>PVJL010000310.1:0-465068 GCA_004026885.1 Lyroderma lyra | reverse complement strand
TTGCATCTCTAAGGTCCACACCAGCTCTCCTGAAAAGTCCACGATAAGCACAGGAATGACGTACCAAAAACAGAGCATATTGAATGATGGCCCAGCCTCGCACCCTCCCATTCACCAAGTGTGTCCCTGACACTCCATTACCCACTCATCACCTCCTCCGTGGTCTCTCAGTATACCTCTCAGGTCAATATCACCCAGCTCTTCTCTGGACTGTGGGTTTGTGGCCATCCAGGGGAGGCCCTGGGAAAGTGTTTCACAAAGAGATCCTCACAAGGACGTGTGTTTGGGAAACACTGCATTAAATTACAGAGGAAGTGTCTTTGGGAGACATTGCATTAAATCACAGAGTCGCTACACGATGCTTCAAGGCGGGCTGGGGGTGGGAATCCCTAAGGCAATAGGGGAGAGTGTGGCTGTTGCCCCCACCTGGGGAGTCCGTCCACTCAGCGCCCTGAGTGCTGGCCTCAGGCTTGTGCTCTGGGGCTTCTTGAGGAAGAACTGAGGGGTCTCTGATAGAGGCATGTGCTCTGAGCAGGTCACTTCCCTCCCTTGTTCAAGAGGCCTAAATAGGCAGGTGGAGGCAAGGGAGGTTGTCAGAGCTGGTGAGGAGGCTGCGGAGGCTGCCCGAGGCCTGAGGACCCTTAGAGAGAAAGCATTACAAGTCGTCTAAACAGGCCGAGAAGGAAGGACTTTCCCCACAGAGTTCACAATCATTTGACAGATCTCACAGACAGAGGAGTTAGGGATTGTTGTTGCTGGAATCATCAGAACACTGGCCTTATGATTTTTCTATATCTTTCCTTCATATATTTACCTACCAAAGTCCCACGGACATCATATATTTATTCAACATTTACTAGGCACTAAGTGGGTGCCAGGAGGTGTAATATTAGGATACCATGGGTAAAAGGATGAGCAAGATGTAGGCGTTCAGGACAAGTACATTGCTTTAGCCAAACTTCAATACTTTTTTCTCATTTCTTTCTAGAAAACTTTGCATTCCTGCTTACTTGAACATCACTAATGTATCCCTAACTCTCACAGAGAGTTAGCGTGCCTCAGGCGGGTTCTCCATCCAAGCTACCCCTGCTCCGCCTCTCTGTCCAGTGAGCTGAGGTCCAGGGGACACTCGGACTCCTTCTACCTCAGCTGGCGATTCCCACATGGGAAGCTGGCAGAACCCTGTAATGTCCTTCAACCTCATCCTCACCAGGTTGAGTCCAAGAATGTTACCAAACATTTCTGCCCCTAAGATCTCCCTTGATTCTCAAAATGACCTTCTCCCAAATCAAGCAGGACACACCCTACGTGCTCAGCCCTACACACATGGACATACCAACCTGGCACCCTGGCTTTCACGTCCCCCACCACAGCCCCATTTCCCAAGTGCTGAAGGTCAGAGTCACTAAGGCACAGTCTCTGTATCTCACTTCCATCTGCCTCTGGTGCCTGTGGTTTCCTTCACCAGAACAAACACCGAAGGAACCCTAAAAAGTCCGCTGAACTCTCAGATCTGTGACATCCAGCAGAAACGCTCTTTTTTCAACCCTGCACTGCCACCTGCTGGCCAGACAGGCTGGGTCATTCAGAGAGAGATGGGGCAACGGACCGGAGGGCAGCCCAGGCAGCAGTGAGGCTGTGGAACGACCTATATCACCTTCCAACCTTGCTTGACCCACAGCATTCCCGAGGTGTGCTGACCCACCACGTTTCCCCACCTTCGTTCCCCCATCAAATCCACCTCAGAAGGTAGGGTTTGCTGAGAAGAATCTAAAGTAACATTGAGTCACGATGATTGATGAGGGCTTTAACTGTTATCTATCCCTTCCCCAGGCCATTGGAGGAAAAAAAAAATTTTAAATCAGAATCTAAGTGGGGCAATGTCTACCTCCAAAGAAATGATTCTCTAATGGTGGCATTTTTTTCTGAGGTGGTGTTTTGGAAAAGCAGACGTCAGCAGTGCTCTTTCTAAGTATCTCTTGACCTCTGACTCACCTTGAGTCTAGGGCACATCTGGATTCCATCATCTCAGGATGTAATTAAGTAATGGAATATTAGAGTTGGCAGAGCCCTTAGAGACCTGGTCATTATACAGATAAATCTGACAACGGGAAGTGATTTGCCCATACAAAACAGACTGGAAACAGCTCTTCCCAAAAGGTTTAGGTTTCGGTGAATTCTTAGATGATAGTTATGCCTAGGATTTTAAAGGTGGATGTGAAGTTCAAATCACAGAGGCCAGTCTTACTCCTACCCCCAAACTATCTCCTATTCCATCCAGCAGATGACTCAAGGGCTGGCAGGGGGAGACCTGCATCGGCTGTGGGAGCCTACCCACCTCCTCCAGCTTAGAGTCTATTCTGCCCGTACTTGTCTGTTCTACATGAGCCAGATCCCAGCTGTTCTCCAGGTCGAGACCTGAGAAAATGTTTGCCTTATTTTCTATTTCTTTATCTCTCTGAGCTGCATTACGAGTAATTCCTTCAACACTTTTTTTACCCAATTTACTAATTCTTCTGCAGATGTGTCTAATCTGATGTGTATGTCATTTTGACTCTTTCTTAAACTTTAATAATTATATTTTTATTTTGAGATGTTCTATTTGGTTGTTAAATATGTTTGGTTGTTTATGACCTTCTGTGTTGCTGCTTGTGTTTTCTATTTCCCCTTTCGTTTCTGTAAATATTGTTCCTGATCACTCCATTTCCAACGTTCTCGGTCTAATTCTAACATTTGCTGTTTCTGCTGATGCTTGTGGTGGATCGTTTCTTCATGTTTTGGCTCAGTTTTCCTTGAGTTCCCACTTCGCTGACCTTGGTCTGTGGAATTCTGAGAGGCCTGGGTTGAGGGTCAATCCTCGGGGGAGATTTGTGTCCATCAGGAGCCCTTGGACTGCTGCCGTCTTGGAAACGCACTGAACTAATTCTCAGCTGGGGTATTCTTCAGAGATTGTAAGCTCAGACCCAAAATCTGTGTAAGAAAGAGCTTCTGTCTAAAATTTTCTGGCGGGTGGGGGCAGGATAGGGAGAGAAGACAAAATCTCTCTTCTTTCTTCTCCCCACCCCGTCCCTCTCTTCTTTACACAAAGCTGAGGCCAGGGCGTACGTACCTGTTTTCTTGTTAGTTCTTCTTCTACCCCACGCCTCAATGAGGGCATAGCTCTTCAAGGATTCTGGCGTTTCCCAGGGCCTCAGTCCTGACACTGCATCTTGTCTGCATGGGCCCAAGGCCTGGCCTTGTCTTCTAAACGGCCGTACGTATTTCCAGATGCTTCCAGGCCATCCCACAGCTTCTGGGGTTACTTTCCACTCTGCTTTCAGCCCCCTCTTAGCTTTTGGTCCCCGTGAGTTCCCTGGCTTTCTTACATGTTCATCGTAGGTGTTTAAAATGATGTTTGTTTTATTTTAATCACCATATCTAGGGGTTTAGCATTGATATTTTTCTCCAGAATACCTAGTCTAAAAGTGGTAGGACTAATTTTGTATTTAAGTGTTTGCATGTTTGCCACATGTGAAGAGTTACCCAGTCACAACAGGTCACACAGGAGACCACCCTTACTTCTAACATCAATTACAAGTTTGGGGGTGTTCCCCCAAACCACCCTCAGGTTTGATAATGAGCTAGAAAGACTCACAGAACTTGTGGAAAGCTGTTGCCCTCACGTTATATTCATGGACACAGATGAGTGTCATCAGCAGAGGCATGAAGCAGCTGGTGGAGAGTGGGGAGAACCACATGTGGGGCCACTGCAGTCTCCTCTCCGTGGAGTCAGAAGGCCTTGCTTTCCCAGCATCGACATGTGACAATACACAGGAGTCCTGACAAGCAAGGCAGCTCCCCAACTTGGGCTCCGGTGTGTATGGGGGCTCCATTATGTGCAAACAATGGCTTGCCCACCTGGCCTATCTCAGTCTCCAGGCCCACAAGAGGCCGGAAGCCCCACCCCAGATCATGCTGTTGGTCTTCCCAGTGTGGCCAGCCCCCACCCTGAGCCTATCTGGTATGCCATTCCCTCCTGAAATCACACTGCTAGACTACCCAGCAGTACCCAAGGCTCCCAGGCACAGACCTCTATTGGGCCTGCTGTTCTGGCTCAGGGATCACCTCTCAGGGGCAAAGGGCAAAAGCCAAAGTCTTTGGGGGCAAAGTTAAATTCTTTACTACACACCACATATTTCTACCAAGCTTCTCTATTCTTGAAGTCTTCATTTTGATTCATCTCTTGGATAGCACATTTTTCAATACAATCTTTTTTTTTTTTTTTTACAAGGAGCTTCTGAGTGCTGAATTCCCCAAGTTCTTGCACATCTACAGACATTTGTCTATCCTTTATCCCAGTAGGACAATAGGTCTGAGTGTAAAGTTCTTGACCCCATTTTACCTGTCCAACTCCAGGCTCTGGGAGGAGGCTGGCCTGCACCCAGCCCCACTGACCGTCCCCAGCATGAGGAGTCAGGTCTCCTGCCTGAACACACCTAGGATCATTTCTCAGTGCTCAGCTAACTTATTAGTACAAGTCTTGTGATTCATTGTTGCAATTCTTACTGGGATGTCCTATATATATACCCTTTTGTGCTAATTTCAACCTTTCTGCATGTCGGGAAGGTTTCCTTCTATTAACATTTTATGGGTTTAAAATTCATCTCTTTCATTCTGTCTTTCAGAAAGATCATTCCTTTTTTAATATCCTCTCTATTATCACTTCTATTTCACTATTTTCTTATTTATCTTGCACGATCCTCCTTTTTAGCTTCTAATCTGGCTTTTATCTCTTTAATAATTTTATTTTTCTTTTCTATTTCTTTCCTGAGCTTCTCTGGTTTACTTTTGCCTCTTTCTGATATAATTTTAACTATCTGGTTCCACCTCTATGAAGGATTATTTATCTGATTTCTTCTTTACTCAACTCCTCTCCCATCTGGCAACCAACTAAATGTTCACTGTATGTATGAGTTTGTTTCTGTTTTGTTTGTTGATAGATATATAGTTATTGCCATTTTATTATTCAGATTTTTTTATCTTTTTTTCTTCCTCTTCTTCTTAAAGAAGCCCCTTTAACATTTTTTGTAGCACTGGTTTGATGGTGATGAACTCCTTTAGCTTTTTCTTGTCTAGGAAGTTCTTTATCTGTCCTTCGATTCTAAATTACAGTTTTGCTGGGTAAAGCTACCTTGGTTGAAGGTTCTCTTTTTTCATCACTTTGAATGTTTCCTGCTAATCCCATCTGGCCTGCAAACTTTCTGATGAGAAATTAGTTGGCAGTTTTCTAGGATCTTTCTTGTAGGTAACTAACTGCTTTTCTCTTGCTGCTTTTAAGATTTTCTTTTTGTCTTTAACCTTTGCCATTTTAATTCTGACATGTGGGCCTCTTTGGGTTCATCTTGTGTGTGACTCTCTGCACTTCGTGGGCTTGTAAGTCTATTTCCTTCACCAGATTAGGGCAGTTTTCCATCATTATTCCTTCAAATAGGTTTTTAATACCTTCCTTTCCTTTCCTTCTGGGACTCCTGTGGTACGAATGTTGTTATGCTTGATGTTACCTTAGAGGCCCCTTAAACTATCTTTCTTTCTTAAATTAATTAATTAATTATTATTATTATTATTTTTGCTGTGCTGATTGTGTGTTTTCTGTTACCTTATCTTCTAAATTGCTGTTTCAACCTCTGCTTCATTTAATCTACTATTGATTTCTTCTAATTTTTTTATTTCAGTTATTTATTGTATTTTTTCACTAACTGGTTATTTTTTTTATGTTTTCTATCTCCACTTTCATTTTTCCTATCTCTTTTTTGAAGATCTCAGTGAGATCACTGAGCATCTTTGTAACCAGTGTTTTGAACTCTGCATCTGGTAGATTGCTTGTCTCCGTTGTGTCAGGTTCTGTTCCTGAGGCTTTGTTCTGTTGTTGTTGTTGTTGTTGTTGTTGTTGTTGTTGTTTTCCATTTGGGACGTGTTTCTTTGTTCTCCCATTTTGGCTGTCTTCCTGCATTTGTTTCTATGTAGAGGTGCTATGTCTCCCGGTTTTGCTGGAGTGGCCTTATGCAGTAGGGGTCCTGTGAGGCCTAGTGGTGCAATCTCCCTGGTCACCTGAACCAGGTGCTCCACGTGTGTCCCTTGTGTGGGTTGTGTGTGCCCTCCTCTTTTAGGTGAGCCTTGGTTGCTATCTGCACATCAGAGAGAGGGGCTGACCTTCAGGTTGATTGGTTGTGAGGCCCGCCTTTGACTACAGTGGAGAAACCATTGTGAAGGGATTGACCCTACAGAACAGGATTGGCTTTGACAGGGCTTTAGTGTTACACAGCTGGAAAGGGGTACAGGAGGGCTGTGGCCCTGGCCTTGTCTCCAACACTCCATCATGTCCTCCTGGGCCTACGGCAGTCATAATGCAACCCTAGTCATGATGCCCAAGCCTTGCCATGCCCCTCACTACTGTGGAATGCTCCCCTCTCAAGCCTCCTGCCCCCAGCCTCAGAACAGAACTAGTGAGACCCTGGGCTCCCTATGCTGTGAGATCAGCTCCTGGAAGCTCACACCCCATTGGGAAACATTTCAGAATGTCAACTGAGCCCTGTCTGTCTGGGAGGGAGTGGGTGGGGATGAGAGGTATGTAACAGGAGTCCTAGCTTGCCTTTCAGGATGTTCTGGGAAGAGTTGTCCCAAACCAAGGATCGATTTGCATATAAGATTGAGGAGTTTCTTAGAAAGAACTGACTCTAAGCGGGGAGAGAGAGTTTCATACCCTCGCTTGGTTAAAGACAACAGGCTGAGAAGATAGAAGAGGAGAGGTGGGAGATAGCTGTTCTCTGTCACCTTGCTTGTATCACTGTGCTTGGTCTGCTCCATCTGTGTGGTGTTCACCTAAGAGAGTGATCAGCAGGGTCCTTTGACACAGTCATCCTTGGTGGATCTGAGGCTTTGCCCATACCTGCATGTGCCTTGGGGCACTGGAGCATGGCCCCCCACATGGCCTCGGGAGCTGGCATCCCATTGCGATGTCCCAAGGACATTAATGTGTTAGATGATGGGGTGCCCCCTTTAGGGCCAGGACAATAGCCCACAGTGGGGGGGGTACCTATGGGAGGGGGTCGGAATAGAGGAGTGGACTGGCTTTTCCTGCACCAGCACTTTCACTTCTATCCCGGACCCGCCTCATGGGAGCACCAGCCAGGGGACACTGTGAATTCGAGTTTTCAGCCCCACCGCAGATCACTGTATCTGAGCTCCAGGGGAAAGCAAGGTCTGCGGTTTCTACTAGTGCTCCTGTAAGTGTGGGAAATCCTGCTCTGTGCCCTCGGATCCTTGCTTCCCAGCCCTCCGGAGGAAGGTGCACCAATGCTCTCATTTCTTTGACGAGGACACTGACTCCCAGGTAAAAGAAGTGCCGGGTCTAGAGGCCATGACTGGCAACAGATAGAATAAGGAGGCGACCATGTGTGGCTGAATGCTGAATCCACATCATCACCAGGACCCCAGGGAGCTGCTATGCTGGGAGGAGGAGAAGGCATGACAGTGGGGGCTGGGCCATCCTGGGGGCTGCCCCACACAGAGGCCCCAGTGACAGAGGTAGTGAGTGTGTCTCATATAGACCTGGGTGTGACCCTCACCTCTGTTTGCCAGTTGTGTGATCTTCCTGCATCTCAGTCTGTAAATCTGTAAAATGGGGGTAATATATCACAAGTTTTGGGGAGAGGTCATTAGCATAGGCCCAGCGCAAGTCCCTAAGTGGTGGTTGTTGTCATGCTTGGAATGAAATGTGCATTCCACTTCATGCCCTTCTTTCCCTTCTGGCTTTGCTTTCTTCCCTTTCACCCATTCCCTTTCCCTGTGTCACCTCCATTCCAAACTCTGGAGCAGAACAGCTCTTACTCAGAGCACAGCACCTTCCCCCAGCTCTGCCTGCTCCCCGCCTGCCCCCTGCCCCTGCTTCTCACCCGGTCAGTCAGACTCTGGTCACCTGGTCAGTCAGACTCTGTTGGAGGGTTGACACAGAAACTGGGGACCCACCAAGGAATTCTAACAGGCCTTGAAAAGGGGTTTCCTCTGTCCTGACATCATTTCCTTATTCCATGGGGAGAAGCCATCAGCTATTCTTATCTCAGCCCGAGCAACAGGAGGGGCAGCCTGTTGATGTAGGCGTCCACTGGAAGCGGTCCACTCACAGCCTGAAAGCACCTTGCACGCAGGCTGGTGTGGTCAGCACAGCTCTGGCTGGTTTGCGAGGGGAGAAGACTGGGAACTGTGTCTGCTCTCCGTGTTGGCTCGTTTTCCTCAGGGATCCTGCTGATGCTGTTGAGTTGGGCTCTGGAGTGGCGGTGGGAGGAGGAGACATGGAATGCACAGTCGCATTAAATTATGGAGAAAGAAGCCTGCATTTCAGAAAGGTGAGGGTCCAGAGATCTCTGTATTGACCATGGGGACAAAAGTTCCCACAGTAATGAAGAGCTCCAGTCTCGGAGTCAGGACAGACCTGGGTTCAAATCCCAGGTGTCAGTTACTAGCTAAGCGACCTTAGACAAACTACTTAATTTCTCTGAGCCTCAAAACACCTTCCTCATAGGCTTATAATGATGCTTAAATGAGATACTGAAGTTTCTGGTGCATAGAAGTACAAGTGTTACCATCCTGGTTGGTAATCAAGATGTTACCATCCTCTTGTTCTCCCTTCAAAAATTCCCAAACATCGGGACCCAAGGCGGAGGCATCAGGGTTAAAACCATGAGGGCTGCTGCTGCCCTCTGGTGGCAAGGCAGAGCAACACCAACAATCACAGCGAAGATGAGCATTCCACATGCCAGAGGAAGCTTCTGATCAATTAGCTGTATCAAAAAGCCCTGACTTGTTACTGGACTTAAGAATGCTATATATTATATCTATGTAAAATGTAATATGTTTTTCTCTGGAAAACTATTTTAAAAACACTTGCAATACACACAGGTTGATAAATCCTTAAAGTGGAATTTTCCCCCCAAATATTTTCATGTAAAATCAGTGTACTATGTCCTTACACTTGTTAATACATACTGGAAAGTCCAGTGCTTTTCTTTCCACCACTTAGAGCCCAAACAGTGCCTCAGATAAGACACTTCATCTGGAGGAGGCCAAGCCAATGAGGGCTGTCATCAGTAGGAAGAAGGGGTGAAGCGTGTGGGTCTCTGACGCCATTGTCTCCATCTGCCGATCTGCCCATGTGTGCCACCTTTTGAAAAGTCTGCTTTGGGCCATGACCAAGTGCTGAGGCAGCAAGCTCTCCACTGGCTTGGCTGTCACACCAGGTCATAGCTCACACTCCCGCCTGCTTTTCTCTCTGGCATTTAGAGCCCTACTCATCATCTGGCTGAAGTGTCAAGGATTTCCTTTCCTGGAGGAAATTAACTTGCATTTTACACTTCACACCCATAGAAATTTAATCATCTGCCATCCTCGGTCTGTCAGAAAGATGGCTGTGGCCTCACTCCTCTATAAAATATGCCTTACTCCGGAGCCCAGAGGACTGGGAGAGCAGGACTGGAAGCATCCACAAGAGCTGGTCCTCTCAAACGTGTCTCTGAATGCAAATCTGGGGACTCAATCCGGGCATGGAAACTCACAGGTAACTGTTGTGAGAAAGGGAAGAGAAAACTAGGGTACATGTGCTGGGGGGGGCACAGGGCAACCCCAGCTGTCCCCAAGCATACTTTCCTCTTCATTTCACTAGAGCAGAGGGATTAAAGGCTTTGAAGCCAGGTGTCCAGGTTTTGAACCTCAAACCTCACTAGTCGGGTGACTTTGGACAAGTTGATTAACCTCTCTGTGCTTCTAATACGAAAACATGGTTTTGCTGAAAGCATTAAATGAGTTAATACATTGAACACAATAGGCACTCAATAATTGTCACCTTTCCCCAGACAAGTGCCACCTCCTCCAGGCTGGCACCCGGTCCAGCCTCCCTGCTTATCCATTTCCCATCCAGCAACCAGGACTCTTTCTGAAGGAACTCTCTGACCATGCCCCACCCCACAGCCTCCAGGCTTGCCCCGCCCCCAGCCTGGCTCCTGCCTCCCTCCAGCAGCGCCCCCCATCTCACATGCAGGCCTTTCTCTGCGGTGTGACTCCCAGCCAGCCTCTGCTCGAGCAGGTCACTCTACCCAGCTTCTCTTTGATTCACACATTCTTGCTCTGCTACTGCCTCTCCTGAGAAGGAATGTCTCCCTTGACGTGTCCCCAAGTCCCACCCCCCCTCTCTTCTGATGGACTCATGTGCCTTTAGTGTGACCCTGTCACTGCCCAGATCACCCTGTGGGACAGTCCCTGCTTGCAGGTCCTGTTTCCTGTCTCAGCTGGTGAGGTCTCTAGAGACAGGATCAAGGTTGGCCTCCATCTGGAGTGTGGAGGGTGGTGGCCCAGGTGCTGCCAGGGGAGGTGCTTGGGAAGCAGTGCTCTCCTCACATGAGTCACACCTTGGGCCACAGTCTCTGAACTCAGTGGACAGAAATACCCTGGCAGTGTGGGAATGGGCATTACCTCTTGGGCCGTCTTAAAGCAGGCAGAATCTTATGGCAACCTCTCCAGGATCCTTTCCCAATTCAGCAACTGCACAACGTCTGCCTGATTCCATAACGGTGTGTGTGTGTGTGTACGCACATGAAGATGTGTGTTAAGTAGTTAAACAGTGCCTTTGTCATGGAGTATTTTTTAAATGCCATTTTTCTTGTTGCACAAACATGAATTGCTCTGAAGGGATCCTCTGGCATATTCTCAGCCAAGGGTCTGCTGTGGTGAGAGCCGTGGGTAAATGCAGTTGTACTGCAGTAGGAGCAAGGCCAAGGAAACAGACTGACTGAAGAATGCTTGCAAAGTCTTTCTAGAGAATGACCAAAAAAAAAAAAAAACATGAATTGCATGTCCACTACAAGCCAGGTGCTGTTCTCTGTATCGGAGTCACAGCGTGAACAAGACAGACACACTCCCTGCCTGCTGAGGGGCGTGACATTGCATGTGGTAAACCTACAGTCTGCTCACTTTCCTTCTCCCTGCACAGATGTGCTCAGCACCCCGCAGGATCCAGGCCTTGAGAGGGGCAGAGGGCTCCAGGAGAGCTGGAAACGCTCTGAGCCCGGCCCTGGCCTCGCTGACTGTAATATGAAGGAAGGTACAGTAGGTGGCGATATTGGGCCACATTCAGCTTTCCACTCCTGCCCTCTTCATTCCAGAACCTGCACCTTGAAAGTCTTTCAGAGCCTCAGACTTCCCAAGATCCTCCAGACTACCTGAGACCCCAGACCCCCAACTCTCAGATACCTTTAGCTCCAAGATCACAGAATCCCAGTCTCCCCAGACCCCCACATCCCTGAATTCTGGACCCCCCAGATCCTCGAATTCCCAAATCTCAAATCTTCCCAGAGCCCCACACCCTAATACTGATCTTCAACAGCCCAAGGTTCCATAACTTTGAAGCTTCCCAAACCTTCAGACCCAGATTCCTCAGGCCCACCGACCCGGACCCCCAGTCCTACCATTGACCAGAAACCCCAGTCCTTAGACTCTCCTAATTCCCTAGATCCTCAGACCCCAGACTCTACAAACCCCTACAAACGACTCCCTTGCTTCAGATCCTTCTAGACTCCTTAGATCTGAGATTCCTCAGAACCATCAGACCTCCTAGACCCCCAACCTCCAGGCTCTTAGACCCACAAACTGCTAGACCTCCACACCACTACAAAGAGCTACAGACCCCGTTTCTGACATTGCCCAAACCTACCAGAACCCCCAGGTTTTCACACCAAGGTCCAGGCCTCCTGACTGCTCCCCACTTCCCCCCAGAGGCTCTCTGGGGGAGCTTTGTGCTGGGGCAGTAAGTGCTGACCACTCCTGAATGGTCACTCAATTGCTGAGGACCACGACACTCAGGCTCACAGATTTCACAGCTATGAAGGATCCTATCTTGCAAAGATGAGCAGATGGAGGCCTAGAAGAAACTTGCTCAAGGTGCCCAGGATGTGGGTAACTGGAACCCAGGCCCCTGATTCCTCACTCATACAGCACCTGGCACAGAGTAAGTGCTCAACCAATGCTGGCCATTATTATACCATTACTTCAGCACCCGTATCCTGGCCCTAGCCCAGGCTGACCTCTGCAAGGCCCACTGTGGAACTATTCTATCTTCCTGGGATTGAACAATCAGTACACCTCCCAATTTAGCAACATCTGCAAATTTAATTAACAAGCTGTGTATCTTCCTGGCCGAGCAATTAATAAAGGTGTCAGGTGGAGCAAGGTCCCACACAGCTCCCTGCAGTGCCCTGCAAGTACCCCCTGCTTCTGCACAGGGGCCTGGCCATTTATCAGAGGAATGGGGCAGGGTGTGCTTGCAAAGACCAGAGAAGAAAAGAGAGAAGGAGAGAGGCGAAGCCGGAAGTCACATGGAGTCGCCACCCAGACTTCGTGCCCTTGTTCACCCCTTTGGTGAACAGGCACTGAACCCCACCATGTGCCCAGCACTAGGCTGGATCAACATTCTACAAACAGCACCTGGGAAATCTCCTACCAGACCTGCGAGCTGCAGGGGCAAATGTAGTGTGCAGGCTGAAGTACTGCTCACCAACCAGCACCTGCCATGCCCTGTCCCCAGGGGGAATGGCAGTTCCTGGTGGACATGCTGCCTTCAGGAGCTGGGCCAGCTTTCATGCAGGGAGTCAAGGCTGCGCTGCCTCTGCTCACAGAGTTGCCTTCTTGGCAGAATCATTGAGTTGAAGCTTTGTAGCCGCAGTCCCCCAGACCTAAAGGACTCTGGCTTGGCTGGCAGCTGCTGCGATGATAGGGATAACAGCCATGCAATCGCAGTCCGT
This sequence comes from Lyroderma lyra, assembly GCA_004026885.1. NCBI lineage: Eukaryota > Metazoa > Chordata > Mammalia > Chiroptera > Megadermatidae > Lyroderma > Lyroderma lyra. The sequence continues at coordinate 452,244 of PVJL010000310.1, read as the reverse complement.
TTATGACTTATCCCTGTAGCTTAAGGCATGGTGTCCTAGACACGCAAGAGGGGAGCCGACTCAGCTAGCCCAGCGCCTGCCTGTTACAGTGAGGAAACACAGGCACAAAGAGTGAAAGGGATTTGTCAGTTAGAAGCTCAGCCAGGATGAGATGTCACCCTAGATTTCCCTCTGCAAACCCCCATCAGCCTCTCCATGCTCCAAGCTCTCAGCTTCCTATCACACTGAGGAAAAAGCCAGAAAAGCAGTCAGAGGAAATCACAGCAGCTGACTGGCAGACCCTCTCTCTTCCCTGCTGGAGAAATGGGCGCCCTGTTTGGGACCCCCATCTCAGCCCGCCCTCCCTCAGTGTCCCCACCCCATGACTGCTACTCTCCTGGCTTCCCTCCTGCCCCGTGACAGGGCCATCTTGGTCTCCTTCGCTTGTTCCTCCTCATCTCTTCACCGTGAGGGAGTTCCTGGGGCTCAGTCCAAACCCTTCTCTCTCTTCTCTCCTTGGGTGAGCACGTCACGTCCTTGGCTTTTCACGTGGTCCACGAACTGATGATTCCCACATTTATGTCTCCAGCCCCGGCACCTCCCTGAACTACTGACTAGTAAATGTGCACCCTATGGGACTTCTTCTTTTGGAGGCTAGCATAAGCCCCTTAAATTTTATAGGGTCCCCAAGCAAACTCTCTCTGCCCAACCCCAATTCAACCTGCTGTCTCCTATCCCTGTCTGCTGCAGTGAGCAGCTCCAAACGGCTCTGGCCGCCTTTATACAGGCATAACTGGACACCGTCTTGCCTCTGTCCACAGGGACTGGGGGTGTGGGTGGAAGTGCGGGGCAAGTTAACACCTGCCGGGCCACCCTTGATGGATGGGGTGGGAGTGGCTGGGTGAAGCCGCCCTTCTTCCTCCCCCAGGTGATGTTCTGAGATGCAGTTCACGAACATTCTTCGGGAGGCCTCTCAGACGCAGGCACCAGTCACCATAGGGTGGCCCAAGGGGATGCTCCGGTATTGGCCACCCTGCCCTCCCAGCTTTCTTCCCTCTTCCTTGCACAAGCCGTTGTCTTGGCCGCTGCTCTCAGGGCAGCTCAGGCTAAGACCCAAGGAGAAGAGCTGCTCAGAGCCCACTTTGAGAAAGAAAGGATCACTGCCCGTGGGGGAGCGGCAAGGTTAGCCCATAGCCACCAGCTGTTAGCTTTGTCAGCTTTCCAGCTGGAGTGACACTATTCTGGAGTGGCCCAGCAATGGGCCTGGCCCTGTCCCCCAGGGCAGATGTCCCATGATGGGCTCTAGTGCCCAGGCTGGGCTGGCCCAGGGTCCTCTGGGTCTGCATCACGGCCTGAGGCTCTTCCCCCTCCCTTCATAGGTGAGACACCCACTAAACTTTTGTACCGTAACCTCTCAGCATCTGCTTCCCACACGATCGAACTGGAGACAGTTTGATAAGGAGTCGGGGTGAGAGTGAGGATGCCAGTGGACTGGGCAGAGTAGATGAGAGAGTTTAGACTGGGGTCGCTCTGAAGGGGGAATAACTGAAGATAACATTTAACACCCTGATATTCTTATTGGGCACCCATTCAGCTGTACCCAGAAAAGATGGAGGCCAGGCTTTGAGCAGCTGGGATTTGAATTTGTTGGAAGGGACACTAGGGGTGGGAGGAAGGTGGGCAGACCTGCCCAGGTAGGGCTGCAGAGGGCGGCTCTGCTCCTGCCGACCAAGGCAAGTCCACAGCTGGGTCTGGGTGATGTCACAGGCAGAAGTAGCAGACCCCATGATGGGACGTGCCCAACTGGTACGGGTGGGCCTGGGGTGTAGGTCTCTGCAGGTGAAATACTGTGTCTCCCATGACGTGACTCCTGGATTCAATGCATCTCTCTGCTTCTCCAGGACCTGTCCTACAGCAGATGGTCCTTGCTGGGCTGTCAGGACGCCTGCCACTGGGTAAAGGGAGCTCACGGACCTCTCTGTGGCCCACCCATCTTGACATAATTGACTGAATGCTAGCTTTATGCAGGCAGGTGTGGGGCACAGTGGGGAAGAAGGCAACTCCTGCACCAAGGGGCCACCTCCTGGAGGGGATGACAAATACGGGAATACGTAGGTGCTTTGCCACACCAAAGAATAGTGCCATATTACGGGACTGCGCAGGCACAAAGGAGACCTGAGAGGGCTTCCCTGAGGAGGTGACACTGACTCCGAGTCCTGTGAAGCCAGGAGAAGACAGCAGGGGCACTAGAGGAGGGCACAGCATGTCAGGGCCATGATTGGGTAGGGTAGGCTGACCAGATATCCCATTTGAAATGGGACAGTATTGTTGTTTTCTGTCCTGTTTAAAGCAGGACGTCTGGTCAGCCTAGCACAGGGAGGCCAGCCTGGAGGAGTTCAGACTTGGTGGTTGTGGGTAGGGGGTGATTGAGGTCATTGCAAAGCTGGAAGCTAGGAAGTGTTCCGATTGGTGTCTGGGAGGCTCCTGCTGACAGCTTGCAGGATGGAGAGGGTTTAACTGGGCAGGCAGGCAGGAGACAGAGGAAACCTAGAACCATGCAGAGGCAGAGGGAGGGGAGTGGAGGGATAGGAGGGGGCAGAGCAGCCTAGACACGGTGGGGGCCGGAGGAGGTCTGAGAGCTGCTGGGTCTCCTCCCTGGCTTGGGTTTCTCCAAGCCTAGGAGTGTGGGAGACGTCTGTCCTTCTGTGCCTAATAAAAGGAAGAAGAGGCGGAGAAAGCAAGACCGAGCACCTCTCAGTTTCAGAATCAGTCCCTATCTTTTTCTGTTAAGCGTCGACCGCGGGAAGTGGCTGAGAGAAGTAAGATTTAGCCTTCCAAGGAGGCGGCAAGGAAGGAAGGGCCCACAAGCACTTCCACGGGCTCATTAGCATTTCAAACAGCCAGTTTGTTTTATCTCCTAATTAGCATACTCACCCTCTGCTGAAAACGAGTCCATTAAAGGAGACTCCGCTCCAGGCCCAGATCCTCCTTTAAATATTTTTAAAGTGCATGATTAATACACTTGCCCGGCGCTGCCTGGGATTGTGTGGGGGTCAGGGGGCAGGTAAATGAAAGAAAATGGCTGCACTCGGGGCTGACTGGCTGATTAATCACAGCCTCTTTTCTATAAATCACGGCAGATGGCAGGAGCCGGCTGCAGGTCCTTGTGGGGAATGAGGTCCTGTGGGCAGGATGGGACAGGGTCCAGAGGAGGAGCCCCTGAAGGAAGGCCCCTTTGTGTTCCCACAGACCCTGGGCCCCACCCCTCTGCAGCTTGAGGCAATTCCCGAGTTCAAAAGAGGCTGTGACTGATGGAAAGACAGAGGAAATCGCACCTAACTCTTGGACGTGTCAGGATCAAATAACCTCAATTTTAGAAACAGCCCACTCTGGGGCAAGGGGGTGGAATGCAGCATAATATGTATATGTATATGGTTTTGCATTCTCCCTACAACCCCATTTTCCTGATGGGAAGTTGAGGCTCACCAAGGTCAAGGTTCACTCTCAGGAACCAGTTGCACACAAGTGTGGTCTCTGGTTGGTCCCACCTCAAAGCTGCCCCTCACACACATGCTGTCTGCCCTCTCAAGGGGCTCACTCTCCAATCCAAGGCCCAGAAATGCAGGTCCTGGGGCCATCTTCCCTTCCCTGCTCCTGTCCTGCCAGCTCTGAGCAGCGGATAACAGAAGGCACAGCTCAGCCTGCTCCCACATTCACGTGTGACAGCTGGGAGCTGACATTTTCAGAGAAAAGAAACGGCAGGTGCCAAGGCACAGCAGTGCAGTGAACCCGCTGAAAGAAGGCCCAGTGGCTGAAGTAGCACCAGTGAGGGGAGGCCCGTCCAAAAGCGTTCCAGAGAGGCTGGAAGGACTAGCTTCTACAGCTCGCGGTGGCCAGGGGGCACAAACGAGGGGACATAGTTGGTAGACATTTTAGAGAGCTCCCTCTGGCTACTGTGTGGATAATGGTCTGTAAGAGGACAGGTAACACTTGAGGTCTTGCTAGTGGTGCTGATAAGAGGGAAGAAGAGATTGTATGGCTTGGTACCTGGGCGGGTGCGGATTCCATCGATGGAGATAGAGAGCTGGGTGGGGGTGGGGTGAGGTGTGGGGGCAGCAGAGACATGGAGTCATGGTATAAAGTCATATTAGGTTCCAGATGCCAACTGGATAGCCACATGTGGATGCTGAGCGGGCTGAATGGAGAGAGTCATCCACACAATGGATGTGAGAGTGACAGGAGGACAGGTGGGGAGGTTGAGCCGGGTCAAAGAGATGAGAGAAATCAGAGAAGGAGACCTTCAAAGGTGTCTAGCCCGCCAGGCAGAAGGAAGGTCAGAAAAGTGTATATGTCTTATATAGAGGCTTGCTCTTGGTCTAATGACCAACAGTCTGAAATGATATGAGTAAACCACAATTGTCAAACATCTGTGACCTAGGAGGGTTCCCACCAACCCCTACATGACAAGAACGGCTTGCTCCACCTAGACTGCACAACACGGTTTATGCTGGACCTTTCCGGGGAGTCTGGGATTTGGGGTGTGTGTGCGTGGGGGGTGCCTATGTGAGTAGCCCCAGTAAAAACCCCGGGCACTGACTCTCTAAGCAGCTTCCCTGGTAGCCAGCATTTCAAATGCATTGTCACACCTCTTTGCTGGGAGAATTAAACAAGTCCCGTGTGACTCCACCAGGAGAAACCAGAAGCTTCCTTCTTGAGTCACCCCATGCACCTCTTCCATGTGGTGATTTGCTCTGTATGCTTTTGCTCTAAAAAAAGGAAAGAATTCTTAACTATGGGCTCAACTGTATGCTCAGTTCACTTAGCAAATCATCTAACTTGGGGGTGTTCTTTGGAACCCCCAGAATGTTTCAAGTAACATCTCCTATTAACATATTTAAAAGGAAAAAATAAAACCTGTGACTCAGGACTGACTTCCTTTACAGAGCCATCGCTTTTCTAAAGCCCAAGAAAGAAATTTCTTTTTCAGATCCTCTCCTTGGTCCCCGCTGGAATATTTCCCCGTGATCTTTGCCAGGATGGATCCAGATGCTTCCTGTCCTGCCAAGCGCGGACCAGCCAGCCTCCTGCAGGAAGCCCGCCCTGAATGCGGCACCCTCCCTGAATCAGCACGCACGTTCTATTCCATCCTCAGTCACCCAGTCCCCATCCCAGACCCTGAGAAGTGTCTGCGCTGGAGACGTCCTCTGGGATCCGGGACAAACCGCTTTCCTCGCCGTGCCTCTTGTTCTCGTTGGGGAGGTGCGGGCGATGGGTGAACGGCTGGAAACGTGTAGGCGGCTTTGGACGCCGTGGGGACGGAATCCAGGGTTGGGCTGGGGAGGAACCGCGGCGCTCAGACCGGCCCCCTCCCGCCTCCCGGCGGCTGCCCACCGCCCCGTCACAGGCCCAGCACCTCAACCCTTCTGCCGCCAGGGGGCGCTGCTGGGCCGGCTGCTGGTTCCCATTTCCCAGTTCCGCGGGACTCTTGCATTAAAAATCATTCTCAGGATCACCTACAAGCAGATTTTGGAATTCCCGCTTTGAGAAGTTCCATGTAGCTTTACTTTTGAGTTTCAGGACGAAGTCGGGAATCTGAGAAGGTTCCAGCCGTCCCTGCTGACTCTGTTTGTTGGGACAGAATGGTGTTATGATGAAGATTTATCTATGTTGGTTTTTTTCTTTTTCTCTTTCATTGCCAATCATCTTCTTTCACCTCCTGGGAGGATTTCTGCTTTAGCCTTCCCTGCCCCTGGGGTAAGAGTAGCTGGTTTCTGGTTACAAATGATTTAACCTCTGGATTTAATGAGCTTCCAAATTCAATGGGAAAGGGCAAGAGCCAGGAGCATGTAGCTGAGAAAAGCAAGGGTTGGAGGGGCTCTCCGAAATAAGGGAGGATTCTCTTGGCCTAGGCTGGGTGAGGAGATGTCAGGGGGCCCAGAGGCCTCAGGGCAGGCCCCAGATGTCAGTGGACATCAGGGCCTCCAGGGTCTGCTCTGCAAGTGCCAGTTTGCAAACTCTCTGAGATCCCTCCACCCAAGAGAGATGCACGTGGTCTCACACAAGGACTACTCACGTGGACATGCCCCTCAGCAGCCCTTCCCACTCATATATCTTGGCACTGCATGAGGTCCAGAACCAGAGCACCATCCGGAGTGGGGGAACCTCAGAATCCACACTGAGCTGATCTACACCCCAAAGGGGCGTGCTATTTCCAAGTCGGTGGCCTGAGAGGTCCCCCCATCAAACATGCTAAAGAAAAGGAAAGGGAAAGAAAGGAAAGGAAAAAAGGGGGAAATAGAAAAATAAAAAGGAAAGGAAAGGAAAGAGAAGGTAAGGAAAAGGAAAGGAAGAAGAGCTACTCGTTCTGCAGGTGGGACAACGATGATTTTTTTCTTCTGAAAAGCGTGTTTTTGAAAATTTTCTACAATGAGCAGATGTGAATTTTAAAATTAGAAGAAAAATAACCCCATCAGGGAAAGTAGCTCTGGGGAGGCCAGGCTTAAAGGGACAAGGACAGAGTGGTTTTGCTGGAGGGTCCCGCTCCCAGGGTGGCTTCTGCACTGTTCTCAAGGCAGAGAGACCCAAGACATCTATGTGGCATTTGCACACCTCTCACCCATTCCTGACCAGTTGTCACCCCTCCCCCTGCTGTCACTCACTCCTGGAGGCCAGATGGTGCTGCCACCCTATTTCCAATGAGAGGTGCCCTCATTGGTGCCCTGGCCAGCTCAGGGGGACGGAGACTGTGTAATGTCCAGCAGTCTGCCCCAGACCCCACTTGTCCAAGTGTGTTTACAGCCCACGTTTCTTATAAGGCAATAAGAACCTTCTGTATTTTTTCAACTCCCCTCACCCACTGATCCTTCATCCTGGGTCTCCTTTTATTAATAGGTCTCCTGTTCCTATAAGGGGCACCCACATCCCCCCAGTACCCTGATTACAAGATTCATCCCTATCTTTTTCAACCCTCATAATCAAAAGCCAACAAGTCCTGAGAATTCAACCTCAAAATCTTAATCCCCATCGCAAATATTCTCCTACCTGTGTGCTTCCTACCTTTTCCTATTTCCGACCTCCTCGTGCTCACTGCAGTGGCCTCCCCCACTGTCTCCCTGCCTGCCATGGCACAGAGGAGAAAAATACCGGGATGTACTTCTCTACTCAAAAGGAATCTAAAGACACCGTCCTTCCCTCCCACCAAAGTTGAGTTGCAAGGCCCTTTTCCTGCAACTCAAAGCCCTGTGTGTTCAGCCCTGGGCTAGCAGACTATGTGTCCTGATCCCAGCCCTGCTCCTTCCTGTGGCAGACATTACTAATTGGTCACAGCACCCTCCCCTCCACTAACTGAGGATGTGACATCTGAGTTGTCTTCAGGACAACATATCAAGCACCCCCAAACAACTGATCACAGTTGGCTAGCTCGAATCCACTCCTAACCCAAATGTCTGCACTTCTCTGTCCCTTGCCCGTCCCATTTTCCTCCTTCCTGGCCAGCCACATGGGATGTGTTGGCTCACTCACATTGGGCTAATCAAGGAGGGTTGGATAATGGGACTAACCACAAAGGTATGAGCAGTTAAGGGGTGCCCCAAGGGATAGTGCATTCTCAAGGACTTGCAACAAGAGGGCTGTTACCATCCTTCTGCCTAAAGAGTCAGCAACTCCCAAGGAGAGAGTTGCATTGAATGGTGTCCTCTGATTAAAGGACACAGCTAACTGTAAGCAACACCCAGTGGAGGAATCCGGGCCTTGTTCTCCTGCCCCTCTCAGATCACATGCCTGGCCTCCCACTACTTGAAGCCAAAGAAGACTGGAGGGCTAGAGAACCCACGACAGCAGATCCCACAGGCTAGAACAGGGCTGAGGGGGATTTGGGGGAAAGTGGGAAGATTCTAGCCCATGGAAGAGTGCCCTGCTCAGCCGATGAAGAAGAGAGAAAGCGTTGTCAGGACTCATAGATGAGCCCTGTGTGTGTGCTCATTCTCATGTCCCGTGCTTTTGGTCACACAGTTATGTCAGCATGACTTCCCCATCAGTGTCACCTGCCAAGACCCCCCAGAGCTGGAGCTCATCATTTCTACCTCTGTGTCTTATCACCAGGCAGATGTCTGGAGAAGGGTGCCCTACACAGGAGGAAAGACAGAGCCATCACTCCCATTTGCAGGACCAGGACCTACAATAGGGGTGTCCAACATTTGGGCTTCCCTGGACCACACTGGAAGAGGAAGAACTGTTTTGGGCCACACATAAAGCACACTAACACTAACGATAGCTGATGAGCTAAAAAATAAATATGGTTGCAAAAAAAATCTCATAATGTTTTAAGAAAGTTTATGAATTTGTGTTGGGCCACATTCAAAGCTGTCCTGGGCTACCTGTGGTCCACAGGCCGCAGGTTGAACAAGGCTGACCAAGGAGCTGAGAAGGCATTGCTGACCCAGCATCCTCTACACAGAGCCTTCATCTCCATCTTCAGCCAGTGTCTCATTTTACTTCTCTCCCCTTTGAGGCCTCACAACCATTTCTGCCCCAAAGGGGCAAAGTAGACAAACGAACCTATGCCCCGTTGGTCAAGTGAGGGAGTCAGAAGTGTGAAATTTCTTGGATGTTCATGCTTTGTCTAAAAATCAATTAAAATTTGCACCTTCCTCCATTATCTATCTATTTGTCTTTGTTTTGATGTCAAAAGAATCTGTTTAATGCCCCCAGGATCTTGTCCCACCTGGTCAGTGATAAGTCACAGACACTCCTGAAGCCACATTTAGGGAGTATAATTGGGCCGGCTCTGGGTGAGGCAGATCCTGACATCAGTTGACCTGTCACTGGGCCTTTGTCCAATGTGCTCACTTGAGCCTCTAAAAGTCTGCCTGACTCTCAGTGTCTTCTTTGGCTCTGCCCCCCTGCATCTGTCCCCTCCAACCCACCCTTAGACAGCCAGCTCTGCCAGCAGAATGCCAGTGCTCCCCACTCAAGCCAACTCTGGTCAACCAACATTTTGAGAATCTGGTTGGTATGTGCCAGGTCTGCTGGGGCACTGGGAGTATGAAGGTGACCAGGACACAGTCCCTGCTCTCTGTTTCTCACATATAGCTAGAAAGACTGACATATGACAAGTAAAAGACACTGGAGTATGCCAAGAGCGACCCTACAAGTAGGTACACAGAACAGAGCCGGGGGATGTTAACGTGTGTGTGTGTATCAGGGAAAGCTTCCTGTAGGAGGTGGGGGTAGAGGAGGGTTTTCAAGTGAGGGTAGTGTTCTTATTCTATAGCTGCTTGAGTCTTCGGTCAGGATAATAGTTGCTTTTCCGTGAGTGGGCTGGACTGGGCTGGGTGATGCTCTCTTTGGATCGGCTGGGCTCCGCCACATGGAGACGGAGAGAAGGCAGGGAGACCATTGAGGAGGCCATTGGCAAAGTTGACAGATGGGACCGGGCCCCAATGTGGTTTCCACCTGCATTCCACGTGGGATAGCCAAAGAGGGTCCCAGAGACCAGGGCCACCTTTCCCCAGCACAACTGAGGGGAATGGCCCCAAGATTGGTACTGCCCACCTTCCTCATGATCGGGGTGGAAATTCCAACCAGCGTCCCCACATCACAGCCCTGATAATCATAACAAATTATAGCATCTCAGAGCCCAAGGCCCAGAGGTGGCTGGGCACATTAACGAGGACCTCAGCTAGCAGCAATATGCTGCTCCAAAACAGTAGTGCGGCCTGAAGCCAACCAGCAGGACCCCAGTTGATTTCCAGTCCTTACCTAAGCCAACCTCATTAGTCTCACCCAAACGTACTCCCCTAATGATGCTCCAGCAGAGGTGGGGGCACACGTCCTTATGGTCTGGGAAGCCGGGGCTCCTAATCAAAAGTAATAATAAGAATTAAGAACAGCCTACTGGGTTCCTTTCCACTTGCCCCCCGCCCCTCCATCGCTCCAGCCCATCCAAACTGGCTCGGGACCAGGAGCACGGGACCCTGCAGTGATGCCCAATTTTTATTCCAATCATGCCGCCCTGGCACATGGCACCAATCCTCCTGCTCCCCACCCACTAATGAACATCTGTTGGTTCCTGGGAGTTCAAGGACTTTGGGAGGTGGCTTGGAGGTGGTGTAATCAGAAAGCAAACACTGCTACCACCTCTACTGAACAAGCCACAAGCAAGCCCACATCTGTGCCTTTGGGTTTCTGTTCTTCCTCTGGGAATAGCCTTCACCCTGCCAAGCACTCTTGGCCCGACACTCAGTTCTGTGCGCCCTCATCTGGGTGCCTTTCCTAACAGCCTCCATGGCCAGGCAGGCTCCCCGCCCCCACCCCACCCTGTGCTTCCTAACACAGCCTCTCATGGAGTTCTCATTGTCTGCTTCTTGTTTGTCTCTGAGGCCAAGGGCTCAATGCCAGGCATCAAGTTGGCCTTATTACAAGTTTGTTGAATGAATCTATGTGAGGTATAGGATGCTTAGAGAAGGAATTTCAGAAATAAACAGAATGGTGACATCTCAATGTCTTCCCTTTGGCTAAATGATCATGGGGTTTAAGTTCAGCTCCTAGAATTACCCAGTTCAGGAGTGGTCACTGACGCTTCCCTTCCCGAAGACATTAGCCACATCCTGCATTTATCCACAAGAGAGACATGGATAGCCAAAGGCTTAGCACCGTCATGACCATGGCCACTGCCCAAGGTCACTATAGCAGTAAAGGCTGATGGTATTTCAGCCCTTGCAGGCCTGGGACGGCAGCATGGGTGGGGTGGAACATCTGGGCCATCTGCAAAATTTCTGTCTGCATGGTCTTTGAAGGTGATCTGCAGGCCTGTCTGATGACAGGAGGTGATGGGATGGGGGTGAAGGCCTCCCTCTCACTTGGGGTATATCTGTTGAAGAGGGGAAGGATTTAAATCTTGCCCTTTCCTGCCCAACGGGAGGAAGGCAAGATGGGTTTGGTTTGGCTGGGTGCAGGCTGCAGGGCCGAAGATGATGGTGTCTTCAATAGCCTGGCTGAAAGGTGGATCCTGTTGGTGCCAGGGACCAGGCTAGTCTCAGGAAAACAGAGGGCCCTCCGCCTTGAAATGCCAAGAGTGACAGGAAGTTGTATCATCTCTCTCCTCTATAGGATCCTGCATCTGGGGCAGATTTCATCTCTATGCAAGGGTCAGGAGAGACATATGCATGCAGCAAAACCTCGGGGACAAAGAACAGTTTTGATCACACATTATTTCTGTGGCAAAGCACCTGCTCTTCTAGAAGACAAGCACAAGTTCGTTCATTCATCGCTCCAGCAGGCATTCTCTGAGCATTTGCCCCAGGCCTGGGGCTGATGCGACAGCAGGCACACTGCTCAGGGTCTAGGCCCGTGCAAATCTCCCAGGGTGAAAAGAGAGATAAGCCTTTAACAAACACACAACACAAAACATAATTACAAAGCAAGACAAGTGCAATGAAGAAGAAGTGTCACTGTTATAGGAAAGTTCAGCAGGGGCTTGGCCTTGCCCCAGCCTGGGAAGGTGTCCCTGACAAAGTGACATTTGAAGTAAGGGCTGAATGATGGGCAGGGTTACCTGGGTGAGGGTAGGGGGAGGAAGAAGTGAGGTTTCAGAAAGAGAGAACTGTTTGGGGAGAGGCCCTGGGCTGGCTGGAGACTGATGGAATGGAGAAGGCCAGTGAGGTCGGACTGTGGTGGGAGCGGACCCCAGAGAGGGATCAGGGTGATGACGATGTGGGTGGCTGGTATGGAGACAGGGGGACACAGGGTCAGTTTGCTGGCTGCGGGGTAAAGAACCATAGGAAGGAGCAAGAGCCGATACAGAGGACAAGTTAGGACTCTCCACATCAGTCCTGGTGGGAGGTGGGTGTGGTAAGAAAGAAATTTGTCAGCAGGGATGTGGCCAGTGGAAGGTGACAGGTTGGCAAGGGAAGCTCAAGAAAAGGGGCAATCAGGGGTGCCCTTGACTGTCCTGTTTAAAGAGGTAGAAGGGGAAAGCTGGAGGCCCAGGTCTGAGGAAGAGGTTGGCTGAGTATTCTCTAGGCAGCGGGGCAGGCTGTGGTACTGCCTGGAGTCACTGGGATTGAAGCTGGGAGTTGGGGTGGGGGGAGCCAGAGAGGGTAATGGAGACACAGGGTTGGGGACCAGGGCTCTAGGTACACACGGCCCCGGCCCTCACCACCCCCACCTCCCACCGACTTCCAGGACAGAGAGAAACACATCCCAAACCAGCTCTCAAAACAAGCACTCCCGTTTTTAAAACACTTATATGAAGGACAATCCTTTTTTAGCTAAAATATGAGGAATGTTCAAAATAAGTAACAAATTATGAACATAAACATGAAATGAGAACTTGAGAGGGAATAAACACTAGCCCAAAATTATTAATGTGAAGCAGTCGATAACCCACCATGAATGCAATGTCACAGGGCTTTCCTGTAGCCTCCTGCTAGCAGATGGCTCCAGTTTGAGGCTTATCTAGGCCCAGGGCCTCCCAGGGGTTTGGGGTCACCTCCTAGGAGGGCGTTCTCGAAGTGTGGTCTGGAACCAGCAGCACCTGGGAACTTGTGAGAAATGATAATTCTGAGACCCAGACCAGACATGCTGAACCAGGGTGGGGGAGGGCCCGGCAGGCTGTGTGTGTGTGTGTGTGTGTGTGCGCATGTGTGTGCGCGCGTGCGTGTGTGTTTGTGTGTGTGTGTGCGCACGCGCGTGCGTGCGTGCGTGTGTGTGTGTGTTGTGTGTGCGCGCACGCACGCGTGTGTGTGTTGTGTGTGTGCACACACGCACGCGTGCATGCGTGCGTGTGGTGTGTGTGTATGTGTTGAGTTGAAATTTATATAAAATAAAATAAACAGTTTTAAAGTGTACAATTCGGTGACGTTCAGTGAACTCAGTGTTTTGCAATCACCCCAAAGGAAACCTGGACCTACTAAGTAGTTACTCCCTGCTCCCGCTTCCCCAGCCCCTGCCAATCACCAGTCAATCCACCTTCAGTCTCTATGGATTTGCCCATTCTGGGTATTTTATACACACGGGAACATGCAATGTGTAGCCCTTCGTGTCGGGCTTCCTTCACTCAGCAGCATGTCTTTGGGGTTCATCCATATTGTGTCACATACCACCACTCGATTCCTTTGCATGGCTGAGTAATATTTCACTGTAGGGGCAGACCACAGCGGTCTGTGTTTAACAAGCCCTCCCGGTGATTCTGATGCACCCCCAAGTTGGAGAACCACCGCACAGCAGAAATGGGGACTGAGCGCCCTGGGGGCATCTTCTCCCACAGTGCGCTGCCCCCGCCCCCCGCCATGCACACCTGCAAAGCCCGCCCTCGGGTGGGGCCGTGGTCTGCTCGGGCACCACCGCATTCCCGCAGGGCTGTGCTCACAAACATTTCCGATGGGCTACGATTTGAGCGTAAACGTAGTAACAATGCATCATTTTGGAAATGTTCTCCTTGATCAGACCGCTTGTTAGCTCAGAGTGGACACTCTGTCTTTCCCCCACAACCAAGTTAAGCAGGGAGGGCCCAGGGCAAGGCAGCTGCAGTGGGGCGACCCTTAGGGTTTTGTGCCATTCCTTTGGGTTTGAAGCCTGGGTTCATCACCAACAGCTCTGGCTGACCCTGACAAGTGCTCCACCCTCTCTAAGCCTCAGTTCCCCGGGGCAGGAAGGGCTGTGGTGAGGATATGTAAAGAGCACCGGGAACCAGGTTCCGGAAAGAGAAATGTATTTGCTGGACCCCTGTGAAACTGCCATGTTTGCAGCTCGAACAAAGTTGAATGTACCTGGGGATAGATCTGTATGGGTTGAGAAGTTGGCGTTTTATTCTGAATTTGCAGGGCTTCAAGCAAGTGAGTGAGAAGAGCCAGTGCACAAGGTCCAGCAGAAGTAGCGCCCAGACATGAGTTATGATTTTATTTCAAAATCGTAACCATACCTGCTTATGATTCTGTAATAATGCCCCTTTTTATGAGCCAGTAATCTATACCAAATCTTTTATTACAGAATCATAAGCAGGTATGGTTACGATTTTGTAATAAAATCATAACTCAAATCCAGGCGTTGTTACTTCTGCTGGACCTTATATTTTCTTTTCTTTTTTTTCCTTTTTAATTCATTTTTATTGTTAGACTTATTGGGGTGACATCTGTTAGCAAGGATTACATAGGTTTCAGGCATACAATTCTACGGTGCATTGTCCACTTGATGTATAATAAGTTCACCACCTAATGTGACTTCTCTTTCCATCACCTTATATTTAGCTTCCCCCCTCCTCTCCCACCCCCTCCCCTTTCTCCCCTCCCTAACCCACTCGTCCCCAAATAAACAAACATTAAACTATTGATTGTGTCCATGGGTTGTTTGTTTGTTCATTTCTTTTTTCTTTGCTTTCAGTTAAAAGATTCCGTAACAGGTCAGGGATGCATTCTCACTGAACTGGCCACTGACTCTGTGAGGTGGCTGCTGCTCTCATCTGCATTCTACAGATGGGAAGACTGAGGTCTTAAGAGGCATATCTCCTGCTGTCCCCATGCGCTTCCCTGCCAGCGTGCTGCCCTGGGCTTTGATGTGGGCAGAGGGCATCCGGCATTTCTAGTCTAGAACTCCCGGTGTCCCTGCCCTGCCTTGACGTGGAGCAGCCTGACACTGCAGTCCTCTGGGTCGCTGTGGAGCTGGGCAGGTACCTGGTCACACCTCAGAGGAAGACCTGGGAGCCAGGTGTCCCCTCAGGCACTCCAATAACAGTCTGTTAAACATTTTTGGGTGCAAACCCCATATTTGACACACACCAGCTGTGTGACCTTGGCCAAGCCACTTACCCTTTCTGAGGCCCCACTTCCTCACCTACAAAGACAGAATAATAATGGCACCTGCCCCTCAGGGTCATGGGGAGAATTAGACAGACACCATGTTTTCTGTTCCAAAAATCTGGCCAGGTGGGTTGGCCCCCTCCCACCTCCTTCCCACCTGACTTCTCGGCCACTTGCAGGATGCCCAGGCTGATGCTTGTCACTGTGCTCACCCAGCTAAAGTTCCTCATACATGAGGAGACAGAGGTCTGGGCTGGAAACCCACCCCGACACCCCCAGCAGGCAGCCCCTTTACCTTAGCAGCCAGGTGAAGGACAGGCACCAACTTGAAGGGGAAATTGTCCCACTCACTGTCCTCGGGACCTCAAGGAAGCCAGTGACACAACGGGGTGTGGACATTAATGCAATCGAAGGGTAATTCAATCACTTTATAGAAGTTGATCTGTCCTTTTTATTACAATTACTGTCGGCTGGGGTGTTTCGTTCCATCATGGAGAATAAACATCATTTATCATACTTGTAAAGATTAGCCCCCGACAGCTACGGCTCTTGCTTTGCATAAATGTGTATTAATGTCGGCCCTGCCTGCAGTGTGGGGAGAGGTCTATATTTCACAAGACTGATTAGGCCCTGTCACCACTGCTTTAAGTAATGTCTTATCATGACTGATACACCCCGACTACAAAACAGCAGCCGGGGGAGTGGGGGCTGCTCCAGGCAATTTATGGTGGCACCGGAATGAAAAGCAGGCCCAGGAAGGTGTGCAGCTGTTTCCTCAGGCCTGAGCCCAGCCCTGACGCTGAGGACTGCTCTCATCCCAAGGCCCCTGCCCGAGAAGCAAAGGCTGTGGCTGGATGTGTCAGGGCTGGCCCACTAGCCTCTGCTGAGCCCCCAGCACCCCTGGCCAGCCCTAAGTGTCCCTCTCTGAGACCCCACTAAGGCTCTCTCTCTCCTTTCTTTTATTTTGAGGTGACTAACCCGCCAAGCCCCTCTCTGTGGGGAGCACCTTCACAATATGCTGAGAGCTCTTCTCTTTCCCCCTGTGCCCAAGCTGGGCTCCTGGCTGTCCCTGTTAATGCCCACATTGGTTTCCAGCCCCCACCTCTCTCCTGGGCTCAGCCTGGCCTACATGACCTCGCCCCCAGATGTGCTACCATGTCACTAACCTCCTACCTCATTTATCTTCCCACTTGCCCTCCATATTGCAGCTAGTGTGACCCCACTACCCAGAAATGTGGTCACAGCACTCTGGAGACATTGCCCGTAGAGCAGTGCCCAAGCTCCTTGAAGTCCGGCTTTCTGGCTCTCTGGGAGCCAGCCGCTGTCTCTCCTCCTACTGTCAGAACCTCCTGCCCCAAGTCATGCCTAGTCCGACCCCACCTTGTGACCTCCCACACCCTCTCTGGACCAGATTAGTGCCTTCTTCCCACATCCACCCACTGAGCCCAGCTCCTGCTCCTGGTGCCTGCCTCTGCGCCCCGCCCCTCCTGAGCCCCGCCCCTCGGAGCCCCGCCCCTCGGAGCCCCCGCCCCTTCTGAGCCCCGCCCATCCTGAGCCAGCAGAGGCGGTGCTTGTGAGCCTCTGAGTCTGGCACCTGGAAAGCTCTTCCCCAGGTGACATCACGGAGCAAGATTTTGGACAGAAAATGCCGAGGAAGAACTGACTTCACAGGACTCACACTCAGTCTAACATTGTGTTACAGTTGTAAATTCATTTGGATTCTACAGTTCCATAAGGACTGTAAGTGTATGAAGTTTATATCTAGTTAAGAAATCATAATAAATATATTGTAAAAATCACTAGAATTTTCTTTTTCTATTCATTACTGAGGGGGCGTGAACTTTGTTTGTCCTGTCCACCTGTGTCTTAGCACCTATCGTCGTGCCTGGGACATAGTAAGTGCTCACTAATATCTGTGAAATGAGTGGGTGAAGCATGGGAAAGAAGATGTTTATGTAGACGGGGGACAGGAATCGTGGAAGCACAAAGTACATGCCAGTTAGCTATTTGCTAAGTGAATGAATCATTGAATGAATGACCAAATGTATAAACAAGTGAGTGAATGAAGGATTGTTTAGGGCCACTGGGAGCATGAATTGAGGGAGGTGAGAGCAGGGCTCAGTCAGGTGCCTGTCCCCATCTAGATCTCATCTTCCTGGACCCAGACACCCTCTGGGGTCTGCAGCTGCCTTGGTGTCCCCAGACCTATCTAGTCCTCTCCATCCCTCCACTCCACTCTCTCCCAACTCCCATGGGCTCTCCTGTTGTCATCTCCTGTTGGCACTCAGGAAGGGTCTGGGCTTGTTCTCCACCCTTTTGCCACCTTAGGGAATGGTAGCAGAGAGGGGCTTTCTGAGATTCATACACCGCAGAATTCATCCATTTAAAGTGTACTTTCCAATGCAATGGTTTTTAATAGAGCCATAGATATGTACAACCAATACCACAGGCAATTTCAGAACATTTCATCATCTCACAAAAAAAAAAACCCTAAGCCTTTAGCGATTACACTCCCATCTCTCCAGCCTCCTCCCTGCAGGCCCTGACAACCACTAATATATTTTCTATTTCTATAGATTTCCCTATTATAGCTTTTCTTATGAATGGGATCCACTACCTCCTCCTTCCCCTCTCTCCCTCCTCTCTCTGCTCCTCCACATTCTCTTCCACTCCTCCCCCTCCTGTTTGTCTGTATAAGAAATGGACATAAGGCTGGAGGAGTCACTTTATGTCCACGAGGCAACCTCAGGCTGAAAGCCACACTCCAGGGATGGTAGAGTAGAAAGGTAGAAGAACCTGCCTTATTCATGACAAAATAGAGCCCATGGGATAGATCCGAACATTCTAACTCCAGATGCCATGTTATGTGAAAACAAACAAAACAAACCTAATAAGGCAACCCTATTTGGTTGAGCCACGTTAGTCCAGTTTCTGCTACTTGCAAATGACTGCAGTCCTAACTGAAAACATAAACTGCAACTCTGATTAGGCCACTTTCGCACTCAAGAGGGAGCCAAGGATTCCCACCTTCTGCCAAATGAAGTAAAAATACATTAGCCTGGAACTCATGGCCTTCCATGGTCCATCCCCGACTCCCTCTGTGTCCTCGGGTCAGACGGTTTTGCTTGTTGCTGGCCCCTCTCCATTCCCAGTTATACTTGATGGCTTCTCCTCCCACCCCCAGTTCCTCTGTCTTCCCATTTTTTCCTTGAAAATCTGCACCTCCCCACCCTGCCTTGAAGGCCAGCTGAAATGGTACTTGTCTACATAGTTCTCTGCCTGCCCCAAACTCCATACGGCCTCACCAGGAAATCTTGGAGTCTTGCTCTGGCACATGACTTTGTATTGGGCACAATAGTTATCTGTCTGGTCTCATCCCCTTCCCATCCTGTAATATTCTTTTTTTTCTGTACCCACCCCTGCCCTGGGGACACTGCAGTGTATGCATGTCATAGATGCTCCACAAATGTCTTATAAATGAATGAACACAAGCGATACTTTAACACTATACTTTATGATATGCAAACATATTTCATGTAACACATAGGAGGAGGGACCTCCCCCCAAAATGGAATTTATTTATAAAAAATTGTGTATTTAAACTTCAGGCATCTTCCAGGTACTCTCTGATGCAATACACCTAGGAAGATGCTTTTTCCACTGCTCAAAACAGTTTTTGAACTCACCAACTTTGATGCTTTTTAGTGCTTCTGCCATTTTTGTTTCACCTCTTCCACATCAGCAAAATCTTCCCCTTTGAGGACAGTTTTCATCAGGAGAAACAATAGTCACTCGGGACAAGATTGGGTGAATAGAGAGGGTGGGGCACAGAGGTCATGTCGTTTTTGGTTAAAACTGCTGAACACTCAGCATGCTGTGAGCAGGTGCATTGTCACGCTGCACATTGTTCATGTGAATCACCCAGCATGCAATGGGCAAACGTGTTTGAAGAGTCTCCAAAAAAATTTACTGAAATCAAACACAACGCCAGCTGGTACCCCAATGCAGGTGGGTTCCTGCACCACTCCCCTAGCAGGGAAGCCTATACCACAAAGGGCCTGCCCTCCAGGAGAGAATTCCATGGTGTCTTTCATTGGTGCCCCCATAAATGTATTAACAAGTGTTATTTATTGACTATCTACTCTCTGACAAAACCTAAATTAGGTACTTAATTAGAAAAAATAATACTTTTTTTTTGTATGCCAAAAAAGTAAATTGTTCTCTGTTGAATACAGAAAAATACATTCAATAATACAAAATTCTACCCCAGTTCCTGCACTGGTAACATTTGGGTAAATATCTTTTAAGACATTTACAGTATATTATACACACACACACACACACACACACACACACACACACACACAGAGGGAGGGAGGGAGAAAGAAAGGGGATCATGATATACTGGACTTTTTTTGTTAGTTTTCAAATTACTGGTTATTCTTTTGCTGGCATTCTAAATTTATTTCTTAACTTTACACATATCCCCATTTTGCACTTTAGGAAACTCAAGCTCAGAGAAGTGAATTTATGTGTCCAAGGTCAGAGAGCTAGGAGAGCAGCAAAGTGGAATTTTACCACAGAGCCGTGGAACTCCAGAGCCGGGGTTGTTCCCATGTCACTCAGCACCCACAGCTCACCAGTGTTTGCCTCAGACCTAAGATAAACCACAGAGAATGCGCGCTGCACCTTTTATATGTGAATGTATTGATCAACATGCTGTGCATACAGCTGTATTCACACCTCTGCGTGCCATTACCTGGAGTCTTAACTTGGAATCTGTCACCTCTAAAAAAGACATAGACAGGCTTCAGTGGCTAGGAAGCCCTCTGAAAAATTTGTTTGCAAAGTCTTCTGTGTATGTCTGAATGTTAAGATTTTTAAGGGAGGGTTTTTAATTTTCATGAGATTCTTAAAGGGACTGTGACCCCCATGGGCCAGGAGGCACTAGAGTATACTGAATGCACATGTCCATGCCAGGCCACCTGCTGTGTAAGCAAAGGCACTCATGCATCGCCCAAGTGCTCCAGCTGACCCAACTCTGAGCCCAGCCTCCACATCTCCATGTCCTTGGCTGCATTTTGCTCTGGGTGGTCCAGGTGCAACTGACCTGGCTCAGGGTGTGGAGGTTCAGCTCCAAAGGAGAAGCCCCAGAGTGGGTGGTCAGGGCACCCCAGTGGACTAGTTGTTGCTAGTAGGGGCTAGTGGGGTCAGATCTGGGGGTTGGAAGGAGGCAAGCCTTGTAACAGATGAGACACGAGACACAGCTCTGAAAGGAGGGCTCTAGGGAGACAGAACCACTCACTGAGGACAAAGGCTACGTGGGGGGACAGAGCTTTTGCCTCCAGCTCTTGCTGGGCCTCAGAGGGGTGGGGATATTAAGACAGGGAATCTAGGGGCCTCCTCACTAACTCTTGTTCCAGCACTAACTAACCTGATTGTGGGCCAGTTGCTTCAGCGCCCCAGGCCTCAGTTCTTCATCCGTAGACGCAGGAGCCTTGACTGGAATCAGAGCATGACTCCTGGGTGAAGAGCCAGGGACTATGGCTCCTGGTCCTGAACCACCAGTGACTCTGGCCACGATTGGCTTGTTGGCTGGTTTCTTAACCCTGGGGCACTGAAAAATGCCACTCACGCTCCCGCTGAGAGGGTTGACTAAAGGGACTGTGGGAAGACAGGAGGAAGGAAGCCTGAGAGAGGTGGAGAAGCGGAAGGGGCTCTGAGTTTCTAGAGGACAGAGATGGTGCTACATCCTTCCGCACTGTCATCCCAGCTCCTAGACTACGGCTTGGTGCATAGTTGGTGCCTGTGCAGGGGGGACCCAAAAAAACCCGAATCTATCTTCTGGAGGGCAGACCCCTGGTAGTGCAGGCTCCTCCCACTAGGTGAGTGTTCTCGGAACCCATCTGCATCTGTGTAGCTGTATGAGAAGCTGTGTTCAGCTTCAGTGATTATTTTTTCTTTTTTGAGGGAGACTCTTTCAATGCACTTGCCCATTTCATGATGGGTGATTTACACAACGTGCAGCATGACAATGCACCTGCCCACACCAGGCTGAGTGTTCAGCGGTTTTTCACTAAAAATGGCAGGACTTCCATACCCCACCCTCCCTATTCATCTGATCTCACCCCAAACCACATCGTTTTGTTTCCCTGATGAAAAACGTCCTCAAAGGAAACCATTTTGCTGATGTGGAAGAGGTGACACAAAAACAGCAGAAGCACTAAAAGGCATCAAAATCGATGCGTTCAAAACTGTTTTGAGCCGTGGGAAAGCATCTTCATCGGCATGTTGCATCACGCAGAGTACTTCGAAGGTGACTGAAGTTTCAACATGTAAGAATAAATATGCAGCTTTTAATAAATAAATTTCAGGTCTTTTTTGGATCCCCCCTCATAGTAGTTTGCCAGGGCTGCCCTAACAAAGAAAGACCATAAAGTCGGTGGTTTAAAACAATAGAAATGTATTGTCTTCCCAGTTCTAGAAACCAGAAGTCAGAAATCAAGGTGTTTGCAGGGCCGTGCTCCTTCTGAGAGATGAGCGGGTCCTTTCTCAGCTCTTCCGGCTTCTGGTGGTGGCCAGCAATCTCTGGTGACCTTGGCTTACAGCTGCGTCACTCCAGTCTCTGCCTTTGTCTTCACACACTCCCTGTGTGTCTGTCTTCACATGGCCGTCGTCTTACAAGGACACTGCTTATATTGGGTTAGGAGCCCACCCTGCTCCAGGAGAGCCTCGCCTTCACTAATTACATCTTCAATGACCCTATTTCCAAATGAGGTCACATTCTGACGTTTTGGGGGTGAGGACTTCAACATCTTTCCTGGGGGGTCAGTATTCAATCCAAACAGTGTCCAGTAAATATTCGGTCAATGAGTGGGAGGGGCAAAGGGCGGTGGCTTTGGCAATCTTACTGTGAGGAGATGACCAAGGAGATAAAAGTGAGCTTATTGGCACATGGTTTTCAAGTAATTGCTGCCTCTTGGGAAGAAATCACAATTACTGTACTGGAATTATTGAATCATGGATGAAGAGTAAAGTGCATGTGAATCAAGGGAGGCAAAGCTATGCCAGTATCAGCAGGCGTGAAGGAGATCGTGTGGACAGGCGAGCAGGATGCTGAGGTCAGAGGTGGCCAGGAGATGCGTCAGGCCACGGTGCCCACAGTCCTTTTGCTGATTTCCCATCTCTATGAAGACAGTTGTTGTTTTCCCACTTCTGCAGAACAGAATAGGTGTGAGTTGTGTTTCACAATTTTATGGAAATGATTTCATGTACTTTTGATAATTTAATCACATTTTTGACATAACATTTGACCTTGTATAATACCTCTACTGCTTTGAATCTAGCCTTAATAGAACACCTGTCAGTTTAGCCAGCTACAATGTTCAAAGTTGTCTAGAATCCTTGAAGCCCTTATTCCGGGATTCCAAAATGCTCAAGAGCTGGTTTACAAAACCAGTACATAAAGTAAAGGCAGGGGTCAGGTGGGCCTGCTTCTCAGATGACAATTGAGGTCAGGAACAGCTACTTCCAGGATAAATCATTTGGACAGTGGACAGTTTACATTTTACTCTGCTTTAGAATTTACTTATCCCAGCTGTTCTCTATCTTGCTACAACAGTCAGCGTTTAGTGCAGAGAACAGAAACCATACTAGGTATTTTAAGCAGGAGGGGATTTAATACAGGGAATTGAAGATTTACAAAGTCATGAGAAGGGGCAGAGGTATAGCTTCCAGCCTGAGTCTTCAGGAATGACTACCAGAACACCACAGAACAGGAAATTAATTCTGGGAACACACTGCTCTAGTTGTGGGCCAAGGACCAGGAAGCTGGGATGAGGGAGTGGCCTAAACACTGGTCATGGCGACAGCTGCCTTGTGCCCCCAAGCCCCCTGCCCTGAAGCTGGTGGCTGGACATCGTAATGCTGAATCCAGCCGCCTCTGCAACCATCTCCCAACACTATGAAGCAGGAGGCTGGAGCCTGCTCTCTCTTGTTTGCCACAAGAGAATGGCCCAAAGCTTGAGGAAAATGGCCTCCACCTCCCTTCTGCCTTCTAACTCTGTGGAAGTGCTTCTAACTGGCAAAACATTTTAAATCCAGGACTGTAAGTGTAAGAGAGTCCGGAAGGTGTAGCTTGAGGTTTCAAATCTCTGCAGTAGGGGAAAACACTTCAGATGAGGAACATCGATGCTGGAGCCCGTGGCTCCATCCTACATACTGGAATTCCTTTATCGTGGGCTGGAAATAGCCCTCCCCTAGACAGAGAGGGGGCAGAATACCAAATGCTCCAAGGGGAGAGACCACAGAACTAAAGCTTCCTCACACCCAGGCATAAATGTAAATAAGTGCTCCTTTCTCTCAGCCGGACAAGGCTTTAAAGACATGAAAGGGAAAAAAGGATGACTTAGGGCGGGGCTGTCCAGTGGAACTGCTGGCAATGATGGAAAGGTGCCACCAGCCCCATGTGGCCTCTGAGCATTTGAAATGTGCCTAGTGTGACTTGGGTAACTGAGTTTTCACGTTGGTTCATTTGGATTTAAAAGTACATCACTGTCCAGCGATGCCCAGAAAGCTGGGGGCACTGACCCACTCTGTTGAAAGCTGGGTCTAAGAGGCTTAGGATAGGCTCACAGATTAAAAAACAAAGCAGCGGGGTGGGGGACATGCCTAAAGAAGGGGTGGCATTCCTGAGGCAGGGTGGCAGGAAGGGCCTCCCCTTCTGGAATGGCTAGTATGTTAGAACTAAAGGAGGAAGCAGGGATAAGGGGTGACCCCAGGAGGGGAAGCAGAAGCCAAGAAAGTCATTCAGGTTTTAAAACAGTAGGGAGATCCTCAGTCTGAAGAAGTCGAGGGGGTCCAAATTGCTGGAGGGCTGGTAGAAGAAATCAGAAGAGAGAGTGAAGTGGCCCTGTGGGAGTGGTGTTGGGACAAAAACAGCTGGGCTTATGTGAAAGCAGTGACAACAGCAGACAAAGGATTCACTTCAGGGAACCCTGGTGACGCTACCTGGCCTGCATGTGTGATGGGAATATTTTAACTAGTAACTAAGAGTATTAGTTTCCTCTTGCTGCTATAACGAATTACTACACAGTGAGTGGCTTAAACAACACAAATTTACTATCTTACAGTTCTGTAGATTAGAAGTCCAATGGACCTCACTGGGCTAAAATCAAGGTGTTGGCAGGGCTGCATCCCTTCTGGAGGCTCCGAGGGAGAAGCTAGTCCTTCGCCTTCTCCAGCTTCTATTGGCTGCCTGGGCTCCTTGGTTTGTGGTCCCTTCACCCACCTTCAAAGTCCAGCAACATGATCTCTGCTCCTGTCATCACATCTGCTCTGACTCCGACCCTTCTGCCTCCTTCTTACAAGAACCTTAGTGATTACCTTGGGCACACCCAGAGACACAGGCTAATTTTCCTGTCTCAAAATCCTCAATTTAACCCCTTTCTTGTTTGCCCTCAGAATACTCACTGTTGGCACTTTAGCTGCAGGGGTTACCCTGAGATCACTCGTGGATTACAGTCTTAAACTTGCCTCCAAAATTTGCCACACAGAAAAAAATGATTAAATAGTGATCATCATATATATTTCTGTTACATCAGGATTAGACAAGAACAGCTTTTGTATTTTACGTTTACTTTGAAAACCAATCAGATTTGCCTCAGCCTCAAAGAGTGTTTATGTACAATTAAATGAACACGGCAGAGCTGCACCTCTTTTTTTCCTAAATGGGGAGAAGGGTTCATTACAAGTGCAAAGACCCTTTTGTCTAAGGCAGTGTAGTCACAGGGACCAGGGATTAGGAGGGGACCTCTTTGAGGGGCTATTATTCAACCTACCACATTCTCTGTTTCCATTCCATCCCACTCGCCATTCTCCACTCCACTGTCACCCCTGGTCTTCCCATCCTCCTCTTCCTCAGTCAGTTGGCATTTGGTATCTCAGAAAAGGACAGCAGGAGAGTAAAGAAAACAAAGTAATTTCTTGCTTTTTAAGTTTCAAAAGTCTAGCCTTGTGGGATTGGACAACGGCCAGGGAGGGAAAGCTGACAAGACACAAGGTACCATCAAAGAACCCCCCTCCCCAGGCTGGGAAGCCAAGTTCATGAGGAGAGGGCCTCTTGTCCTGCTCCTTTGGCTGAGCAGTGGTGCATGTTGGACCCTAGGTTGATTGGGAAGGCCAAAAGCAGAGGAAACTTATGTCTCTGTAGCACTGAGGGTGGGTAGGCTGTGCTGCAGTAACAAACATCCCCAATCTTATTGGCCAAACAAATGAGGTTGATTGCTTACTGTCACTCCACATCGATTGTGGGTATGTGGGGGCCCCTCCCATATCTCCTCACTCCAAGATCCAGGCCGACGACAGCAGCCACCATCCAAAGCACCACACTTGTTTCCACAGCAGAAGAAAAGGGAAGTGTGGTTGATTGCAGTTTGGCTCCTAAAGCTTCTGCAGAACGTGCTACCTGTCACTTCTCACTTTCATTGGCCAAAGCCAGTCACAGGCTGCACCTAACTTAAAGGGGGCAGAGAAGTACCACCCTGCCCTGTACCTGGAAAAGGAAATGGAAGCGTTTGGTGATCAGAGCTAATGACCACTAGGTTTCCTTTCCCGGTCAGAGCCCCAGGGAGGTGGCAGGACACCAGGGGAGTGGCTACTCGAAGGTCTGCATGGCAACCGGGCCTGGCATGATCCCACAGAGGTGGCCTGAGCCCGGGCAACAGGGAGCAGCAACGTTTCCTGGTGTTGGAGAGAGACAGGCAGTAGTTCTGGAGAGGGGATTCAAAGAGGCTGGTCATGGGCCAGCCTGGAAACCCAACACCAGTCAGAACCAGCATGTAACTGCCAAGGTCAGAGTGGGCTCACGGTGACTCCATGCACCCAGGAAAGAGGCGAGGGATTCCGAATGGACTGAACTCAAGTTGACATTGACAGTGGAGCTGGGGTTCTAAATAGAAATTGAATTTAAGTATAGGAGAGTCAAGTTATCAGTATATTTCACTCACGCCATACTCAAATAGAAACCCAAAGCTGATGGATGTTATGGGACATGCAGGTAATGTGACTGACTTAGATCTATGCACCATGTAACATGCTGACAATTCTCACAGGAGCATCCTGCCATTTAAAAAACTATCCTTAGCAACTAAGAGCTTTAGCAATGGTTTAAGTCATTTAAAATTCAAAAACACATGCTTGACAAAATGCAAACATATTTTCACTGATTAACCGCTGAAATTGAGGGAAAACACTATCTCTCCTAGCCTTACCTTCACTGCCTGGGGGAATCTTGACCGGAAAAGGGAGTGAGATAAGGCATAGGTAAAGGTTTATTGAGTTTGCAAAATGTGCCAGAGACTGTACTGGGGACCAGGAGACCTTAACTCATGTGATCCTGTGAGGACTGTGAGGCCCCAAAGATTCAGGAACTTGTCCCTAGTTGCTCAGCTGCTGGGCCAAAGCCAGGACTCCATGAAAGCTGGGCTGGCCCTCCATAACCTCACTCCCCACTCCAGCTGCCACTTAGGATTGGCTGGCCAAGGACCCTCAGACTCCAGGCTCCCTAGTGCCAGAGCAGAAGGCCCTCGCAGAGCTGCCAGGGAGAGGAGTATGGGAAGAAAGTCTGAGGATGAGGCTCCAAATGACCCCCATGTCCTGCCTGCTCAGCCCTTTTGTACAGAGGGTGACATATGATGCTCCCAGGAAGTGCTGAGAAAGGACGTCCACGGTCAGAGACAGAACTTTCCACTGGAGGAAGCTGGATTTCAGTTTCACCACTTGCAGGGTGGTTCGTGGGTCTAACACATGTTGTTCTCAGGTAACCCTGTGCCAAGGGGGTCAGAGTGCCCCTACAAGGTGAACATGGAACCACAATGAGTGGAGCCCTGTTCTCCACCTAAAAGCAGTTCCCAAATGTTCATGCGTCCAGCTGTCCTGTCAGGGAGGGGCACCAGTCCGTGCTTGAACATGCCCAGGCATCACCACACCTGTCTACTGCAGGTTTGTTAACGATAGGGACAGCAGTGTCCCAATGCTGGAGAGTCAGATCTGTGCCCTAAGGGCTCCCCGTGACGTAGAAGCGCCCACTTGGTGGGGTAACTACAGCATGGGAAATCCAATGACTCAGAAATGAATCTCAGCTCCTGCACATGGCAGTCAAGAGCATCAATGACAGAGTATAAACTCAACTTCTGGTTGGGTGGAAAGATGGCTCTCGAGGCCACGCTGACATTCTGGGCTGCTGTGGTCGTTCACAGTCTTCACCGCAGCCCTGTCAGATGGGTTGAGCAGCTCTTTATTTAGTTTCCAGTCTCTGTTGTCCAAAGGTTAAATTCAGGCGTGGAGAGTCAGCATACGTGTTAGCAGGGATGGCAGTCTGTGCACCCAGGTTTGAGGCTGAGATTGCTGACTCCCTCTGGCCACAGTGCTTCCCTATAAAGTTTAACACAATATTTCTGGGGCAAAAGTATTTAACAAACAACAAGCAGGCAGTAAAGGAGGTCCCACACTCCCAGTGGCTCTGTCCCACTCGTGGTACATTGTTGCCTTGGTCAGGGCACACAGGGTCAGGGCTCTGTGGCCCTGCTCCATCCTGTTCATGGGTCCCCACTAATTGACACAGCAGGAGGAGCCCTCAGCAGTGCACGCAGGGCTGGGCTGGGGCGTGCAGCTGGGACATCTCCTGAGGGACTGTGCCTAAGAGCTGGGTGGATAGGCTGACCAGACATACCATTTTAAATGAGACAGAAAACGATGGTCCTGTCCCATTTCAAACAGTACGTCTGGTCAGCCTGCTGACACCTTGAATTTAGCCCAGTGAGACTAGGCTGACCATACGGACCAGTTGAAATGGGTCAGTACCGTTGCTTTCTGTCCTGTTTAAAATAGTACGTCTAGTCAGGCTATGGGAGGAAGCTTACAAGCAGGGACAGGCCAGGTGGGTGACAGTATTTCTTCCCAGAAGGGGTGGAAACAAAGGGAGTATTTTTCCTTTTACCCTGGGAAACTCTAGCTCAAGTGCTACAAATCCTTGTAAAACAATTCAACAACAAAGCAATGATGTTTTCCAGGCATTAATGTTCTCTGGACACTATGGGACCCTCCACCCTCACTGGGGTCAATGGTCATGTGCCCAAATGTCTCCTCCACTGCCACCTGTGTGGCCTGGATGTTTGTGTGTGGCACAGGGCTGGTGGGAGTGCTGTCCTCTTTTCCTTGTATTTTGAGTAGTATCTCTAGCCTCTTGCAAGGTGAGGGTGAGGCAGTGGCTGTGTAGTTGTACTCGCTGAGGAGGGTCAGGTGCTGCCTTGCTCTGCCCAGGTCAGGGGCACCCCTCTTCTGCCTGTTCTGGGTGCTGCCTTGTGCCTTTCCCTGAAGCAAATGCTCACAGGTGTGTTCTGGGTAACAGAGCCAAATCTGTTTCTGAAGTTTTGTCTTCCGGGCTGTACAAGGGTAGAAGCTGCCCTCCTAGAGCTACTGGGTTCGGGGTGGAGATAATGATAATGAGAGGGGCCCCCATTCTTTATGCATCTCCTCTTCACCCTTCTTTCTCAGGCTCTCACTGGGTGGAGGAATAATCAAGGCTGCTCCGCTGGAGTCAAACGTGTGCTTTGCAGTTTGGGTGGCCTTGCATGTCTTCAGCTGCTCACGGCCACTGCATCAAGGCCAAGGCGCGTGTTCGCTCTTGCTGCCTAATTACATACATTAGGTATATTCCTAAAAAGTTGTTATTTTGCATCATCACAGTCCCACTATCAAAAGCAGGAAATTAGCATGGATAAAATATTATTATCTAACCTATAGGGCTCTTTCAGATTTCACCAGTGGCCCCAATAATGTCCCTTACAGCAAATGAAACTCCAGGATCATGTATTTCACCCCTTCTGTCGACGGTGACCTGGGCCAGGTGGGCAGCCTGCCTTTGTATTTCACAATGCTTTCAGCTCAGAAGGGCACAGGCCAGTTATTTGGTAGAACATTCCTTAACCTGGTCTTGTGTGATGCTACTCCATGTTTCAGCCCAGGCTCTGCATTCTGTCAGATGTATCCCAGGAGGAATGTTGTGTCCTCCTCAGTGCATCGTATCAGGAGGCATACGATGTCAGTTTGTCCCATTGATGGTGACATTCATTTTGATAACTTGGTCAAGATGATTTTCTCTAGATTTGTCTACTATAAAGCTACTATTATTTTTCCCCTTTGGAAGTAATAAGTGTTTGTGATCTAAAAAAACACAGTCTAATATATATTCCTGTAACAAATCCAGATAATAACACAAAGGCACCTCCTCCAAGCCTGTGTCCAAAGGTAATCCTTAAGAAGT
The DNA here is from genome assembly GCA_004026885.1 of Lyroderma lyra. Lineage (NCBI taxonomy): Eukaryota > Metazoa > Chordata > Mammalia > Chiroptera > Megadermatidae > Lyroderma > Lyroderma lyra. The sequence continues at coordinate 423,147 of PVJL010000310.1, read as the reverse complement.
TGGTTAGGAGTTGCATCTCTTCAGGCATGCATTTGCATTTCTATTTCCCCCAGAATTTTTTCAAATATGTATACAAATTTTTTAAATAAATAAGAGTAGTATTATCTTACACAAATTCTAACATAAAATCATAGTATTATTTATTGTTCATCCTTGTTTTAATCTGTTTTTAATTGTGACTAAAGAGAGTGAAATGATCAACTCTTAAACATAGTGAACCCCCTGTTCATATCCCCAATTCCTTGTATAATTGGCCAATTTGTTTTTTCCTCACCATGTTGTGGGTTCTCTCTGTGTCATGCCAATAACTGAACAGTAAAGGGCAAATGAAAGAGGAATGTTTGGGAGTCTTTGAGGAACTGAGGGTGGCAGGGATTCTGGGGCTGGTGGAGGTAACAGGAGCACAGGTCTTACTTGCAGGCCAAGAGGTTGGATTTTGTTCTGCAGGAAGCGGACAGTTCTGTGCATGGGACCTGCCCCAGTGGATAGTGACTTCTAGAAAGATAAGGGTGAGGCATAGAGGGGACCTGGCTGGTGAGGTGCTTGCTGATTTAGGTAGCAAACCAGGAGGCCAGCAGGAGTTACTCAAGGCCCCTTTCTTTTGAGGAAAGTTTGAGATGGCTCAAAGCAAAGTTCTGGAGAACTCCAGAAAACTGGCAGTTGGAGTCAGAGCTGGACCCGGGCCCTAATGGGCTTCTTTCATTATCATTATCCCCATTAGTGCTTTATTGTATTAGTTATAGCTAATTTACATTTTACTGAAGCATTGAAAACAGACTGCAGATGTTTGGAAACAGATGTTATCCTAATGTTAAGGCAAAACCATGAATATTTATGACGATTAGTGCCCAGATCAAATTACCTCACTTAAACAGGAGGCTTGTTCTAACAACTTTAGCTGAGAACCTGGCGAGGGAAGACAGGAAAGTATTGATGAACTTTTGGGCACACTTCAATTTTCCTTCACGTGGGATACATTTTTGCTGCCTTCCCATGGACCTGAGAACAGAGATTAGTTGTTAGGGAACCCATTTAGGGATTTTCCTGCTGCTCGTATTAATTGGCCATGTCAGGATTTTCCATCTGGCTTTTTCCACGCTCTCCTTGGAGAAGGTCTGCCAAGTTCAGCCCTCTCTAACCTAAGCAGTGGTCTCTTCCAAGGCTGCAGGGGCAGGTCGCACTTCTCCCCCCTCCCCCCTCCCCACCTGTCGGGGAGGCCTCAGAACCTCCAGAAGCCAGGATGGGCCTCAGGGGCCAGCAGAGTTTGCAGTTGTTGAGGGGTCCTGGCTGACTCATTGCTCAAGCGGGGCTCGCTCTTTCCCTGCTGGCCACACTGGCAGCAGCATTAGAAATAGAGAATGCTGGTTACCAGAGGGGAAGGAGAGTGGGGGGCAGGTGAAGTGGGTAAAGGGGGTCAAATAAATGGTAATAAATGGAAATTAGACTTCTGGCGGTGAGCACACAATAGAGTATACAGATGTTGAATTATAATGGTGTACACCTAAAATTTATATAATGTTATTAACCAATGGTACTGTAATAAAAAATAAATTAAAAAAAAAAAAGAAGTAGAGTTTTTCCCCTGCAGTCTTCAAGACACCCCTGCTTGAGTTCAGGGCAATTGGGAAAGCGTGAGGAATTTCGCTGAGTGTAGTGGGTGGGTGGTGCCCTTTCAGCCCCCTCTGTGTCCTCTTACCATTTGTATGCCCTCCCTCAGCCCCCCTCACCATGCACTTTTGCATTTATACCTAGCACCTCCAGCTCTTCTTGGGACGACTTCCGGACCTCTGACTACAGGAGTCCCTTGGCCTCAGTACAGAGAATGGAAGTGCCTGGGAGCTAACTCCTCCCCTCCCCCTTAACCAATGGTTGGAATGGAAGCCCAGCTCTGACCTCAGGTGAGAGCATGTCTGAGGCATGACTTACACATCCGGGCTCCCACCAGGTCAGGCTGACACTCCACCCTGGCTTGGCCTCCTCCCCTTCCTTCCTTTCTTGTCCAGCACTTCCTGAGTAAATACCCTGCTCAAGGCCCTGTTCCCAGGGCTCACTTCTGGACAACCCAACCCAGAATGCTGAGGGTCCCTCTGTGCCAGCACATCCCCAGCAATGGGGATGAAGACATGATGAAAGGATGAATCCTGTGCAGAAGAAGCTTATGGACAAGTGGTGTGGACAGACTGGGGAGCAGGCAATTTCAGGAGCTGAGAGGCAGGTACCACGGTGGAAGGGCACATGTAGCCTGTGGTGGAGATTAGTGGAGAAAAGGTCAATGGCACACTACACGGCTGTCACTCTTGAGTACCCACTGCAGGCCACGGACTGGGCTGGGGACTGTCCATCTCATTTAAACCTCACAGTAGCCCTGCAAGGTGGATGTCATCAGGCCCATCACCCTCTTAAAAAACTGAGTCTCAGAGACGTTGAGTGACTCACCTAGGAACATTTTTCCATTTATCAAACTTTTACCAAGAAAAGCCTCCTGGGGTGCCAGGGTCTGTACTGGGCATGGGAGAATTGTGGTGCGCCAATAGACACTGTCTTCATGATTAGACTCAATGAGGAAGATAGCTGTTAATAGATACAATACATATGAAAATAGGTGATAAATATGGAATTGCAAGCCATGATAAATGGAAATGCATAGGGTGCTGAGACTCTACCGTGAGGAATGGCCTGGGGAGGCGGGACTGGGCTGAGAGTGAAGGATGAGCAGCTGTGTCCAGGCGAAGAGAGTGGAACGGAAAGCCTTCAGGCAGAGTGACAGCATGTCCAAAGGCCCTGGTAGGAGCTTAGAGTGTTCTGGAACTCTAAGCAGGACAACAGGACTAGAAAGTGGTTTTGAGGTAGGAAGCTGGAGAAGCTAGCAAGAGCTGTGCAGGACCTCGTTATGATGCCTCAGGCTTGGCTTTATTCTGAGGACTGTGGGGCTGTTGGACTGACCTGCTTATGTGGAAAGAGGCAGGGTTAGGTTTGAACACCAGAGTCTGAGCTCTGTGTACAATGTGTGCCCCTAAGGACAAGGTTGTAGGGGCCGATCGCTAGGCTGGTTTTGGATAAGGAGTGCCCTAGATTGCATCTGGCCTGGTCTAGCCAGTCACCTGGCTTGTTCCACTCATTCCACGTGAGACTCTGCCCTGAGCACCTCAGCAAAAACTGGCAGAGGGCAGGACATCCATCCAGGTTTCCGAAGAGCAATAGTTCTCAAACGTATGTTGCTGAGAATGGGCGGAGAATTTGCACTTCTTACAAGTTCCCAGGTGATGCTGGTGTTGTTTTTGGGGAGCCTAGTTTGAGCACCACTGCCCTGGGCCATGCTGACCCCCCAGGAGGTTCTGCACTTGAGGGTCCCCTGAGGACAAGTCATGCAGTGAATACGAATGCAGCAGCACCCCAGGGGAAGGCAGGCTCTTTGCTGCAGTATCACTGGGGCCCAAGAAGCAGAACTGTAGAAGAAATGCATATATATTAAGGAATTTATTACAGGGAGTCAGGTTACTCTGTCCTGGGGACTGACTCATATGTCTGGAATCCAGAGGCAGTCAGTCAGGAACGGCTAGTGAGGACCATGGTGACTGGACTCCACCCACCCCAGCTGAAGCCCGTAGCCCCAGGCAGTGGTTATGAGGGCGCACCCAAGGGAAGGGAGAGCAATTGTAGCCTCCATTGCAGTTTGGAGTCGCTGGGCTCAGGGAAGGCCAGCATCCTCCTAAAGGGTTTCTAACTGATAAAGTCAGCCCCACTCAGAAAAATCCCCCCTTTGGGTTAATTTAAGGTCAACTGTCCTGTGACTTTAATCACATCTGTAGTATTTCTTCACTGCAACACCTAGATGAATATGGAATTGAATAATTGGGAGGTGTGTGTATGCTACAAAATGGCTACGGCCCCCATACAACCTCTAAGAAAGCATCTCTTGTGGCCCAATGTAACCAGAAACATGCTAGAAAGGACATTCTGGGGACTGTAGTCCAGCATGACCACACTGACAATGCACAGACCCTGCACAGTGAGGGGCCAGGTTTCCTAGTATTCCAGAGGTTCAGGTTAGGCTCTGCCTGGGCACAGATTCAATTACTTGCACCCTCCTACTGCCGTCACTTTCATGGCTGCTTGATTCTTTGGGATGTGCTTACTACCCTGGGCTCTTGTCTTATAAAATAGCCTCCAAGGTGGCAAGACTTTGCCCCCAAGGGTGGAGCCTGGGCTGCAAATGCCAGCAGGTGAGACTGAGGCCAGGAGGTGGCCAGGGAGGGTCAGGCTGGCCCAGAAGACAGGGTGGGGAGGAAGTGTCATTAATTCAGGCTGGGACACGGATGATAAGGATTCCTCTCTGGGCCTCAACTTTCTCACCTGGACAATGAAATGTGGAAATCCATGACCCTTAAGGACAAGGAGGAAGATTCTTGAAAATTCCAGATTACAGATACCCAGTCAAATACCAAGAATGAGAGTTGTGGTGGCGTGAGAGGGTTCGGTGCCACACTCGATGCTAGAAGAAAATGAGACGGTAGCTTCAACACTCTGAAGGAAATTTATTTTTCACCTAGAATTCTATACCTTTCCCAATGATCATAAGATCCTGTGGAGGTTGTGGTAAAAAAAATTATGGTGTAGATCATGTTATTTAGTAAGAAAATTTTTATTCTTTATATTTTTATATTTTTTGCTTAATAATTTCTAGATTATAACTAAAAATAAATTTAAAAGTCATGTATTTTATTATATTCGCAGTGTTTTAAATTTTCTTTTCACGTTTCAGGACATACTCGTAATAAATGTATTTCTTGGATACATGCAACTTATGCTTTTATGCTGTAGTTTTTTTTACTACGACCTCTGCAGGGTTAAATGTGATGACAGAATGGAACTATTGTCAACCCTGAAAAGCTCAAAAAATTCAGTTCCCATCTACCTTTTCAAAGGAAACTACCAGAGGAAGTGCTTCCGCAAAAGAAGAATCAGGGCTGAGGAGTCCGTGGGCTCTACAAAACAAGGAGTGGGGAGGGGAGTCTCATGGACAGCTGGCAGAACACCTGGAGGATGCCCAGTCCAGGGAGGAAGGCATTGTTCAAACTGGACTTGAAGTTTGAAAGAAACATTGACATGGCTGTGGGGTATTGGAAAAAATAAAACAGTGATAAGCCCCTGGAATATTAAGCTAGTGAAAAAATATGTCAATAATTATGCTGATCAGATGTCCAGTTTTAAATGGGATGGAAAACAATGGTCCTGTCCCATTTCAAACAGAACGTCTGGTCAGCCTACTGACACCTTGAATATAGCCCAGTGAGACCAGGCTGACCATATGTACCATTTGAAAAGGGACAGTACCATTGTTTTCTGTCCCATTTAAAATGGGACATCCGGTCAGCCTATCAATAATAAAAGTAAAAGATGTTCAAGAAAAGAAAGAAAATCACTGCTCAACAGCAAACAATGTCTATCAGTATTTCTTTGATTATAACGATATAAATAACACTGTTGACTTAAGTAGGAATACTGAGGTATTATATTATGTCATATATAATGAACAATTATATTAAGGAGATAGGAACAGAACGTCCCTGAGGGTGGAAGGGAGCTAAAAGCTCAGCTATCCTAACAGAAAACCAACAAGAAATGCTGAAAAAGAACAAAAAAGAAATTAGATAGAGCATATTATTAACAATAAGATTGTCAACACCAGAAGAAACAGCTATGCGAGTCAAAAATCCAAAGCAGTTTCCTTGTCAAAGGAGAAGCGGGGGTTAAGAGACTCGTATATAAGCCTTTTAGTAATAGTTAATTCAAAAACTGAATACATACAGTTTTGTTAAAAAGTAAAATTAACTTTAAAACATGAAATGAATTTAAAAACTGGGGAAAAGGAACGATTATGAACACCACATTGCGGGAGGCCTACTGTGACACTCTCAGATCCGATCGCGCCCAGCCCCCAGCCCCCAGCCCCCAGCCCCAGCCCCCAGCCCCCAGCCCCAGCCGCTAATGCAGCTCTGCCGACCTGCTGCCTGGGAAAGTAGCGGCAGGGACTGGCGCTCCCTGGGAGAAGTGGGCCTGCTCTAGCCGAGGAAAATGTCCTGATGTTTTGATTGTTTTGGGCAAACAGTCAATGTGAATGAGAAACTTTTCAAGAGATAAATGAAGGCTTTAGTGGATGATCCCTTGCAAACACTCACAATAATGACCCTTAGTTAAACATTGCTACTAGGACCTCGGAAGTGTGAGGAGAGCTGATAGCCGATGGCTGGGCAAATAGCAGCAGAACTTGTAACTGGCGTGGCACAGAGCTTGTCCCTTGCCTTAAAAAGCAAGCAGCTCTGTTTACAGATTAACGCAGCTATTGGGCTGAGTTCAAGAATGTTACATCGTGCAGGTACTAAACAGCCAGGCAAACACAGTGCCTTGTACTAAGCTGTTTGTGTTAATGCTGTACGTACGTGCCTAGCTGCTGTCGTTACGTAGCAAGTAACGGTTGCAAGTTGATAGCTGTGCAAACAGAGTTCCCTGTGAGATATGTTCGTCTGAGTCCTGTATTTATTCAGCTAGCCCCTCTCCTGCTGCGGTAGGAGATTCTCTCAAATGTGAACACAGTTATGAGTGTACCTGAAGCCAGCACTGGGAGGTCTGTGAATGTAGCCATTCGTGGGTGTTTGAAGGTACAGTTGACCCTTATTATTTGTGGATTCTGTGTTTGTGAATTCAACTACTTGCTAAAATTTACTGGGAATCCCAAAATCAACACGCACCATGCTTTTATGGTCATTTGCAGACACGTGCAGAGTGGCAAAACCCTGAGTCGCCCCGTGTGCCTGGTCATTCGTGCTGAAACCGAACAAGGCCAGGCTTTGCCTTCTTGCTCTGGCTCTCACACTGTAAACAAGTGTCCTTTTCGTGGTCTATTTCGTGCCACATTTTTCAGATTTTTGTGATTTTTGTTAGTGATTTTGCTGTTTAAAGTGCAGTGCTAAAGTGCTGTCTAGTGTTCCTAAGCACGAGGAAGCTGTGATGTATCTAACAGGAAAAATTCTTGTGTTAGATAAGCTTTGTTCGGAATGAGTGACAGTGCAATTGTCTGTGAGTTGAATGTTAATGATTAACAGTACATATTAAATAAGGTGTCTTTAAACAGAAACGCTCACAGAACAATGTTATGTATTGACAAAATATTGTGACTAGATGCTCACAAGAACCTCATCCACTTTCTCCTCTAGGAAAAATGCTTCAGTAGTGAGTCATTCAGTGTTCACCACCACATCGTACACCATAACTAGAACCTTAGAAATCCTTTGCCCCGTCGACCACGCACAATGAGACACAACTTCAGTTAGTTATATTTAGTAACAATCATGGTTGCCTTCCCCACGTCTACACCCTCCTTCACACATCCCTGACTTGTGGAGCAAAGATCCAGGGTTGGAGCCTGATTGGTCTAAGGAAATCCTTGCTATCTCATCCTTCTTATTACAGTGATTTGGTTCAGGGATAAGATCATGTTCTAAATTGGTCCAACTAGAGTAAAGTTTGTCTTGAATTAGGTTCCCTGGAACTAAGTTTGCCAAATACAGGACACCCAATTAAATGTGATTTTCAGATAAACAAGCATTATTTTTTAATATAAATATGTCCCAAATATTTCAAGGGCCATACTAATACTAATTATATGTTGTTTATATGAAATTCAAATATAACTGGGCTCTTGTTTTTTATTTCAATTATTATTAATTAATATTAATATTTATTTTATTATTCACTTTATATTTGCTGATCTGGCAACCCTACCCAGATGCAGACCTGAAGCAAGATTCCTGTTCAGGTGCCTTATTAAGGAGATAGTCCCAAGGAAGAAGCCAATCCAGGGTGTGATTTCAGGTGAGGTCCTGCAGAAGGTGGCTGGTTCTACAGGGGAGCTCAGGGCTATAAGTTACACTTCACCTGAAGCAAGGGATCTGAGCTTTCTTAAACTCACACTAGGCACCTTTTCTCAAAGCGACTGCCCCTGGGAACATGAGCTCTCAAGTACCTCCAGTTCTTTGCAGGCACCTCTCCAGTGACCCAAGGGCAAGCCTCTACAAAGAGTGTTAGGTGTGGGAAGTTAGAGGCAAAGGAGCCTGGAATCAATGAGAAGGATTGGGTGTCTAAGGAGAGTTATTCAAGTTGGGAAAGAGACCTGCATGTCAGCCAGGATCTGCACTCCCATTTTCTATGAAAGTTGTCCATATCTGAAAGGGCAGGGCACTGGAGTGGGTTGAGCTGTGCCCCACCCCACCCACCCCAAATTTCTGTCCACCTGGAACTCCAGAATGTTGTTGGGAAATACTAGGAAAGAGACTCTTTAGAGAAGTAGTAAGTTGAGATGAGGTCTTACTAGATTAGTGTGGGCCCTAAACCCAATATTACTGATGCCCTTATAATCAAACACAGACTCACAGAGAAATGCACAAAGGGAAGATGGAGGCAGAGATTGGAGGGATACAGCTATAAGCCAAGGAATAGCAAGGATTATGGGCAGTCCCCAGAAGTTGGAGGAGACATGGAAGGATTCTGCCCAGAGTCCCCGAGGGAGCATGGCCATGCCAACACTTTGACTTTGGACTCCTAGTCTCCAATGTGTGAGAGAAGAAGTTTCTTATTTTAAGGCATCTCATTGTGGTCATTTGTTACAGCAGCCTTAAGAAGCAGATACAGCAACCAAGGATGAAGCTGCTGCCATGAGTTGCAAAGCATCCTCACGGAAATAACTGGGCTCTCCATGCCTGGACCAACCCTCATCTGAAGTCGGCCTACTGGGTCTTTTCAGTTACAGGAACCAATGCATTTCATTGTGTGATTTTCCCCAAGTGGATTGGAATTTCTCTTACTCAGAGCTGAAAATACCCTAAATGATGCTGACACTTCAAAGCACTATCTTTGGGGTAGGTACTGGAGCCAGGTACTAAGGGAAGTGGCGTGCTGCCCTGGCATCAGCCACACTGATGCAGTGGGGGCTGCGCCCTGAGGCCTCTTCCCCAGGCCTGTCTGATATGAGGGTCTGGGCTCACAGACCTGTTCTGGTGCTTCCCTGCAGTACTGGCCAAAGCACGGGGTCTGGGTGACCCTGATGGCACTGGGTCTGCAGAACCCTCCAACCTGGAGCCTTCTTCCCCTCCCCCACAGTGCTCATGGCCCCTGGGGGTCTGCATCTTCAGCAATCACAACCCCATTTGATGGAGGGGTGACTGGGAGGCGAATCAGTGTCAGAACCCATGGCCCCTCTGTCCCTGTGACCTCTAGTGCACCGTGAACCTGCCCAGGGCTCTCTACATCTGACTCCTGTGAGCAATACATCCTGGATTCTACCTCTTTTATCCCTCTCGTATTCACAAGTGACATTTACGTAGAGTCTACAGTGCACGGAGGCCTTGGTAGGTACTGAATTTTAAATGGCATCTCTAAGCACAGCAACAAAGCTCCTTCACAGGTAAGTAAGGCTGTGCTGTTCAGCCCTGATGGACTCAGCTCCACACTGACTGGCTTCCCTGGGGAACAGGGTAGGAGGCCCAGATCAATCACTGCTGAGACTGTTCTCTTGCCTGGCAGCGTGTGCCAGGCAGGAAGTCCCTAGCGCCCCAGAACTTGTGCAGGGAGACACATGAAGGAGGGTTCTTTTCCTCTTTCTTCCACAGGCCCAACTGTTCTGAAATATTTATAGGATACTGGAGGTGGAAGACTTCTGGGGAGGGACAGCAAGGAGAGCTGGATTCCAGGTGCTGCAGAAATGTGCCAAAACAATTGAGCATTTGCCTGTCACCAGTTGAGGCTTTATCGGAGCTGATTTATACACAGAAATCTCTTTGAAGTCCACAGAATGCAATTGAGAAATTTTAAAAGTTTGGTTTTCTGAAATGTTCCCTTTTAGAATAAGGATGGTTTAAAAAGGCATGGGAATGTTTGGGAAGGGCATGAGCGGGGTTTTGATTCTGCCTCTAACGAACTGCATCACGTTAATTCCTCTTGCTGAATCAGCTTTATCATCTAAAATCAGGATGATAATTCCAGATATCGCTGGATTGCCGTGGAGATTGCATGAGCTAATGAAGGGATGTCTTGCCCTCCACAGTGCTGATTCCTACAGGTGCTCAGGGTCCCACAGGGATTTTAACTTTTTCATACTTGTAACTGGGGGCCCCCATGGTCTGGCCTTAGATTTTATCCACTCTTTTTCATTCTAGAGCTGCACAAAGGGCACCAGCTCAGTGTAAGCAGTTGCCCTTCTCTAAGTTAGAGAGACCCTTAGAAATCCTTTCACCCAATGGGGTGTTTTTCTTCTTTGCTGTCCCTAAAACATGGTCATCCACCTTTTGGGACACCACCCACCCAGCAACAGAGAGCACAGTGGTCAGAAACCCTTTTTTCTCAGCCTAAGCTGCAAATAGCTTGTAACTGCTAAAACCTTGATCCTCTGAGTAGGGCAATGAGTCAAAAATCAGTGATTTTGTAGCCATTGTGGTTTTAAGACTTTCAATTCAGAATGCCCCCTAACTGCCTGGCGGGGAGAAAGGATGTTAGGCAAATGTTCCGAGTGAGAGTATTTGCACTTTTTAGTGGTCATCTGACTGTACTTGTATAGGACCAAGATATGCCATGTCCTGTCCAGTCATGACTCAGGCAATGGCCAGTGCTCCCTCGCCACACTCTGAGTGCTCCAACTGGACCCACCACTGTGGCCTTGGGGTAGAGTTGAGCCCTTACTCCATCGTCTGGCAACTTACTGGTGTTTGTGTACCTGGCAGGTCTCATAAACTTGCTCTTTCAGTTAACCTCAGGCCCAGAAAAACTCGTGGAGCCTCCCATACAGCACCAGTCAGGACATTCTCTGGGCTGGCTAAGGCCCTCTCAGATCCAGCTGTCACCCTGCCACTCTTCAAATTTCTGCTGTCACACTGGGACCTGTGCAGGGACCAGGGGGAATACCTTGGGCCACAGCCTGGGAACATTGTGTGGCACTCCCTGTGAGCCTTGCACTGGATGATGAGTTCATGGAGCCAGAAACCCTGCTCTGACTCTGGGGCTTGGCACAGAGTAGAAGTCTGTCACAATCTGCTGGCTCACAAGAGGAGGTATTGAGCAAATGCAGGGGCTAGCTCAGACTGCCAAGGACAAGAAACTAAGAACAGCTGACGTGCAGGACAGCCAGCGCAGAGAGCCAAGGGTGAATGCTGCTCGCTCTCTCTCATTGTCTGCCCAGCTCTGCAAAGCTACTGGTCTCTGTGGACCAGCTTCCCCATAACGTGCATGGGGTTAACTCTGGCTGGCCATGCAGGAAGTGCTGTTCAAGTCTCTCAGCATCAGTCACACAGCCCTGGGGGTCAGGGTCTCCATGCCCATCTGGTTTGTCCATGTTTCCACTCTTGGTCAAGCCAATTGTGGCTGGGAGAGAGGGACCTTACAAGGAGTGTGGGCAGGCAGGAAGTCATGGACATTCCTACTACCCTGTTCACAAAGGGCAGCTGTATGAATCCTGCTCAATGTCGCTCACCAGTAACTAGTGGCTTGGGGACAAATGCCAATGCTTACCCCTTTCCCTGTAACACCAGGCAGCCACCCTATGTTGCTTTTGTTGTTTTCTGAGCAAATCAGCTCTGTTGGCAAATGGTCCATCTGAGCCTGTTGGTGAGCAAGGCCACTCCTACCCTGTCCCCTTTGCAGTGACACTGCCCTTCAGGCCTGAGGATGAAGCCCCCGCCAAGTTAAAAGTTGTTCGTTTGCAAATCATTTTCTGTGAAATAGCAGAATGTCGCTCTCCAAGGGCTTCCAGAAAGGACAGTTCCGGGGTTGAATGGCAGGTTAATTTTGATCCACAAATTAATTTTGTCTCTTTGTATATCAAGGGTGTGCAAGATGTATTTAATCTGAAATAAATGTAATTATAGAAATGAATGAGCTATCAAAATTTTAAACATATGATCCATCAATATTGGCACGATGTGAGTGGCTGGTTATTAGAAATAAAATGGGTCTTTGGCAATATGGAATTCAATTTCCCCCACAGAGTGTCTATTATGTCTTGACATCTGGGTTAATGCTAAATTACAATCCTTAATTTCCAAATCGAAGCTTAATTTCTAAATAGGAGGTTAACATAAATAACCTCTCCAGCTGTGGGGCTTCTGGGACTCTGAGAAGAGAAACTTGCAGGCAGAACAGTCTGTGGTTTTGAGCAATTATCTGCCTCTCCCACAAGTCAAGTGCCGGACTCAGGGCAGCAGTAGGAGCCGTGCTGGTAGTGCTTTGGCTACCAGAAGTTTCCATAGATCCATCTGGTTGGTGTGACTGCCAGATGCAGTGAAGAGTCCCCAGACAGTGCTACTCTGCAGTCAGAGCACCCAGGGTAGGATCGGGCGCCCAGTTCACGGACCCGCGTCAGCTGCTCAGCCGGGGCTTATCCTGTTGCCTGTCAGACCCAGCAGGGCAAGGGTGGCCTCTATCCTGCCACTGGCTATCACTGAGAGGGACTTCATAACCCACATCCAAGGGTGAGCTGAGAAAAGTAGACTTCTATGTGGATCCCGCAGAAAACACTACAGAGCGAGAGAAAGCCAAAACCATTCCAAGAACTCAGAGAGAAGATTCCTGAAATGGTTCACTGTAAGGGTCAGGATAAAATCTCAGCAAACTGTCACAAGAAGATGCGGGGGACATGTCCTCCACCAAACAAGAACCGGACACCTGGACGTGGGCAGAGCCTGCCGCAAGGTCAGCGGTGTGTGGGGACACGGAGGCGGTGCGGGGGGACCAACGTGTGCGAAGGGAATGAAAGTCCTCACCAGCCGTAGTGGCCGGCACAGTGACTGGGGAAGCTGAATCCATAACATGGAAGATGAACTTGGCCAATTCCCTCACGTTGCTGAAAGAAGGAAAAAAATAGATGCGAGTGATAAAAATCAATAAACTACATATTGGGGTCAGAGAACAGACTCAATTTCATCATGAACTAGGATCCATACTCCTAAGGAGCGAAGAAACTTCTGCTGAAGTCGCACCCCCTGACCCACCCTCTTGCACCCCAGGTCAGACCTTCCCCACCCCGCATGCTCTCCATCCCCTCCCTCGCTGCTGTATTCTCCAGAGCTGGGCTTGCTGCTGCCTGGAGCTCTTCCTTAAATGCTTTGGCTTGTTTATTGAATGTTTCCCTTGCTAGTCTGTGAACTCCCCAGGGCAGGGATTTTCTGTTATTCACTGCTGTATACCCAGTGCCTGCAACAGAATCCTCAATAAATACTTTTTGAATAGATGGTAATGTAAAAGTAACAATCAAATATACTGTGTTATCAAAAAATATTTCTCAACCAGAGTTGTCGTGTGGGTCAAAAAGGATCATTCAAAAACAAACAAAAAAGATCAAGAAAGATAGTTATCCTCACACCGTGGCAGTTCATTTTGAAATTAACTGAGACTTATTTTGTTGTCTAACAAACTGGTCTATCCTTGTGAACATTTCAAGTGCACTTAGGGAGAACATGTATTGGGCACACTACATTATGAAGAAAACATTCTTAAGCCAGTAGGCAGAAAACTAAGAGTTACATCTCAAGGAACAAGAATTGGACTAACCTCAGAGTTCTCTCCTGCTGCTACCTCAAATGCCAGAAGGCTTCAGGGCCATAGTTAAACAATTTTGAAGAAGTTCACAGTCTGAGATATTACAGACAGATCACCTGGTTCAAGAGAAGACAACTAAAATATGCCTTCTAATATGGAAGAGCTCCAGACCTTCAGTCTGCGGGCCTCAGTTAGCCAAAGTCATGATTTCTAGGCCATCTCAAGGTAGCAGATCAGAAAATTGAAGAATGAAAAAGTTGTGTGATCAAACACCAGATCCCCAGAAGGCTGGTCTGCTCAGCAAATGGTTCCTGTCTGCACCAGGCACACCACTGTGGCTTCAAGAATGTGGCGGGGCTGGCACCTCCTTCTACAATTATCCTCTGAGGGAAATGCGAAGCTCACAGCTTAGTTATGAGAGTGAGAATAATCGTCATGGTGAGAACACCACTGTAACTGACTGTAAAATAACCCATTGGAAACACCTCTCCTGGGGACAGGGTTTAATAACAACCTCAGAAGTTCAATTAAAAATGATTGCACCTATGTAATAACAACAATAGTAACAGTAATGATTGTAACGACAGTCATAACTAATAATAACAATGAGAAGAAGGAGGAAGAGATGGAAAACAGCCAACACTGAATGGGCCTTCAGTGTTCTAAGAGCTTTTTATGTCATTCTCACCACAACCTTTTTAGATCAGTAATATCAACATTTCATTTCCATTTCAATTTGGAGAAACTGAGGCTTGGAGAAGTTATGTTATATGCTTACTCTGAGGGCTCTTAAGCAGCAGACGTAGATTCAAGCCTGAGTAGTGTGCCCAATACATGTTCTCCTTAAGTGCACTTGAAATGTTCACAAGGACAGACCAGTTTGTTAGACAACAAAATAAGTCTCAGTTAATTTCAAAAGACTGAATCTTACAGAATATGTTTTCCGACAGCAATAAAATTTAATTAGAAAGCAAAACCAAAAAATAAACAAACAAAACACCCTAGAAAATTCCCCAAGTATTAAATATTAACACACTTGGTCAAAGAAAACAAGAGGGAGTTGGTCAAAGAAAACAAGAGGGAGTTCCCTGGTGGTGTAGTGGCTTAAGGCTTCGGCGCTGGCGCTGTCAGCACTGCGGCCTGGGTTCGATTCCCAGCTGGGGAGCTACCCACATACCAAAATGCAAAAAAAAAAAAAAAAAAAAAAAAAAAAAAAAAAAAAAAAAAAAAAAAAAAAAAAAAAAAAAAAAAAAAAAAAAAAAAAAAAAAAAAAAAAAAAAAAAAAAAAAAAAAAAAAAAAAAAAAAAAAAAAAAAAAAAAAAAAAAAAAAAAAAAAAAAAAAAAAAAAAAAAGACACAGAAAAAAAAAAGAAAAGAAAAAAAGAACGAGAGAAATCTAAGAAAGATTTAAACTGAGTAATGAACAAACAACATCAAAATTTGTGAGATGCGGCGACAGGAGTACTTAAAGGTAAATCTCTATTAGGTATGTTAGAAACATATTCAAAAAGAAGAAAGGTTTAAAATGAATGATTTAAATTTTCACCTTAAGCTGGGAAAAAAGTAGATTCTTTGACCAGATAAATAAAACTGCTAAGTCCCTGGCAAGAATGATCAAGAAAAAAAGAGCAAATAGAAATTACCATTATGAGAAATGAAAAAAGAAATTACACTGCATATACTATAGACATTAAAAGAATAAAAAGGGAAATATTATGAACAACTTTGGGCCAATTTGACAACTGGGATGAAATGAACAAATTCCCTGAAAAACACGTCTTATCAAAACTGGTTCATTAAGAAATAAAAAATCTGAATAACCCTGTGTCTATTAAAGAAATTACATTCATAATTTAAAAATCTCTCCATTAAAACACCTAGTTAAGATGGTTTTACTAGTGAATTCTATCATACAATTAAGGCATGAACAATACTAATTTGACATAAACTTTTGCAGAAAATAGAGGAACAGGAAATACTTCCTGATTTGTTTTATGAAGTCAGAACAACTCAGATATAAAACCTGACGAAGGTGTGAAAGGCAAAGAGAATTATAGACCAATATTCCTTATGAATTTAGACACAAAAATCCATGCATTTGTTTCTTATTGCTGTTGTAACAAATCACAGAGACTTGGTGGCTTAAAACAACACAGATTTACTCTCGTACAGTTTTGGAAGTCAGAGTAGAAAATGAGTTTCACTGAGCTGAAATCAAGGTGTCAGCAGGGCCAAACTCTCTCCAGAGGGCATAGGGGAGAATCTATTAATATTTCCTTTCCTTTCCCAGCTTCTAGAGACGCCTTCCTCCATCTTCAAAACACCCAGGCCTGTAGTATCTTGCTTCAGTGGTCATATCACCTTCTCTTCTGTAGTGAAATCTCCTTCTGTCTTCCTCTTAAAAGGATGCTCATGATTACATTCTGGGTCCAGCCACAAAACCCAGGATAATCTCCCCATCTCAAAATATTTAACTTAATAATATCTTCAGTCCTTTTTGTCATATGAGGCAACAATCACAGGTTCCAAGGATTAGAACATTGGCATCTTTAGGGACCTTTCTTCAGCTTACCACAGCCCTTAAAAAAATACTATCAAATCAAATCCCATAATATATACAAAGGTAGTAATCATGATGAAGTGTAACTGACCACAGGATTGCTAGTTTAACATTTGAAAATCAAACAATGTACTGGAAGGGGAGATGAGGGAATTTGCTGGGGTGATGGAAATATTCAACATCATAGGTGAGATGCTGGTTATACAGGTGTATGCGTGGGTCAAAGTATATCAAATTTAATACTCAGGGTCTGTGTATTTTACTGTAAGTAAAATTTATCAGAAAAGCGAATTAACAAAAGCAAAACAAAATTTTATTGGAACACCAAAATAACAAAAACAAAACAAAAAAAATCCCAGAGGCCACAGATTATTCATTCCAAAATTGTGGGTGTGAGTATCAACAAGAAAAACTGGAAGGAGCCCGATGTGAGGGAAAACCAAGAACTCCCTTTTCTATATTTTATGTTTGAGACCAGAGAGGCAAATAAAGATGTTACCCAGACAATTGCATTGTGGGAAAAATGAGAGGGCTTGATGAGCTTGTGGTTGGATGTGGGGAGGGGCAGGGAACGGGAGGGGTCAAGGAGGGGAGCCAGGTTTTCTGCTTGGGTGACTGGATGGTTAATGGGACCCTCTATTTTGATGGCACCTCAGAAGGAGGGTGATGCTAGCTGAGCCACCTGCCTGCCTCTCCTGGCCCAGGGGAAGTACAGACAAGATACAGCCAGGTGCTCCTTGCCCCTTACTGTTTCCACGGCTGCCTTTAGCAGAGGTTCAGCTCTGGTGGCCAGCTGGCCTGCTTCACCGGGAATCCCAGGGCTCAGATCTGTGCCCTGAGCCTTCATTTCCCACTGGAGTCTCCTCACCCACCTTCAATGTGGCTGCCGTGGAGGGCACTCTGCTGTTTCCAACTGGTCAGCACCCCTGTGGAGCCAGCCCTGGTACCACCACCAGCCTTTCCCTGACATGGCACCTTGGAGTGCTGACACTGATTTTATAGGAGACAGTTGAATAGAACTGCTTGACACAACCCCTCTTTCTTTTAACACTTTATTTAGAAATAATTTCAAACTTATGGAAAAGTTGCAATAATAATAGTAATACAAAGAATATCCATATAGTTTTAACCCAGATCCACTTCTTGTAACATGGTACTTCCTTTGCTTTATCATCTGGGCTCTATCTTTATCTATCCCTAAATACACACACATACACACACACACACACACACACACACACACGTGCAGTCAATTCTCATTATTCCCAGTAGTTACGGTCTATAACATTGCCATGAACATTGAATTAGTGAATACTGAACCACTACTTTTGGAGAAATATGGGTTTAGGAGCCCTCTAGACTCTGGTCACAACATTTTTGTCAACTAATCAGTACATAACCTTGTTTTATGTGTGTTTTTGCTTAAAGACACCTTATTTAATATATATTGTTGATTCAATAATATTAACTCACAGCCAACAGCACCGTAACTGATGACTGAATGAAGCTTATCTAACAAGTGTTTCCTCTGTGAGCCTTCTTGTGCTTGGGAACATCAGACAATACCTCAGGGCTACACTTGGGGGCTATTTTAAGCAGCAAAGTCACCAACAAAAAGCACTAAATGTGAAAAATGTGGCACTAAATAGACCTCGGAAAGGACACTGTTTTACAGTGTAAGAGCTGAGACAAGACGGCAGAAGGTCACCTTGTTTGATCTCAGCTGGGAATGTGCACATTCGGTGGCTCAATTTTTCACCACTCTGTACGTCCGCAAATGACTGAAAAAGCACTGTAAGCACTGACGTTGGGGCTGCAAATACGTGTTAGTGAGCAGGGAATGCGCAAATACAGAATCCATGAATAATGAGGACTTACTGCACATGTGTGATGTATATATGTTAGTTTCCTGTGGCTGCTAAAACCAATTGCCATCAACGTAGTGGCTTAAAGCCGCACAAATGTATTCTCTTACAGTTCTGAAACCCAAACTTCAACATCAGTTTCACGGGGCTGAAGTTATCCGCAGGGCTGGCTCCGTCCGAAGGCTCCAGGCGAAAATCTGTTCCTTTGGCTCTTCCGTCTTCTGGAGGCCACCCGTGTTCGTTGGCTTGTGGCCCCTTCCTCACTCACACTGCGACCTCTTACTTGTTGTTACATCTCCTGCTATGCAACCTGACCTCCTGCCTCCCTTTTATAATGACCTTTTTTATTGTTAAATGTACTGGGGTGGCATTCGTTAGTAAAAATTACATAGTTTCCAGGCGTACAGTTCTACAAATCATCAGCTAAGTGTTGTGTTGTGTGCTCATCACCCAGAGTCAGTTCTTTCCATCACTGTACATTTGTATCCCTGTCCCTTCTCTCCCACCCGTCTCCCCTCTTACCCTCAGATAACCCCTAACCACTCAACTATGGATTGTGTCCATGAACTTCTCCTTCTTTGTTGTTTTCAGCTTTGTGTTCCACATATGAGTGAAATCATATGATTCTAGGTTTTTTCTATCTGGCTTATTTTACTTTGTGTAACGGTCTCAAGTTCAGCCAAAGGGTCCTTTGATAGACAATTAGATAAAGAAGTTGTGGTACATTTACACAATGGCATATTACTCAGCTATAATGACCTTTCTGATGATATTAGGGCCCACCCAGATAATCCAGGACAACTCCCTGTCTCAAGGTCCTTAACTTAATCACATGTGCAAAGTCCTTTTTACATTGAAGATACCATTCACAGGTTTCAGGGATTAGGATGTGGACTTCTTTTGGGGGAGGGCGTCACTATTCAGACTAACTATCACAGTGTGCGTGTGTGTGTGCGTGTGTGTGTGTGTGTGTATATGTGTGTACACACATATACACACACATAAATTCACAAAAATTTTTTCTGTGCCATTTGAGAGTAAATTGCATGCCCCTTTACCCTTAGATGCTTCAGCATGTAATTCCTAAGAATAAAGATTTCCTCTGATGTAATTACAGTATCATAAGCAACATCAGAGAATTTTAAATAAACACAATACTATAATCTGCAGTCACATTCTAATTTTATCAGTTGATCTAATCATATTTTTATAGCATTATTTTCCCCTCTGTATGGGATCTAGTCTAGAATCACATATTGTACTTGGTTGTCGTATCTTCTCATCTCATTTAACCTGGAAGACACCCTCAGCTTTTTATTGGCCTTTTATGATGTTGATATTTTTGAAAAATACACGTCTTTAAAAAAAAGAGAGAATGTTGCTCATGTTAGGCTAGCTTTATGTCACGCAGCTCCTGCTGGAATACTACACAACGACATGTTCTTCTCAGAACATCGCGTCTGGAGGCACAGATTGTTTTATCTGCCCTTCATGGTGACATGAATTTTGGTCACCCCAATATGTGTCCCAAATTCTCTACATTACCGGTTCTTTCCCCCGTGCAGCAAATACGCAGTCTAAGGAAGGCACTTGAGGCCATAGCAGTCTCTCCCTCCTCACCAGTTGCCTCCCTTGATTTAGCACATTGAGGGATCTTGCCATAACTGAGCTTTACTGTTGGAGTTGCAGAATGATGACTGTCCACCTCGGGTGCACCCTCTCAGCTCCCAGTCAGCACTCACGGGTCTGCTCTGAAGATACCCAATCACCCCCATTTCATAGTTGTTTCTTTATCTTTTTACTATCAGCATAAACCAGGGTTTCTCAACTTTGGCATTATTAACATTCTTCAACAGATCATTCTTTGCTGTGGGGGCTATGCTGTGCATTGTAAGATGTTGAGCAGTTTCCCTTGCCTCTTCCTGATGGATGTCAGTAGCTCCCTCACCCAGTTGTGACCATCAAAAATGTCTGCAGACATTGCCACATGTCCCTGGGAAACAAAGTCATCTATGAGAATCACTCATAGATTCATGGATTCCTGTTTTTTGTTTTGTTTTGTTTGTTTGTTTGTTTTTAGTGGTTTTTATGAGTAGTGCTCAAGAAATTCATGGAATGAAGGAGAGGAAGGGTAAAGAAACTTTTATTTTTTCCTTTTCAATATATTCACCCTTGACCCTAATATACTTTTCAGATCTTTCAATAAGAAACATATGAAAGTTTATTTAGACTCTCAAAAAAAAGTTTCATTTTTGCCATCAAATTGCAGGTTTAATGCCTTGTCATCTGTACATTTCTTCCTTTGAAGCATTTTTTTTCATATTTGGGAACAAATAATAGTCAGATGGAGCCCGGTCTGAACTGTAGGGAGGGTGCTTTATGTTTGGAAGCCACAGTCATGAAGAGTAGCCAACACAACCTCTTGTGCACAGGTTCATTGTCATGCAAAAGCAGTACCTCTTTGGTCTATTTTTCTCTTTTCTCCTCCACAGATTATTTTAACTGTTTCAGCAGACTGGAATAGTACTCTCCAGTTATTGTGACACCCTTATCCTTGTGATCCATCAGCAGGATAGCCTCCATATCCCCAAAAACAGTAGCCATGATTTTTCTAGCCAATTGTGACATCATGGACTTCCTAGGGAGTGGTGTGCCCTTTTCATGTCACTGCACGGACTCCTGCTTTGACTCAGTCTCATAATGATGAACCCAAGTTTCATCGCCAGTGACAATCTGGTACAAAAGTTTATTTTTGTTGTCTCTGCAGAGGTAAAATAACTGTTGTCAAAACTTGATGCACTGTTGTTTTTAAAGTGGCATGAGCATTCTCAGTACCCACTTTGCACTGACTTTTGACATCCTTAGATGCTGGTGGAGAATGTTCAAGGTGGTTGTAGGTGACACTCAAACCATTTCTGCAAGTTGCTTTTTAATTCAGTCTGGCATCTTCCACTACAAGTTTTCAACTTTTTTGACAATGTCTGAGGAAGTGGCCTCAATAGGGTGTCCCAGACAGAGGTCATCTTCAGTCGACTCTCTGCCTTGCTTGAAAAGGCTGTGCCACTTGTAAACCAGGGATTTCCCAGGGCAACAGTCCACATAAACCACTAACATCTCTTCCAAAATGGTTTGAGGTGAGGAACTTAATGATGGCACAAATTCAATTTTATTTATACTTGGGGTTTTCTTCACATTTGATGTGCCTCTTTGGTGATATCTGATAGGACACGGACACAGGTAAGCTAAAAATTGCACATATACTAACATTATAATAAATCACACAAACTGTGTGCACCAGTACTGCCACCTCTCTGACATCACCCCCGGTGCCCGTTCTGCAAGTTTCTTGACCACCCATTGTATTCCCTTCGGCACTCAAATTGTCCCAGATTCAGCCAGCAGGGCCCCTTCAGTGTGGTTCCTGGGTGCTGGTGGCCTCAGTTGTCCAAATATCTTTTTAATTTCTGCCATGACAACATGTGCCAGGCTCAGCTTGTACTTTTCCTTCCCTGACTTTGGCATCAGCCATTTCTCCAAGGAGCCTGACACAGTTGTTTTGACTCAGCTTTGTTAACAGAGCTGCATCTAAATGTAAAATCAAGAATCATAAGCTATCTCCAGTGATGCTCCGGTATTGCTGACCTCCCCTCTATTCCTGACTTCATCTCATTCCTCTACCTGGTTTGCACCTGTCCCAAGCATATCTGGCCTCTGCCCAACACCTTCCACTCCAGCCTAATGCCATTGGATTCCCAGCTGTGACATTTTGGTGGGAATTAATGTTTCTTCAGTGTTCTAAGGGCAAAGACTTATTGCTTTACTCTCCAGACTCCCAGGCCTCTGCCAGGAGGATTTGGCTCATCTAACTGGGCCCTGGCTTGGGCCAGCCCAACCCTGAATGGAGAGAGGAGCCTATACTGGGATAATACTTCTCTGCCCCATGACATCTAACTCGCCATGCAGTGACCATCCCCTTCTTTTTCTTGAGGCCTATGGTATAACCACCAGCCCCTGGAAGCTACTAGTCTGTAGCATTCTAAACGTGAGTGCTGTATCAGAAATTGTAAAGCAATTAGCACAGGAGGTCTTCCCCTCTCATCGCTGTGTCCCCAGGGCTGAGTTCACTTGCTACTGGTTGTGTAGGTAAATATTGAACTTTCTAAACTGGGTCTTTTGAAGACAGGTATTCTATCTTTTTATTTCCCCAATTTTTTATTATTAAAAATCACATTCATTTCCTAGCCGGGGAACTACCTTCCGCAAAAAAATTGAAATCTATGTAATCCTTGCTAACAGATGTCACCCCAATGAGTCTAATAATAAAAATAAATTTAAAAATTAAAAAAATCACAAACATTGAAAAAAGTTGAAAGAATAGTACAATAGTCACCCGCAAGCCTTCCATTTAGATTCAACAGTTGTTCATAATTTTCCTTATTTGCTTTCTTAATATATGCACATAAATCAGTAGGTTGTTTTGTTTTGTTTTGTTTTGTTTGTTTACTGACTGTTTGAAAGTAAGTTGCAGACATCTGGATGTTCCTTACTTCAACACTTTGCCATGTGTCTCCCAAGAAAAAGGACATTCTCCTACAAAACTATTATCAGTCCTAAAAGTTAACAATAATTCTCTCATGTCATCAAACATGCAGTCCTTATTCAAATTTCTCTGATTGTTCCAAGCCAGTGCGTCCTTTATAACTGTGTTATATATATATTTTAGATCTGAACCAAGATTCAGTCAAGGCTGACACTTGGTTGCTGGATCTCTTCATACTGTTCTAATAAAGAATCCCATAGATTAAAGGCTTGATTATAAGATTTGAACCATAAAACTCCTGAAAGAAAACATGGGCCATAAACTCCTTGACATTAGTCTTGGTGATGATGTTTGGAATCTGACACCAAAAGCAAAAGCAACAAAAGTAAAATAAACAGGACCACATCAAACTAAAGAGCTTCTGCACAGCAAAGAAAACCATCAACAAATGAAAAGGCAACCCACTTAATGGGAGAAAATTATAATGTTACATGTCCATTATACCTCGATAAAATTTTTTTAATCTAAAAAACGTCCTACCCCCGCCCACAAAAAAATTCCTAAATCTGCCCCTTTCTTTTTCCCATGATGTCAGCTTCCTGCAGAGCCAGGGCAGGGGCCGTGTGGAAGACCATGTTCTTGTTACTCATGTCCTCATGCCCAGGCAGGAGCAGGACTAGCAGCAAAGGCGCTATGCTGGAGGGCAGCCCCATGGAAGGACTGGGTTTCCACTGAGCTGGGCTCTGGGGGGCTGCTCCACTGGACTCAGCCCTGGATTTTCAGTCCCACCCACCTCACCTTCATGCCCAATGGGGACATGGGTTGATTGTCTAAACTCAATCTTTGGGAGGTTTCATCTGTCTTATTGAATTTTCAGCTCAATACCCATAATAATGCCCAGCAGAAACAAAATTCCACTCCTGGTGTTCCGCCAAATAGAATTGATATTTACACACAGGTTTGAAATGACTCACGGAGTGTCACCAAAGGCACTGCATTAACTGTAGTTAGCCGGTACAGAAGACCTGCTCCTTCCCGGGGGCCTCGTTTGGGGGAAGGCAGGGCGGGACCACAGGGTCTCTGGAAATCACTTTCAGTGGGCTCTTGTGCAAATTATTAAACCTCTCTCTCTACAGTATCCTCATTGTAAAACGAAGTACCGTACTTTCTGTTTATAAGATGATACTTTTGTCTAAAATTGTTAGACCAAAAATTGGGGGTCATTTGTACATGGAAGTAGCTGGTTTATATTGCTTTCTTAAGTTGGGTTAGAAAAGTAGGGATTGTCTTATACATGGGGGCATCTTATACATGGAAAAATATGATAATAATAGGACATCCCTGCATTAGACAGGACACTTAGGTGTCAACCTGGCCCTCAGTCCAGCTCCATGGTCACTGCCTGGTCACAGGGGGGTGGACCAAAGAGAGACAACCAGGCAGAGGGGACAGGGTCACTGGAGTGAGGGAGTTTGAGATGGAGAAGGTTGGCTGGGACTGTACAGGGGACACAAGTGGGCTGGTGAGCAGACAGGGGACACGGTCTGGAGAGAAACAGGAGAGGTGAACTGACTAGCAGAAGAGTTCAGTGGGTTCCAGGACCCTCGAGGTGCAAGTGCGTGTCCACTTGTCCTTGGTAAGCCTTCTGTTTAAGAGGACCTCCTTGTTTCTTGGCTGGTGGGGGAAGGTGAGTGCCCCTCTGAACCTAAGGGCACTGGCTAAAGCCAGGCCTACACAGGGCCCCGCATAGGGTTTGGCAGTGATGGGGCAGAGCACACTCATTCTTCCCCCCACTCCCCAAACAGTCTGCCTGGAAAGTGGGAGTGAATTACAGAATTTACAAGCCTGAAAGGACTGCAGGGCAATCCCCAGGCCATCCAGACATCTAGCTATTTGTGGTTCTCCCACTGCTTGGCTGCAGACCCCTCACATAGTGACTACCCTCCCACTGCTGTCCCCTCATTCAACAGCGCCATGAGACTGTGCTGTTGGTGTTAGGTACAGTCAGAACAGAGCCAGACGCCAAGTGCCAACTACGATGCACCTCAAGGTGATGGATGCTGGGCAAGGAGACTGGTGGAATGCAGTATGACCCACAGGTGCAGGAGGACTGGGCCTTAGGTGCCCAAGTTGTAGAGCAGGGTGAGTTTAGGCAAGTGTGTTGGAGGAAAGGAAGAGTGAGCTGGGCCTTAAAAAACAGGAAGGGCCTGTGGCTGAGCTGAGAGGGCACTGCTATCTTGAGAATGGCTTCTAGAAATCCAAGAGAGGGCCTGCCTTCATCTTATCTCCTTGGCAATACGCGCTTAGCTGTTAAGCGAGGCTTCCTCAAGTGCAAGGGCAGGTGGTGGGAGGGGTCCACTCTGGGTGCAGGCAGCACAGAGGTGCATAGTCTATGGAAAGCATAAAAACCATAATGAAACAGACAGAGGTGGTCTGCTTTTTACTGCCAGGCTGCATCAGCAATTCTAAACAATGTCAGTATTGTTACTTCCTCTGCAAAAAAATCTTTTGTTGATTTAAGTTCTAAATGATTGCTCTGGTTGACTTTTCATGATATGTATGTAACTTCAAATTCATTCCTCATCTATTCATAATCACTGGGAGATAACATGAGAACTCCCTGTTGCACAGTCAGTCCCTGACACGCAGATTCAGCTGCAGGTTTTTCACAGGTCAAGTTCATATGATTTAGAATCATTTATGCTCCTGTCAGGCACAGTACATGTTTCTGGCTTCTATTAGAATAAACTGCTCAAGCACAGTGATTGAAAAGAGAAAATCTTAGAGTGCAGCAGAGGGCATGCAGTCGATGACATTGCAATAACTGCATGGTGTCTGATGGGAACCAGATGTTCCGGAATGAGGATTTTGTAAGTTACATAAATGTCTCATCACTATGCTGTACACTTGACACCAAGATAATATTGCATGTCTAATGCAATGGAAAAATAAAAATAAATAAGGAAAAGAAAAGAAGAGAGAAAAATCTCAGGATTCGAAGTGCTAATTATTATTCAAAATTAAAAACAGTGAAACAGTACAAATTGCGAAGTATAATGTTTTTGTTTGGCAAGTGCAGATTTTAGTTCATACATGAAGTATCTGACACATTTTGAACAGTACCTTTGAAATCAAAATTTGTGTTATTTAACATTCGTTGATTATTTTAGAAGAAAATAATAAACCAAGAAAAAACATTACATCACTGTATGACTCAGTAATTGCCTAAATTGTACCCTTTGCAGATGTTTTTGTTTTATTAAAAGTCACTTAGGAGTTACAAGACAATTATTTATATAAAATATTATTACCTCAGTCTGTAACTAAAGAATCAAAGTTCAAACTGCTAGGTAGACATAAAAAGTATTAAATAAACAGTTGAATTTTTCCTTCCAAATACTGAAATATTTTATTTCTTTTCCTTTCATTTGAGTTTTTCTTAATTTTCTTTACCTGAATGATTGTGTGTGTATGTGTGTGTGTGTGTGTGTGTGTGTGTGTGTGCGCGCTACATTTAATGAGAGAAAAATTTCATGGTCAGTGCCTTTTTCTGGTCATTAATCTTTTTCTGTTGTATGGTTGTTACTGCAAAGGTTTTGCTGTGTAGAGGAGGTAGGGTTAGAGATGGCTACCAGTTGTCCTGCTCAGCATGGAGGCCTCCAGAAGCCATTACTCTCAGCAGACCCCTGCTTTTGCCAGTGAGGCTGTGCTCACTGTGTGATCTTGGGCATGCCAGGGGACCTCCCTGTGCCTCAGTCTCTCTGTCTGGGAATGGAGCAAGAACAACTTTGACAAGGCTACTGGGAGCCCCTGGCCATCTGTCTCCAAATCCAAGCAGGCTGAGGTGTGACAGAGGCAGGAACTCAGGTCCTGACAGGAGACCTGTGGCAGGGAGGGCTTCAGCTTTGGCACAAGGTACACTTGGTTTCTCCACTCCACCCACATGACCTTGGGTAAATATTTGTCCTTTCTTAGCCTCAGTTTTCTCCGCTGTAATAAGAGATCATAATGGCTTTCTTTGAAGTTTGTGGTAAAGGTTAAACGAAATGACACCAAGAGTCCGGCCTAGCCCCAGGCCTGGAGTGGGTGTGCTGTCAGGAGAAGTGGGTTTCTATGGCATCACACACTTCTGGGAGAGTAGAGCCTCTTGAGAAGTGGTAAGAGCCTTTGGGGACCAGGGATCACCAAGGAGGAGGAGGAGGAGGATCTGATTCCTAAGGGAAGGAGAAGACAGGGCAGGGCTGAAGGAAGAAGTCTACCCAGCTCCATCCGCCTGCTGATTGCACTGGCCTTCTCAAAGTCACCAGCTCTTCCCATCATGCTCCAGGCCCCAGCCAGCCCTCCCTTGAAACACAGACCAGACCTGCTGTCCATCAGAATCGCCTGGGCAGCTTTCAAATAATTTAGATTCCCGGGCTCCACCCCTGAGGATTCCAATTTCAGAGTTGGGAACTTTGACTCATGGTTTTTTAAAATTGAGGTATAATTCAGATAACATAAAATTAACTATTCTAAAGTGTACCATTCAATGGAATTTAGTGCATTGACAATGTTGTGTAACAATCACCTCTATGTAGTTCCAAAATATATTTATCACCTAAATAGGAAGCCATACCCATTAAGCAGTCATTCTTCACCAGTCACTAATATGCTTTCTGTCCCTACAGGCTAACCTATTCTGAATATTTCATATAAATGGAACTATACAATAGTGTCTGGCTTCTTTTATTTAGCATAATGATTTAAAAATTCATCCATGCTGTACCATGCATCAGTACTCCATTCCTTTTTATGGCTGAATAATATTCTAATGTATGGATATACCGATTTTTAAATACATTCATCAGTAGATGAAAATTTAGGTTATTTCTACCTTTTGGTTCTTGTGAATAGTGCTGCTATGAACATTCATGTATAAGTTTTTTTTAATATCTGTCTTCAATTCTTTTGTACATACTATCTAGGAGTGGAATCGCTGGGTCATATGGTAACTCTCTGTTTATTCTCATTGTGCTAGTGGGTGTGAAGTGGTATCTCATTGTAGTTTTGATTTACACTTTCCCAATGACGAATGACATTCAACATCTTGTGCTTGTTGCCCATTTGTATATCTTCTTCGAGGAAATATCTATTCAGGTCATTTGCCCACTTAAAAAAATTGAGTTCTTATCTCTTTTGTTGTTGAGTTGTAAGAGCACTTCATATATTTTGAATAATAGATTCTTAACAGATATATGATTTGCAAATACTTTTTCTTATTCTGTGGTTGTCTTTTCACTGTCTTATTTGTACCCGTTGAAGCATTAACATTTCCAATTTTAATGAAGTTCAGTTTATCTACTTAATTTTTGGTTGTCTGTGCCTTAAGTGTGAAACACAGTATAGGGAATATAGTCAATAATGTTGTATGAACTATTCATGAAGTCATATGGACACTAGACTTATCAAAGGGAGCACTTCATAAGTCACATAAATGCTTATCCACTATGCTGTACAACTGAAAAATAGTTATCAGGAACCAACTAGAGAAACAACAACAACATCTTATTAAAGATTCCATTGATGAATCCTAGGACACACAGATTTATCCTGTTTTCTTCTAAGAGTTGTAACAATTTTAACTTTCACATTTAGGTCTTTAATTCACCTTGAATTAAATTTTTGTGTATGGTATTATCCAGGTGTCCCACCATCATTTGTTCAAGAGACTATTCTTTTCCCCATTGAATGGCATTAATACCCTTGTCAAAAATCAATTGACCATACGGTATGGCTTTATTTCTAGATTGTCAATTCTATTTCATTGATCTATGTCTGTCCTATTCTTATGCCAGCAGTACACTGTTTTGATGACTGTAGCTTTGTAATAAGTTTTAATATTGGGAAGGAGGAGTCCTCCAACTTTATTTTTGTTTTGGCTATTTGGGGGATCCTTAAAATTCCATATGAATTTTAGGATCAGCGTTTCCATTTCTTCCCATTTTCATTTTTTTAAAGTTTTTTTTTTATTGTTAGACCTATTGGGGTGACATTGGTTAACGAGAATTATGTAAGTTCCAGGTGTACAAGTCCACAGTTCATCATCTATGTGTTGCATTGTTTTCACCACCCAGTTTCAGTTCTCTTTCCATCACCATGTATTTGGTTCCCCCTCCCTCTTCTCCCACCCCCTCCCCTCTTGCCTCCAGGTAACCACTAAACTATTGACTATGCCCATGAGCTTTTTGTTTGTTTGTTTGTTTTTTGTTGTTTTCAATTTTATATTCCACATGTGAGTGAAGTCATATGGTTCTTGGTTTTTTCTGTCTGGCTTATTTCACTGAGCATGATGATCTCGAGGTCCATCCATGTTGTCACAAATGGCAGTATTTCATCTTTTCCTAAAGCTGAGTAATATTCCATTGTGTATATGTACCACAGCTTCTTTATCCAGTCATCTATTGAAGGGCACTTTGGTTGTTTCCATGTCTTGGCCTATATAAAACCCGTTTTCATTTTGAATTTAACTAATTTGAGTTTTTTCTCTTTTTTCATAGTCACTTTAAAAGTTTTTCCATCTTTTCAAAGAAACAATTGAACAGTTGATCTTTTCAAAGAAACAATTCTTGGTTTTCTTAATTCTCTCCTTTGGTTTACTATTCCTTATTCCATTTCTCTATATTTTAATCTTTTTATTTCCTTCCTTCTAGTAGTTTTGAATTTAGCTTGTCTTCTTCTTATAGTTCCTTAAGGTGTAAAGTTAGGTTTTGATTTGGAATTTTTATTCTTTTTAAATGTATGCATTTACAGTTACAAATTTTCCTGTTATCACTGGTTTCTGCATCCAATAAGTTTTTATATGTTTTTTTATTTTCATTTATGTCAGAATTTTCTGAATGTACTTGTAATTTCTTCTTTGACTCATTGGTTATTTAAGACTATGTTAGTATTTAATTTCTACATATTTGTGAATTTCCCTTTTTTTCCTTCCTTTATTGGTTATCTAGTTTCATTCCATTGAAGTCAGATGGCCTTACATGTGATCTATCTTGAAGAATGGTCCAATTGCATTTGAGAAGAATCTGTATTCTGCTGTGGTTGGGTTTTGCCTGTTGGGTCTAGTTAATTTATTGTGTTTGTTGTTCAAGTCTTCTATTTTCTTATTGATCTTCTGTCTAGTTTCCTGATTGAGCTGACTGTCTACTTTCTTTTTTTTTCTTTTTTTCTTTTTTTTTTTTTTTTTTTTTTTTTTTTTTTTTTTTTTTTTTTTTTTTTGCTTTTTGGTATGTGGGTAGCTCCCTGACTGGGAACCGAACCCAGGCTGCAGCACTGACAGCGCCAGCGCCGAAGCCCCAAGCCACTACACCATCAGGGAACTCCCTGTCTACTTTCTTAATGATATTCTGTCTTCTGTCAATTATTGAAAGTGGAGCATCAAAGTATGTAACGATTGTTGTTGAACTATTTCTTCATTCAATTTTGTCAATTTTTACTTCATATATTTTGAAGCTCTGTCGCTAGGTATTATCAATGTATAATGTCTTTTATTGTCTCATAATATTTTTTACTTAAAGTCTATTTTGTCTGATATTAGCATAGCCACCCACCTCCCTTTTAATCACTATCTGTATGGAATATCACTTTCCATTTTTTTATTTTCAACTTATTTGTGTCTTTAGATCAAAAAGCAGTCTCTTGCAGACAGCATGTGCGTGGATCACAGTTTTTTTATCCATTCAGCCAATCTTTGCCTTTTGACTGGAAAGTTTAATCCATGTATATTTAAAGTACTTATTACTAAGGAAAGACTTTTCTCACCTTTTTACTTGTTTTCTACCTTTTGTTTTTCTTCATTTTCTCCATTACTGCCTTTCAATGTGATTTCTTCTAGTGTACCATTTTGATTCCCTTCTCATTTATTTTTCTGTTCGTTGTTGTTGGTTTGCTTTGTTTGTTTTGTTTTCTTAGTAGTTATCCTGGGGAATACAGTTAATGTCTTAATTGTATAACAATCCAGTTTGAATTAGTACCAATTTAGTTTCAGGAGTGTACAAAAATTCTGATCCTTCATAGCTCTGTCCTTCCCATGTTGGTACTGCCACAAGTTTCATCTTTATGCCTTGTGTGCCTGTTTACATAGGTTTATAATTATTGATTGATGAATTTGTATTTTAAATCGTATTGATAAGAAGAGGAGTTAAAAACTGCAATTACATTATGATTAGCTTTATATATATCTATGTAGCTACCTTTACTGGTTATTTCTTCACATGCCTTTGAGTTACTGCCTAGTGTCCTTTTGTTTCAACCTGGAAGACTGATTCCCTTTAGTATTTCTTGTAGAAAAGGTCTGTTAGTGACAAATTCCCTCAGTTTTTGTTTTTCTGAGAATGTCTTAATTTCCTCCTTCATTCTTTAAGGATAGTTTTGTTGGATATAGAATTCTTGGTTGACGTTTTCTCTCTCAGCCTTTTAAATATGTCATATTCTGGCCAACCCAGTTTCTGATGAGAAAATGGCTGTTAATATTATTATAGATCCCTTGTCTAGGATGAATCACTTCTCTCTTACTGCTTTTAAGGTTCTCTTTTTGGCTTTGTCTTTCAATAATTTGACTGTAATGTGTTTCAATGTGAGTCTCTGAGTTTAATCTGCTTGGACTTTGTTGAGCTTTCTGGATGTTTAAATTTATGTCCTTTACCAAATTTTTGAAATTTTTGGTCATTATTTATTCAAGTCTTCTTTCTTCCCCTTTCTTTTCTTTCCCTTTGGGACCCCCATTATGCATATGTTTCTGTAACTAATCATGCCCCACAGGTCTCATAGGCTTTGTTCACTTTTCTTTATTCTATTTTTCTTTCTGTTCCTCAGACTGGATAATCCCAATTGACTTATCTTTAAATTCACTAATTCTTTCTTCTCCCTGTTCAAATCTGTTGTTGAAGCCTTCTACTGAATTTTTCATTTCAGTTATTGTACTTTTTAACTCCTGAATTTCTATTTGATTCCTGTTGTAATTTCTCTTTATACATATTCTCTATTTAGTGAGACATTATTCTTCTGGTTTCCTTTAGTTCTGTGTTGATGGTTTCCTTTAATTCTTTGAGAATGTTGAAGACAATTGATTTAAAATCTTTGTCTAGTAAGTCCAATGCCTGGGCCTTCTAATGGACAGTTTCTATTAGTTTTTATTTATTTAGTGTGTGTGTGTGTGTGTGTGTGTGTGTGTGTGTGAATGCATTGTTATTTATTATTACTTAAATATCTTATAAATTTTGTTGGAAACTGGACATTTGTTGGCAACTCTGTAAATTTGGTTCCTCCCATCCCCAAGGTTTGTTATTGTCGCTTGTTAAGTTGTTGTGTGCTTGTTTACTTTTCTAAATTATTTCTGTAAAATCTGTATTCTTTGTCATGTGTGATCACTGAGGTCTGTGTTTCATTAACTTAGTGGAAAACTAGTATTTTCACAGTTAAAAAAATGCCTGGAACCATCAATCCCCCCAAAAAAGGAAAGAAAAAATTAAGAAGAAAAACTAAAACTACTTCCAGTTTTTGAAGACTGGTTCTGTGTAGGGGCCATTTACCAGTCTGTCTTAGCTTCCATATTCTGCTTGTTTGGAGGCTAACAATCAGCCAGAGCAAAGCTAAGGCTCTTCTCCTTTTTTTTTTTTTCTGAACATGGATGCAGGCCTGGTCATGTATGAATTTGTTGATACTTGGGAGCTTTTAAAAGTTCTTATTACCCCATGTACCTCCTTTTCCAACCTGTTCCTTCCCAGGTTTTTTGATCCATCTATTGCTTGCTTTTCCTCGCCCCAGGCTATTGTGCTAACTTATACCTTTAAAAGCTCTTGGCCAGCACCACCCAGGAAGCCCTCTCAGCCTTGGATAGGCTGACCATATGCACAATTTTAAACAGAACAGAAAACAATGGTGCTGTCCCATTTCAAATGGTACATATGGTCAACCTGGTCTCATTGGGCTAAATTCACAGTGTCAGTAAGCTGACCATATGTACCACTTGAAATGGGACTGTATCATTGTTTTCTGTCCCATTTAAAAATAGTACATATGGTCATCTTAACCCCAGGAATGGTCTGAATTGGTAAAAATAAAGTCAAACCCTTGCCCCATTCCTTCTGGGGGCCATCAGAAAGGTCAAAATGCACCCACAACTCTTTGAGAATATGGTCCAATTGCTCTCTCCAGCACTAGCAACCTGCACCTGGAATTAGGGTCACTGTCTTTATGACCCCTGCCTATCAGGGGAGTGAGGGATGGTAGGTGGGCAATTTCAAACACCATGATGCTGACTTGCTGAAACCAGCAGCTTCTTTTTCTCCCAAAACTTTCCCTGGTTGTTGTAAATTTTTTACTAGATTCCAGAGTTCTGCAAAAATTTTATTCTAACAGTTTTTGCCAGATAATTAGTTGCTTTTGTGGAGGGATGGAGCCCTAGAGTTTCCCATGTTGTCATTTTCAGTACTGTCACTCGTAGGTCAGTGTATTTGAAAATGATCCTCAGGTCATTCCTACCACCACTGAGGCCTAGGAAACATACTCCATGTTGCCCACTATAGGCACCCCAACTTGTCTAGCTTCTCCTGGTCTCTTTTCCCCAAAGTACCCATTCAATAATGTAGCTTCCAGATCTTTGCTCTTCATGGTCAAGGTTCTCTGGGTCTTTTACATTTTTAATATTTTTCTTTATACATGGCCCTGGGAACTTCCCATCATACCCTACTATAGCCGGGCCAAAGGGAAGCTGTTTCTCTTTTGCCCCTTGTCAGAAAGCCCAAGGCAGCTCTGAGGTGTGATAAAAAAAATATGGTGAATACTTAAATTAAAATAAATGGTTGCAGTAAAATATACATTGCCATTAATCTTCAAAAACTTCCCCCTCACTTTGAACACACTCATCCCATCCTTCTTGTCACTTTCTGAAGCAGTGCTGGAAGTCCTCTTTTGTGAGTCTTTAGTTGCACTATTTTGGCTGCTTTGATGTCCTGAATCAATTCAGGTCACATTGCTTCTGGTACAGCAATTTCTAGCAAATAAAAACCTTACAATATGTCATCATCCACCTTATTCACTGGATCTGGCACCATGAGACTTCTGGTTCTTCCCCAAAGTCAAAATGATCATGAAAGGTAAACATTTTGAATCAATCCAGGACATTGAGGCAGCCTCGACAGCACAACTAAAGACATTCACAAAAGAGGACTTTCAGAACTGCTTTAGAAAGTGGTAAGAATGATAAGATAAGTGTGTTTGAAGCAAGGGAGATTATTTTTTTGGGGGGGGGTTAATTGCAATGTGTCTTTTATGGTAATTTTTATTTTAATTTAAACATTCACCATATTTTTTGATCATATCTCATGTAGTATTCTCAGATGATGATCTCCTTGGCTGGTGACCTTGTACAAAGCTAAGGCTTTTTCATATGGATTTCTCCTCCCCATAGAATTGGCATTTTACATAAAGCCTAACATCTAGAACAGTTTGCTTTCCTGTCTTTTCATCTGAGAGGTTAAAAATGCTGACCAAGGTTAGAGCTTGGCAAGACATGATGAGAGAATCCTCACCAAATGGCCATTCCTTTAGTAAGAGCCTTGGATTGGGCAAGAGCCTAAGGCAAAGATTTGGATGCATGTAGTTTATGTAGGTGCCAATGCCAGGCAGTACAGTGAAGATAAGGAAAGGCGCAGAGCCGGGAAAGTATGTACATGAATGGGTCACAGCTATGGGCAACTGGGCCATTCTAGTGGGGACCTTAGCTCATTTTATAGAATTGCTCAAAAGTGTTGAAGAAGTTGTACCTCACTGACTGAGAGTCATTCCTGAGACACTAACTTCTGGCTTGCCATAACATGGGCCTTTAACACATTCATGGCCAGAGATTTTCTCAAACAGACACAGGAAGCCATTGGTTTGTTCAGGAACTATCTACCTGGGACCTCCAGGGTGGGCCAATGAGCCATAAGTAAGATCTGAGAATATCTGTTTCACTTTACAAACATTATGGAACTCCTACTGTGTGTCAGGATAGAGATGTACCAGTGCCTAAGGCATGGAATTTGTCCTCTGGTAGGGACAAGGATGACAGACAATAAAGTAAGCCAGCCAGCAAGCAAGCAAGATGACATGATGTAGTGATGACAGTTTCAGAAAAGAAAGCAAGGTTATGAGATACAATGACTGGGAGGATTGAAGCTGTGATCATTTAAGAATGGGTGGTGGTAATTGTATGCCTGAAACCTATGTAATCCTTGCTAACAGATGTCACCCCAATAAGTCTAACAATAAAAATGAATTTAAAAAAAAGAATGGGTGGTGGGACATTCTTTCCGAAGAGGGAAAATTAAACTGAGAGTCCCAAGGCGGCAGCAATGGAAAATTCTAGAAATGATGCTTTAGGTAGAGGTAACAAGTATAAATGGCTCAGGGCAGAATAAGTTTGGCTCTTTTGAAGAACAGAAAGAAGGTCAGTTTGTGAATAAACTATGTCGTGTCCACAAATGGAGCACTATGTCACTGTAAAAAATTAGAAAGCTCTCTATATGCTGATATGAAGTCATTGTCAGGATACACTATTTCCAGAACACTCTTTGGCTCTGAGTGTATGCTTGGGCCATGTCAGGACAGTGCAAAAAAAATGTCTATAGTATACCACCTTTCATTTAATTATGAAGATAGATAAGAAAAAACACATGCATCTGCTCATTTGTTCAAAAGAAAAACAGGGAAATAAACCAAAATTAAAGAGACCGATTAAAGGCAGAAAGAAGGGTTTTGAGAAGGGGCAGAACAAGGGTGAAGTGGGAACTGTATCAGGTATCGAGGAGGGAGTGTGTCAGACACTTTCCTGAGTATATCTTTTGGATTAGGTCTGACTCTTAGAACCACAGTAATATTTTATATACCCTTCACATACCCCAAAAGAAATAAGTAATTGAAACCGACTAGGATAAGGAGTTAACCTGAGATGAAATGCAAACAGTATGAATTTAGCTGCAATAAATGGATAATCACACTGTAGGACATGGGAAAGAAAATAAATAAAGTAACTGTGGAAAAGGGTGTTTTGATCAAGTATTGTAAAGCTAAAGACAAAAAGAAAGTGTACATAAATGTTATAACCTAATTAGTAAATAGGTTTCTTTCATGGAGATAACTAGCAATTCTGAAATGCTTCATGTGTATGCTACAGTTGAACAAAAAAAGTGAATAAACTACAGATAATTAAAGCTGGGTTTCTCACTATTGAAGAAGTTACAAATAAGGAAAGGAGGAAGGCTAAAATGAACCGGGTAGTATTGGATTAAAATATGAGATACCAGTATGAACTCATGATATTTAATAAAAACATAGAGATAAATATAGATATATGTGTGTGCCTGAGTGCATATATGTACATGTATTTCCTAGCTTTATCTGAAGAGAGGTCTAGAGTCAATGGCACCCAGTAACAATGAGCACACCTAGTACCCAGATCTTGGTTTCTAAGCATCATTCTCCAATTAAAGGAACCAGGGATCTATGGAGAAATTGTTGATTCCAGGGCTGAGGCAAGAAAAATACAAGGTGAGTCTGGTGGTGCCAGAAAGTAAAGAAATCCTCAATACAAACAAAATCATATAAACGAAACAAGGAGGGGGGCATATGAACAGAACCTAGGAGCCAACCTCCAGGAGCTCCCAATGGCCAAAACTAGGACAATTTGAGCAACAAAATAAATGATGGCATTAGATTTTAACCCAAAGAATAAAATAAATATTCACATGTTCATACTGATACAAATAAATACTCAAGTAAATAAATAGGAAAGAAGAGACAACTCTTATAGTATAACTTCATTAATAAATATAAGAGAAAAGAGAGAATATATATAGCTATAGATATAGCTATAGCTATAGCTATAGATATAGCTATAGCTATAGCTATAGATATAGATATAGATATAGGTACAGATTTATCTGAGACATCACAAGAGCTGCAGTTGGCAAGCTGGAGACCCAGTAGAGCCAGTGGTGTAGTTACAGCCTGAGCCCAAGCCTGAAGGCAGAAGATGAGCGATGCTCCAGCTTGACAATTGGGCAAAGAGCAAATTCTCCTTGGCTCTGCCTTTTTGTCCTATTCAAACCTTCAGCTGATTGGATGAGGCTTGCCACATTGGGGAGAGCAAGACGCTTTACTTAGTCTACTGATTCTAATGTTAATCTCATGCAGAAACACCCTCACCGACGCACCCAGAATAATGTTTGAGCAAATATCTGGGCACCCCATGCCCTAGTCAAAGTGATACACAAAATGAACCCTCCTTAGATGGCTCTTGGGTTCTCATTTTAGTCATCTGGTAAGTGGTGTCCATTTACTGAGATGAGGAAGACTGTAGGAGAAAAAGTTTGGGGTGAAAATTAAATTACAGATGCCTATGACCTCCAAGGGAATGTCCAACAGGCAGTTGGCTATTAAGAGTCTAGAGTTCGTGGGTGAGGTATGCATTTGAGAGTCCTGCATGCATAAATGGCATTAAAATCCTTGAGCTGGGATGAGAAAGCCCAGGGAGAGAAAGTAGAGGACAGGGCTGAGGACTGAGCATGGGATCCCCCAGCCCCCTCCCCACTGTTCAAAGGTCAGTGGGATAATGAAGGGCTGACAACACGTCCAAGAAGGGATGGTCCTGCAGCCACTCACTTATTCCCATTTTCAGCAGTGTCTGAGATGGGGTCTACCAGTTGCAAATCCATCTAGCTAGACAGCCATCTGACCGAAAGTCCTCTGGCTTGTTCAGTCCATCCCAGTCCAATACATATTTATGAGCGCCTTGTAGGTACCAGGGCCTGTGCTGCCAGAGGGCGCCTGCCAGCAAGAGGTTCACTGTCTAATGGGGAGGTGACTCTCGGCAGAACCCTTCAGCACCCGGGTAAATGATTCTCACTTAGTTAAGCCGTAATTCAATGACAACTGATTAAACCCCTACTATGGTGCCAGGTGCAATGAAAGGAACTAAGAATGCAAAGTGAAATGAGACATGGCCCTGCTTTCTAGGAGCTAATAGTCCAGGGGGAAGACAGACTTAAAACAGATACTTCAGTAAAATGAGGTAAACTCTGTCCTGGGAAACTTCAACAGGATCTGGAGAAAAGAAGATACGGGTTGATTTGGCAGAAACCGACCACCCTCTGCCTGTGTCCCCAAAACCTCAGCACGTCAGTGCATGACACAAAGGCCATACCCAGAAAGAAACGAGTCATTTTATTTCATTTTATTTTTATCACCAACATATGTAGCAGAGCTGTTGTTATTTCTAATACCTGGTAGGTCAGGCAGAAGAAGTTGAGAGAAAACAGATATGGCTATATGTGTGAGTGTGTGCGCGCACGCGTGTGTGTGTACTGTACACATGCGCACACACACACACTGTTCTCCAGCTTCCAAATTTCTTAGGTGTTAGGTCATTTTCCTCCCTGGCCAAATGGCTGTCTGCCAGTGCTGGGGCGGCCCATAAATTGTCCTGCCTCTAATATAAAACACAGCCCTTATTGACAGCAGGTCTGCTCATACAAGTGGCGCTGCCAGCTCGTAAAGCAGGGCCCGGTGTCACTCCCACC
Organism: Lyroderma lyra; assembly: GCA_004026885.1. NCBI lineage: Eukaryota > Metazoa > Chordata > Mammalia > Chiroptera > Megadermatidae > Lyroderma > Lyroderma lyra. The sequence continues at coordinate 385,006 of PVJL010000310.1, read as the reverse complement.
GAGTGGAGGCAATAAAGGGCGCAGGGGAATTACCTTGTGCTCCGGCAGCTGGCTGCACTGCAGGGACCATGGCAGCAGGCCTAATGGGTCCCTCCCATCCCCCACCGCCTTGTAAAGCATTACAGTTAAACATAATCCTGCCCCTGCCTCAGAGCAATTTTTTTCAGGGACAGAAGTAGCTCCCTGAAAGAGGTACAAAATCCCAACTTGGCATCAGAATGCAAAAGGTCCTAATAAGAGGGAAGTGACATCTTTGGGTCTTTGGCATCTCTCCACATGTCTAGCTGGGGCTTTTTCCCCACAAGGCTCGCTGCTGCCCAGTAAACTCCTGCCCTTAGTCTGTCATCAGACCAGTGCCCATGTGGATGACCCCAGCTTAGATTTCTCTCTTCAGACCTCTGAGCAGCACCCCCCTGCTGGAACAAGACCCCCAGAGGCAGATGGTTCCCCCTCAGAGGGTCCTCAGGGACAAGTCACTCTCCAATGACTATCTCAAACCTTCTCCAGTTTTCTTGAGCCTCTAATCACCCTTCTCCCAGCAAAGCACATCAACTATGCCAGGGAAAGGACAGAAGTGCTTTCTCCAGTGCCAAACCTGCAAGGCTACCTCCATTAGCCACGTTCCTGCTTCCTTCCCTCTTGTTTCCACGTGGTCGTTGTCCATCCTGCCATCTAAGGCCAGTCCTCCCCACACTGCCAGCCTCCCCGCCATTTTGGCCCCACCATGCACTCTGGTTAGCCCCACTCCTCTTTGTTTATTTGGTCTCTCCCTGCTGACTGAATTCCTCTCAGCAAATCTCCAACACACTTAATCTTTTCCCATTAAAAAAAAACAACACAAATACTCTCCAGCTATTGTTCTCTCTTTCCTGTTTCCTTTAGCTGGCAAAGTTCTTGAAAGAGTTGTCTCTAATTGCCTTCTTCATTTCCCACCTCCCACACTCTGTGCCTACTTCCAACCCGGCTTCTGCTTCCCACACACCAACACAGCTCTTGCTCCTGTCACCAACAAGCTCATTCAGCAAGTGTCAATGACAGAGAGGGTGGAATCTCATTTGTACTGCAGGGGAAATACAGCAGGTAAGGAGACGGGGATAAGCAGGGGGTTATAATTTCAAATCGGGTGGTCAGGACATCAAAGACCTGAAGGAGGCATCACAGACCTGGGCTCCTGGCACTCCCTTACATACACAGGCATGACTCCTGTGTATATCAGGGGAGGCGCTTTCCAGACAGTGGGAATAGCCAGTGCAAAGGCCCTGAGGCAGACTGTGCTGGGAGTAAGTGTGAGACAAGAATCCCAGGGTGGAGTACTGTGGTGAGGAAAGACAAGACCTGAGAAAGCCTTGTGGGCCATACCTGGGCTGGGCGGGAAGAGGCACAGGGTCAAGTGCTTAGCAGAGAAGTGACATGATCTGAATGGCACTCCATGGAGAAAGGGTGGGTGCCAATGGACCCTTAAGGAGGCTTGGGATGGAGATACAGCAGTGGGGTGCAGAGTGCTGGTAAAGCCACTTTCCCAGAGGGAGCAAAGGAAGCCCTCATTATCACCATGGTGAAACGCTCTCACCAAGGCAGACTCACCAGGCCAGTAGCCTTGACAACTGGCTAGCAAATTTCTTGTGAGAAGGTACTAGTGGGTCCAGCACACCACAGGGGACCCAGGAGTTACAGTGAAAGTGAGGAGATTCTGGCAGTCTCTGGAGTTACAGCAGAAGGATTTCCTGACAAGTGGGACTTGGGATATGAGAAAAAGGCAAGGGTCAAGGGTGCCTGTGAGACTGCCCAGTCACCCCACTGTGAGACTGCAGTCACCCCACCCTGAGAACCACTCTTTCCTTGGATGCTGGGGCACTCCCCACTCTGCTGCTTCTCCTCCATCCCTTGCCATTCCTTCTGGAGTCTTGGGTAGCCTCACCTCCTGGTTCTGGACCTCGACTGCTGGGATTTCTCAAGACCCGTTTCCAGGACCTCTCCTCTCTGAGGCTCCACTGTACACAGAGGATCTCACCCACAGCTTTCATGACCCCCCACAGGTAGCTGACTCACAAGTCGGCATCAGACCCTGGGCTTCCCTCTGAGCTCCAGACCCACAAGCCCTAACACCTCTTTGGCCACACTTCTTGAACGTCATGAAAACATGTCAAACTCAACATGTGCAAGTCTGAACTCCAGCTGCCCCTACCCTGTGGCCCCACATGGTCCCCACCTAGTCACAGCGGCCCTCACCCATGTCTTTCCACCTCAGGGGCAGGTGGGTCAGGCACCTGGGACTGCTCCCCATCACTTCTTTCTTACTCTTCATGTGAAAGCCTTCACTGAGTCCTGTGGATCTCACCTCCCAGGAATCCTCCTAGGCAGCTATGGAATCTATACATCACTGTTCCCTTTCCACCCCAAGGGCCTTGTTGCCTCCAGGGCCTCATGCCTGGGCTCCCGGTATTCCTTTGTAGATTCTGCAGCAAGAGGGACTTTCCTAGCATGCAGTCTTATTGTGTCATTTCCTTGCAAAACCTTGTTAATGCTTTCTGATGCTCTTAGATATGTCCATCTTTACTGTGGCTACAAGGCCTCGTACTACCAGCCTTTTCTCTTCAGACTTCTAACCATATGCCCCTGCCCTCTGCAGCCTGCTTTCAGTTACTCTCTCTATCCCGCCCCCTCCCTCCCACCTCAGGGCTTCCCTTGCTTGTCCCTTTCCATGGAACATCTGTCACTGCCATTTTTGTGTCATCCCTCAGACTGAGGCTGTCACTGCTTTCGCAGAGAAGCCATCCCCAACCTCTCTGGCTTGATGAAATCTGCCCATTATGTTGTCTTACAGCACCATGTACCTCCTCTTCATGACCATGAGACCTTAAGCTGTCCTTTTGTTTGGAATTATTTGATTAATGCCAGTTTCCCCACATGCCTATAAGCCTCATTTTGCTCACTGTTGTCTCGTCACGGTGAAGTGAGGGCACTGGAGTTAGACCATCTGAGTTTGAATTCTGATCTGCCACTCAGTGGCAGTGTACCATTGGATGAGTTATTTAACTGAAGTAGAGATGATGGTAGAACCATCTTCTAGGACTTTTGCGAGGACAACTTAAACTGCCTATCACAGAGAAAACCCCACGCGTGGTACCTAGAGTCACTGGCCCCAGTTCTTCACCTTGCCCAGCATCCATGTCCTGGGCTTGGGCTCCCTGTGGACAAAGTGAACTTGCTTGCTCCTCTGACTTTGGGTCTGGCCATGTGACTTGCTTTGGTCCACAGAGTTGAATAAAAGTGACAGTATGACAGTTCTGACTCTAGGCCTTAAAAGACCATGCACATTCCCATATACCTCTTGAGTTTTGGGATGGTTGCTCCTAGAAGTTTGTGGCACTAGCTAACCTTCCCCAATAAGGTTGGTACAGTGCCCATGATGGAGTAAACACTATTAAGATAGATAGTTCTCTGTTCTCAGTAGCTGTGGCATGTCCCAGGTTGGCCCTTAAAAGTCATGTCAGACTTTCAAACCTGTCTGCTCTTCATATGTCATGTGTCAACCAGGGCTCAGACAGAGATGCAAAAGCACAGTGATAGAGAGATGATAGATAGATAGATAAGGATTATATGTATATATATATAGAGAGATGGAGATAGGTTGATAATTAGAGATTGATATAGGTAAGTAGATATAAATATATATAAACAGATATACGATGGTAGATAGCTAAATGATTATATATATATAGAGAGAGAGAGAGATGAGAGAGAGAGAGATAATAGATGATAAATACACTCAGACAAACAGATAAAAATGGATCTGCTACAGCAGTGTTCCCCAACCTTTTTGGCACCAGCGACCTGTTTCATGGAAGACAATTTTTTGTCTGGGAGGAGTACGAGTACATAGTTTACAACAAGATTCACACTCCTATGAGAGCTAATGCCGGGGCTGATCTGCCAGGAGCGGAGTTCAGGCGGTAATGTGAGCGATGGGGAGTGGCTGTAAATACAGATGAAGCTTCTCTTAGTGGCTCTCTGCTGTGTGGCCCAGCTTCCTAACGGGGTATGCATTAGTCCTGGTCCTTGGCCTGGGGTTTGGGGACCCCTGTGCTACAGGGATATGACCTTACTCAATTGCTGGGGCTGGTCAGACAGGTCCTAAAGTGGGGAGAGTGAGGACAAGCCAGTGCCCACAAAGACAAAACCAGTGTAAGTTTCCTGCTGCCTGTTCCCTGGTGGATGAGTGTCTTTCCGAAGCCAGGATACTCCATCGTGAGAATAAACCAACACACCTGGCCCAGGAGTGGGGTGGCTGAGGGAGGATCCGGGGGAATGTGAGTAGCTGCAGCCCCGCACGTTCCCAGAATTCCTGGGTGAGCCAGCAGATCACTGACACATGCCCACTGCTACCCCCAGCCCCTCCACATCTCCCACATGAATTTCTCTGTGACCCACCCAAACCAGAAACCCCAGGAAAGAAATTCTGGGACGTGTAGTCAGGCCTAGTCACGCTGACATGCTAAAGCCATCACATCTCATATGAGTAAGTACCTCTCAGACTAGTTTGTAGGACAGAAGTGACTGACTAAAGGAGTTCTTGCAAAGGTGGGACTCAGTGTAGTCTGGTCCAAGGGTATTTGTGTTTTCAGCTTATTAGCCAAATAACTATTTCTGTGATAGTGACATCTCGGGGGTGTGGAGAAAGATGCAAGGCTAGTTGAACACCCACGGAGGGACAGTTTTCTATGTATTTGGTCTCATTTAATCCTCAAAACGACTTTTGAGATGGGCAATTTATGAAACCTATTTAACAGATGAGGAAATCAGGGTTAATGGCCTCTTATCCCTCCCCATAGGCAGGCTGGAGTTCCAAAGGGAAGTAATGATTCATTGTCACTCTTTAGAGGACAGCAAATGAAAAGCAGGAGCCCGGTTCTTGGTCCAAAAGGAGGACCCACGGGAGGTGCATCACAGGTCACTCTAGCAGGGAAGGGAGAGCTGCAACGTAAAGATTGGGTAGGCACACCATGCCCCCCCCAAATTGGGGTTTGTTAGAAGGAAAGGGGTGATATTTGGGTAGGCAGTCAGTAGTCTGTGCCACTGGGAGTGAGAAGTCCAGGCATTTTCCTGGTTATCTTGGTTGAGCTGCCAACCGGAGGATCTAGGCAGCATCTGAACACACTGCAAACACCCGCAGCCCCAGGCACTGACGCTGGCCCGAGGGGCTTGTGGGGCTGGAACCTGGGATGGGGTCTGGAGTTCTCCACCGGTGTGCTCTGAGCATGCTGCCAGGAAGCGGCCCTACTGTTGGATATTTTATGGACTGATGGAGCTGGAAGCCCTGGGAAGGCCACCAGTCATTCCACAGAGGGGGATGAGGGGAAAGACGCCTTTTCATCTGACCCTGCACGGATAGAAGTGTGGAAGAGGGCCTCAGAGCACGTGCTGTGGGTGGCTCTGGTTGGCGCAGATGGGCTGCCAGGCTACCTGTCTTGGCCATTGTTTGTCTGTGCACTGGTTTTTCCAACTGGATGGATCTCCTCTATGAGGTCACCAGCTCGTTGAGGGCAGGCCTCTCGCTTACTCCTCTGTGTTCCTTCCTGGTTCTGTCCTACCTCCTCTGTTCCATCTCCAAGACCATAGCCTCCTAGCTGGCCTCTGGCTTCTGTCTAACCGACTCCTTCAGCTCTAGTCCAAGAATGGAAGGTAAAGTAATGGTTCCCAACTTTTTCAAGAATGAACGAGCCTTCCTTCCTTCTTTCCTCCTTCCCTCCCTCCCTCCCTCCTTTCTCCCTCCCTCCTTCCCTCCCTCCCTCCCTGTATCTCTCTCTGTCTCCCCCACTCCCCACCCTCTCTCTCTCTGTCTCCTCTCTCCCTCCTCCTTTTCTCTTTTTCTTTCTAGCATACAGTCATAAGAATTACATAAATTTTTACACCTCTATATACTTGTGTAATCGCCACCACTACTGAAATAACTCCTTCATTCCAAAACCCTCTTGCACTCTTTGTAATGATACCATTCCCCCATCCCGCTACCCCGGACAACTGCTTGACTGTTCTCCATCATGATAGGTTTGTCCTTTCAAGAATGTGACGTAAAAGGAATCATTCAGTACGTAACCTCTTGTGACTCAGCACACTGCCCATGAAATTCACTCAGGTTGTTTCATGTGTCAGGAGTTTTTACCTTTTTACTGCTGAGCAGTTCCTTGTATGGATGGACCACAGGCGGTTTATCCACTATCTGCTTATGGACAATTAGGTTGTTTCCACCTTTTGATTGGTTATGAGCAGAGCTTCTGAAAATATTTATGTAGAGGGTTTTGGATGAACTCACATTTTCATTTCTCTGAGTATCCAGGAGTGAGACTGTGTATGGTAACTCCATGCTTAACTTTATAAGAAACTGCCCACCTATATTTTAGTGTATCCCCCCAGCAGTGCGTGAGCTCTAGTTATACCATCTCTTTGCCAGTTCTTGGTATTTAAAATTTTAGCCATTCTAGTATATTATAATTGATATAATTGCAATATACTAGAATATATCAAGTCGTGATTAAGTTTGTATTGCCCTAATGGCTAATGGTGCTAAACATCTTTGCACGTGCTTATTTATCATCTGTATATCCTTTGTAGTGAAGTTTCTCTCTTTTGCCCATTTTTAAATTGGCTCCTTTTTATCCATACTGATGACTTTTGGGAGTGCTTTATACAGTCTGGATACAAGTCCTTTGCTTGATATGTGATGAAAAAAACTCTTTAAGTCTGGGGCTTGTCTTTTCGTTCTCTCAGCAGTGTCTTCTGCAGAAAACACATTTTTTTCCTTCGATGAAATCCCATTTCTCACTTTTATTCTTCTATAGGTCATGTTTTTGATGTCATATATAAGAACTCTTTGCCTAAGCTCAGGTCACAAACATTTTCTCCTGTTTTTTACTGTAAAAGTTTTATGGTTTTATATTTTATAATAGACCTGCGGTGTGTTTTGAGGTAATTTTTGTATGAGGTATGAGGTTTAGGTGCAGGTTCATTGTTTTATTGATTTTGGTCTATGAATATCTAGTTATTCCAGCACCATTGGTTGAAAAGATTATCCTTTGTCCTTTAAATTGCTTTGCACCTTTCTCAGAAATCCATCGGTCTCTTGTGTTGGTCTTTTTCTAGACCCTCTGTTCTAGGAGTTGGCAAATATTTTCTGTGATGGGTCAAATAGTAAATATTTTAGGATTTGTGGGTCATAGAGTCTTTGTCTCATGTCTTTTTTTAAAAACAACTCTTTAAAAATATAAAAACTATTCTTAGCTCTTGGGTCTAATAAAAATTAGACCACGGACCAGATTTGGTCTTTGGCCCCAGTCTGATGACCCTGTTTGGTTTTGTTTCACTGATCTGTGTCTTTGCCATCACTGACACCACATTGTCTTCACCATGCCAGCTTTACAGTAAGGCTTAAAGTCAGGTAGGGTGAGTGCTCCAACTTTATCTACCCTCTGTCTTTTCATTGATGCTTTTAGACCATTTTCATTTTACATAATTATTGATATGTTTGGGTTTAGGCCTACTGTTTTATTCTTTGTTTTTCTGTTTTGTTTGTTTGTTTATTTGTTCTCATTTTCCCTTTCCTGCCTTCCTTTGGATTATCTAATTTTTAGTATTCCATTTCAATTTATCTAGTCTATTTCTGTCTATACTCTTGTGTACAGTTTATTTGTTCCCTGACTGCATGAGATTACAATAGACATTCTGAACTTTTCTCAGTCTACTTAGAATCAGTATTTTGCCACTTCAAGTTGAAGTTATCTGGCCCACGTAGTTGCCTTCACCCTCGCCCTATATGACATTGAAAGCCCATCAGAAAATGTTATACTTTGTATTTTCGACTATTAAACATATTTTAAAGAACTGAAGAGGGAAGAGTAATCTATATTTACCCATTTCTTCCTTTTTTTCTTCTATGGGTTATGTTTGCCATTTCTATTGTTCTTCCTTTATTCCTGATGCTCCAACTTTCCCTCTGCCTTTAGAGCATTTCTGTTGGGAATGAATTCCCTCCATTTCTTCATCTGAGAGTGTGTGGGGATACTTTCATGGATATGGAATTCTGAGTTTCGTTCTTTCCTTTTAGCATTTAAAAACACTTTCACTTCTGGTCTCCATGGTTTCTCATGAGATATCTCCATTCCCCTCAGACAGCCTCCTGTTCATCTTCACAACCTGGGTCAGGTCTTTTTTTCAGGTCTTTTATTTTCAGGTCTTATTTCCTATTTCAGCTATGCTGACCTTATGTGTGCATGCCCCTTTCCCACTCACCCCATCCGCCGTAAGCTGATCACTCCTTCCTTCCTGTGCATGACATCGTTGCACACATCACTCCACGTTGTAGTAATTCAGTCACATGCTGGGCTCACCCACTTGGTTTTTGTCCTATCCACCAGCTGAGGGGATGGCGGGGGTGGAGAGAGAGAGTGGGAGGGAGGGAGGGAATGAAAAGGGAGGAGTAGGAGGAAGTTAAGAGGAAGCAGCTGAGGACTGATCTCCTTTCAGGAACCTCAGATGACCTCTGAGTTCAGAGAATGTTTCTGGAATTGCACTAATTAGTAAGTGAGGGTCCCCCGTATGGGGGAAAGCCAGTGTGTTACCACGTAAGTGGGTCTTCCACGCCCACCTAGTTGCAAGAAATACGCAGGTGGTTCAGGAAAAAGTTGATAAGAACTTGTAATGTTACCGTGGGCTCATTCATTCATTAATTCTTCAAGTTTGAAGGTTCTGGGTAACATTGGCATCATTTTCAGTGGACTTCTATGTTTGCACCCAAAGGAGACAAGTTTTAATGATAAATATTTTCATACCACAGCAGGCCATTGGAGTGCATTTTGGAGTTGGAAGGGCCCATAAGAGACCCTGGGCTCAGCGACAAGGCAGCTAGTGGTTCTTCCGTGAGGCTCTGCCTGAAGGCCTGCCAGATCATAGTCTTTCTCTTCTTCCTCTTCCTCTTCTTCCTCCCTCCCTTCCTCCCTTCCTCCTTCTATTCATCCAGTAAAAGCAAAACAAAACAAAACAAAATAAAACAAAACAAAAGCCCTTCTCCTTTCAGGAGCAGCCTCAAAGCTTCTGTAGCTTCACCTCTGTGGACAGAAGGATTCTTTGTGGACAGCTTTGGACATGACCTCTGGTTCAAATACATTCTGAAAGGGCCACTCACAAGATTCACTTTCTTTTGTTCACTTTCCCCTCGTCCAGAAAGCCTAGAACCACCAGATCTGGAAACTGACTGACTAGAATCAATGAAAATTACTGATGAATTCCCAGGTGCGAGGCACAGGAGACCAGGTAAATCAGGCATAGCTCCTGCGCTCGAAGAACTCACAGCCCACCTGGGGGAGAGAGAAGGCAAAGGGTTGGATAGCACATGTGGGCTATGCCCTGTGTTTATCAGAGTTTTGGGGGAGCCAGCCTACTTCTGGAATTCCGTAAAGAGGGATTCTAATTCTTTCATAATGTGCTCACAACTTTTCTGGGCCTCAATTCATTTGGCGTTGAACTACACATTTCATTTTCAAATTCTATGCTGTGGATCTGTGTTTGTGTTGCTTCTGGTTGGGTGATTAGGGGGGATGTAGAATGTTTGAGGGTTCGGGGTCTCCTGCTCCCACCTTCATCCAGATCAGCTCCACTTTTAACTGTCCTTGGCCTTATATAGCCCATTTCATTTGAACAAAAAATTGCGTGACTTTTTAAATTTGTAAGCCAATAGATGACCAAGGTAGCCATGCCCATGACATTCTAGACTCACAAGGTTTCTACAAAATGGGTTGTGTGGACATACAAACTTGGAAAAAGCCTGTGGACATATCAAACTAGTGGCAATTCACAGAATTTGAGTTGTTATTGGGTACACAGGCAAGCAGTTAACAACAGGCTCTCTGTAGATGAGAAGGGGGAATGCCCTGATTTGTAGCATTTGCTGATTCCCACAGTGCAAATTCTCTTACTATAGCTAATTTCAAGTTAGCAATGTGAAGTCTCTGAATGCAGAGTTGGGAAGAGGTGCACGTAATAGACACAGGAGCTGACTTTGGCGCATCACTGGTGACAGGGCACCAATTAGTGACCCCAGTGTCTTCCCTTTTTAGGTTCAAAACCAACTAAGATACACACTCAGGAGAGAGATGGAGGCTACAAATGTCAGTCTTATTAAGACAAAAACTGGGTTAGAGGGCATATTAGGTTGGATTATTGTTCAGATATCCGTGTCCTCTAATTCTAGAGAGTATACTTACCCCTCCATCGATTCAGGGCTCAGTTGTGTGACTTGCTTTCTATGCTGAGCTTAGAGGCCTCCTTAAGAGGCCTCCTGTGTTTTGCTTACCCTTTTTCCTCATGCCACCACTATTGGCTGTCCAAACTCTGCTTTGGTCCCAGGCGACGAGGTGCAGCAGCAGAATGGAGCTGCCCCACTACCCTGGCCTAGGCAAGCTTCCCCCAGCGGACCTGTGGACTCCAGAACTAAATAGATGCAGGTTGTTCTTCACTTCTGGGCTTTTGTGGTTTCCATTAGATGGCATTATTGGGTCATAGGTAACTTAGAAAATGTCACCTGGAATGGGGAGGGGGACTGCTGTAACAAAGTCCTAAACACATGCAGCCTAGGTTTGGAACTGGGCAGTGAGGAAATTTAGAGGTTAAAAAGATGGCAAGAAAAATCATGACCTCTGCTATATGGTGAAGAAGTATTTTAGTAAAATATGATCCTTGCCTAAGGGAGAAAATGTACCTGTGAGTTGTGCAGGCCAGTTTCTACTCACAGTACTGTGAACACAAGCTTCTCCAAGCTATGAATGATAAGGTACTGCAAGTAAGAGATGAGTTCAAGAAAGAACCAGCTAGTTTACATGCAGAATCTAGAAAATGAAATTATTTCCTATCTCTAGCCTCTCTAGCCACCAAAAGATCTTCAAATTAAGATTTGGCTTGAGACACAAAGACCCAATCCAGGGCACTGAGAGTGAAATGCAGCCTCAGAGTAGAGGTGAAATCAAGAATATGCACCCTTGATTGTAATGCCCATTATCTAAAGTCCCTGAAAGGAGTAAGGTGGCTCTAGAATAACCTCCTAGTGACAATAGTGTGCCTAGAAGCCTTTAGGGTGTGGCCCCCACACAGCCTGATGCCTGGTACCAGTAATCAAACGGGGAGAGAGACATGTCACTAGGCTGACCAGACATCCCAATTTAAACAGGACAGAAAACAATGGTCCTGTCCTGTTTCAAATGGGACGTATGACCAGCCGACTGACACCTTAAATTTAGCCCAGTGAGACTAGGCTGACGACATGTACTGTTTGAATCAGGACAGTACCACTGTTTTCTGGCCCATTTAAAATGGTGCGTCTGGTCAGGCTACCTGTCACCAAAGGACTTGTGGGCGTGGCTTTTGGCCCAGAGTAGATTGAAATCAAATATGTAGAAACCCCACAATATTTGAGAGAGCTGCATGGGCAAATGCATTGTAAGTGTTGAGTTAGAGGGACTGAGGCTGCTTGAAATGCAAAGGACCGCAAGCTCCCAACTCCTTTCTGGTGGGAAGAGGTTGAGAGTTAACTCTACTGCCAAAGTCTTTGCATTAGAAAGAATTTAATGCCCTCTTCAGAAGCTGAAAGGATGATGGAAGAGAAAGAATACCCCAGTGGTAACAGCTGCAGAGCACAATGAACTGGGGCGCCACTCAAGGAACATTCTGCCGAGGGCAGAGGCGCTGGCTACACTTGCCCAGCAGGATTCCAGATGCTGTGGACCGGTGACTGATGGGAGTGGTTCTAGCCCTGTCCCACCACTGTGTGCTCTGGTGGGGGGCTGTGGGGGGGGATGACTTCTCTTTTTAGTTCCTAAGTCTCTCTGGTCAAGAAGAGCCACATCCAGAATGGATACAGACTTTTGGGATTTGGGATGAATATATTCTACACACAGCCCTTCCATTCCAGTGGAAGGGACATGAATCTTGTCTGTATAGATTATTGTTGAGAAGCAATACTTTCACTCCCATGAAAGTATACTTCCCGATGTCCCCAGTGATGGTTTGGCCACGTGACTTGCTTTGGCCAAAAGAACAAGGTGAAATTGATGGTATTCTGGTTCTGAGCAGAGGCCGAAAGAGGACCCACAGTTTTCTGCTTGCTCTCTTGTGCGTCTGCCATTGCTACAAGAAAGCAATGTCCAAGCCAGTGCCCGGGTCCCGGAGGAAGAGAGTCACGTGGAGCAGATCCAAGCTGCCCCAACCAAGCCAGCTAGATTAGCTGCCCCCAGCTGACCCACAGAGTGCCCAGCCCAGCTCAGCCTGGACCGGCCAACTTTCAGTTGACTCAGATGCATGAGCTGAAAAATGCTTGTTACATGATGTTGAGGCTTCGTGGATATTGTTAGCAGCATGACTGTGGCCATAGTTAACTAATACAGAGGATGGGGCTGACCTGAACGGTCATCATGGGCTTCTTAGTACTGTGGCCTGTCCAGTCTCAGGCAGCACTGAGGTCAGCACTTTTGTCCCTAAAGCTGAGCAGAGTTGCTTCCAGAGGCTTAATGAGTGGTGAAGCAGAGAAGATGCAAAGCTGGGAGATGGGCTTTGAAAGAGGCAGAGGAGAGGGCGAGCCAGGCACTCAGTGCCTCTTCCTGAGCAGACTAGCAGCAAAGTCCTCCCCATGGGAGCAGCGAGGCCAGGAGTGGGACTCTGGGTGGAGTCTACCAGGAAATTATGGATAGAGAAGTGCTAGCTCCCCGACAAACAGCCAAGATTCTGGGATGCCCTGAAGAAAGGAAACCTGTTAAATTCCGTTTCTTTGGGTGTTTCCTACACTTAGTTATCAGAGGACAATTCTTCAGCCCCCTTGGTTACATGCCACAAATTTGAACTAGTTTTGAGTTTAGACATCCTCCATGCAGCTTGAGTCCGAACACTCTGAGTTGGGTGCCAAGGTTTTCTCGTGGAGAGGAGAGTATAAAAGGCGCCAACCCAGTCCTGACTACTCTCTTCCCTGCTCTCCTGTCCCAGTTCCAGACTTCATCCCAGGCCTCATGCCCTACCTGCTGGCTCCTCTGCAGTGACCCAATTGCTGCAATGGCTGATGGATCTCTTACAAGACCTGGCCCTCTCTATGTACCTGCCAGGGCTACCGCCCAGGGCTGAGCCCCTGCTCATGGCGGCTCCCCATGTGCCACCTCACTGAAGGCCAGCTGCTGGGTACACAGGGGCTCCAGCTGTCTGCCTGTCTTCCCCCACCCCAGTTCCCAGCCCAACTCAAATGTGCTCATCAGACTGCACCTCAAAGAGGAGATTCTGACATGAGGGGATCTTGGGACTATCTGGATGTGGTATGCATGGCAATCAACTTCAATGTTTAGGACCAGCTTGCTGGAAGAACAGCTAGATATTGACTGTAAAATGCTAAACCCTGCACACCCCCCACCCCAGACAACAAACAAATAGCCAGTAAATGCCTCAGCATTAAACATTTCTTGGCAAAGGTGGGGTAGTCAATTTTGACACTATTGAGAAAAAATACAGCCTAATTTCCGTTCAAATGCACCAAATTTACTGCTCAGGTTCTCATTAACTACTGTCAAGGAAGAAGCAGTCAGACAAAATAAATTATGAAAAAATTATTTTTTTAATGTACAAAAAGACTTATTTACAAGTTGAGCATGTCATCTCAATTCATAGCATGTAGAAAAAGCTAAAAATGCTTTGGAGATATAAATTTGGCTGGATGATTCACCTAGAGTATTTTCAGGGATGATGTCTTCTGTACAGACTATATACAGGGTGGGAACGGCTAGTGAAATCCTAGCTCAGGGAGTGAATGGCCACTACAGAGCCCAGACCCCTGGACCTGTCTCAGGGCTGTTACTTGAACTTGGTCTTGATTTTGGACCCTAACAAAGCATTTGATGCAAAGGGCCTGGGTAAAGTGATGACCCTGTCCTGCCTGAAGCCAGGGTCACAGTCAGATATCAAGCTCATGGTGGTACAGTTGGTTTTGGTAGGGTTGCCACAAATTCAACATGGGAAAGGTGTGGGGTTTGTGTATGTGTGTGTGAGATGGGGAGGATATACCAGTTCGCCCTACAGTATGTTCAGAAATAATGTCTTTTGACACCAGCTTCAAATTCCGCTTGGGATCGGGGCTGAGTCACACTGAACAGGAAGGTTCAGTGAAGGTCCCTCAGAGTCCCGGAAATCAACTCCTACACCCTCCCACCCCCACCCAAAATGCCATGCATGTCATCATTCTCTGAGATGAACGAGGGCAGAAGAAAGGGAATCCAGAAGGGACAGGGACTGTACGCTGTGGCTTGGCACAGACCACAAGGCTGCTGGTGAGTGGAGAGCATGGCCTGGAGGAGCCTAAGCAGGGGCAGCCATCAGGCCCTGGGAGTCCCCACAGTAAAGTGGGTGGACAGTGCACTGGAGAAACAGAATTGGGTAAACATGTGACTTCCTCTTCCTACCGGAAACCTCCAGGGCGGCCTGAGGCTTGGGCCCCATGCACTCAATTTCTCGGGGTCCCGTCCCAGCTTGGCTGCCCTCGGTCCATCCCTAACCCACAGCAGCTCCAGCAGCCCCGAGGTATTTAGAAATGTGTTCTTTTCAGGAAGGGCTACATTCTACATGCATGAACACTGTAAACATGGTTTGGAGAGGCCTAGCTTTTGGGCATGCCCCGAGCATTACAATTTTTTCTTTCCTTTCTCTGGCAATACTTCCATACTTTATTCATTCATATACACCTGGGCAGTCTGCCAGTAGCAAACTTGGCTTTGCAGGGTAGAGATGCCAGCTCTACTGAACCTGGAAGCAGGATGTGCTTCTGAATCATCGAGGTAAAAATATTTTTTTCCTCTATGGCAAGGGATGTTGGAGGCCTCAAGAATTAAGCTTCACAGAAGAATTCCGGTGGTCCAGAAATTCCTTTTCCTTGCAGGTACCAGAACAAGAAGCTTATCTTCCTGGATTAGAATATTCAGTATGGCTTTCAGATTCAAACACCAATGAGGTTCCTTTACCCTCTTTCCTTGTGTACTCAGAAAGCCCTGGCCAGCATAATCCCTCATTAGCCAAATGACAGAGGTGAAGAAGCCAAAGCTAAGTGGTCCTCTAAACACCAAAGGCGGGAAGCACTGTGTAAACGAGTTTTTCCTGTTGAGATTTTTTTCAGTGTTCTGAAAAATAATCCAAAAGAAGACCAGACAGGATGCACATATGAGTAAACTTGCCTTTAAAGTATTTGTGGTCTGAACCAGCCATTGGCGAACTCCCTCAGACCTTTTAATACTATTTTGGAAAAAGATGAAATGGAAGACAGCCCCATGCTCTGGGAAGGGACAGTTCCTCCAGGTCTGCTCAGTGCCAGGGGCTGGGGCCTTAGGTCATCATGTTCAAGAACTTGCTCTCCTCAGCCAGGCTGGTGAGCATAGAGCTCATGTCCCCAACGGCCATGTTGCTGATGCCTGTGGGGATCGAGGGGAGAGTCAGGGAGTTCCGGGGTGTGGTGAGGCGGGAGGAGTTCTGGGAGAAGCTGTGGAGGAGGCTGGGGCTCAGGGTGCCCGAGAGCAAGCTCGAGTGATCACCGTCATCCATGATGGCGTCAAAATCAATCTGAGGGGCCTCCAGCAGCTGCGAGTCCACAGTGCTAGACACCTGGTTGACCCCTGGTGAGGGCAAGGGCTGGGGCTGGATGCTCTCCGGACAGGCCTGAGGCTGCGGCAGCTGAGGCCTCACGACCTGGCAGCCTACTTGGTTCTGCAGGCTTCCGTTCTGTTCATACATGTGGATCTGACCATAGTAGTACAGCATGTTGTGGTCCTGGGCCCTGCCTGTGTCCTGTGGGGGCAGCTGAGGAGGCAGGGACACCATGGTGCCCATTGCTCCCTTGGACACAGACTCTGCCATCTCCTGATTAGCTGACACAGCCATGGCATGACCAGTGGCCCTGGCAT
The DNA here is from genome assembly GCA_004026885.1 of Lyroderma lyra. Lineage (NCBI taxonomy): Eukaryota > Metazoa > Chordata > Mammalia > Chiroptera > Megadermatidae > Lyroderma > Lyroderma lyra. The sequence goes on along the minus strand of PVJL010000310.1, from coordinate 369,041 downwards.
AGGCCAGCTGCTGCCCAGCACGTACCCCACGGTGGCGGCCAGCAGGGCTGGGCTCAGGGGGTGGCCTAGGTTGCACTAGGCCAAAGCTTGATCCAGCCAGCCCCACTGTGCCCTGCTGGAGCTCCATGAAGCCAGACTGGTGGGAAGGCAGGTGGCTGGGGCCCTGGCGATAGCTCTCCTGGCTCATGGAGGTTGCCAGATGATGACTCTGCTGTGGGTAGCTCTGGGCTGAGTGATGTGGTGCCATGCCGGCCAGGGTGGAACTGGGGATCCCAAGCTCCCTGCGGCTGCTACTCATCATGGTGGGGTCGGGAGCAACTTCCATTTGCTGGGGGAGCCCCAGGTGGCCTGGCTTGGCTGTCAGGTTGCTGCAAGGTGCGGAGAACTGGTTCAGGGTCCCACCCATGGTACTGGAGCTCAGTTGGGGGTGGGCTTGGCCATAGCTAGTGTGGGGGCCCACAGTGGTAATCATGCTGGGACACTGGCCACCTGCTCCTGGCTGCCGCAGCTGTTGCATATAATTTGCCCTAGACACTGAAGGAGCTCCGCTGCAAGGCTGGAGATGTGGCTGCGTGCTATCTAGGCCTCCAGGGCTTGGCTGCAGGCCTTGTGGACTGTAGCCTGAGTACTGACCGAAGGCTGGCTTCTGCTGCACGACAGCCAGATTGCCCTGAGGAAAGGGAGAAGTCTTCACCTGGCTGGCCAGGGTGTCCATGGTGCCTGAGCTCACCTCATTCCACTGCACAGGCATGCTGTTTTTGTTCAGGCTGGAGGGGGCCCCATATCCTAGCTGGCAGCCTCCTAGCACAGGGGCAGAGGAGCCCACGTTGGAGTCTGCTGCCACCATCCTGCGCTGGCCGTGCAGCCCCGGACTGGGCAGTTTGGCGTGCTCAGAGAAGCCAGTGCTTTCCGCAGGATATACCTGTGGGGCACTGTCATCCAGGGCGCCGCTGGCACGCGCCTTGATGTACTGCACAACGTCATCAGGCAGCACAAGGTCGTCCTCGGGCAGCACGAGGTTGCCCTCAGGCCCCACACTGTCTGTCCCCGCTGCCATGGCCTCCATCACCACGTTCTCGCTGATGCTGGGCGGCCGGGGAGAGTAAGCACCGCGGGCCAGGCTGCCGTCAGCGCTGGCAGGACCCTGCAGGCGGAGGCCGCGCCTCTCCGCTGCGCAGGGCAGCAGCTGTGCCGGGCTCACGTCGTGGGCACTGTGGAAACGCTGCACCCGCGGGGGAGCCAGAGCTTCGGGCCGCCTCACTGGGTCGCTGGCCCGTCTTGCCCCGCCACCAGGCACTTCATGGGGGAAGGCGGGCGCAGGCCCTGCGTGGCCATAGGCCGGCCCACCGCTGCCCCGCCGGGGACCCAGGGCCCGCTCAGGCGAATCGAGCAGAGCCAGCCGAGCCCGCAGACTCCCGCGCTCCAGGCCAGGCAGGGGCGTGGGGGGAGGCCCGCCGGTGGCCGCCGCGTACTTGGCCCGCAGGCTGTACTGCTGTGCGGGCGTCAGGCTGAGCGGCCCCACGCCGCCACTGCACTGGCTGGCCTCGCTCGAGCGCCGCGAGGCGTCGGTGGAGATGGGGTCGTAGGAGTCGGCGGAGCTGGCATGGTGTGGGCGGCCCGCGCCCAGGGGTGAGGCTTCGCTGGAGCGGCGGCTGGAGAAGTACGGGGAGATGCCAGAGGAGCGACGGCTCACGGTGTAGGCCGAGCTGACCGTGCTGGTGGAGCTGTCGCGGCGCTCCTGCAGGTGGCTCAGCATGGTCACTTCGCTCGAAGAAAGCTCAGATAGCCGTGGGTTGGGAAGCAGTCCTACCGGCCTGCCACCCCCGCCGCCACCGAAGTTTTCCAGGATGGAGCCTGTGGGAAAGGAGAGGGGTCAGCCCAGGGGCGGGGGGGCTGGGGCCGGGGGAGTGCTCTGTCTGCCTGCACGCCTGGAGCCCTAGAACAGCGCATATGGGGCACATAACCAGTGATTTCTGAATGGAAAGAGGAAGGAACAGTAAGTGAGCAAATGGTGGCACTTACTGCCCAGGGTGGGTGAGCAGAAACCAGGAGGCTTAATGCCAGTCTTGGCTCTCCCACTGCCTGGCTGGCCCTGGATTGTCCTTATGCCTGCTTCTCCATTTTTTCCAGCTGTAGATACAATGTTCTCTCTATAGGACTGTTACTGAGAAGAGCCTCCCTGCACCCTCCTTCTCTGTGAATCTGCCTGTTGGGCTCCACGGGACTGAGCAGGTTTACTGAGCAGGCTGTTTATAGGGAAGGTCCAGAGACTCCTGCCCTCAGAAGGGAGACGGGCAGCAGATAGGCAGGGAGAAATGAGCAGCGACACAAGCCCAGTGACAACCTCAGCTGACCTCATGGGGAGCTCTTGGCCTAAAACGTCCTTTACACCCCTGCAGCAATCAGTCACTGGATGGGGACCACCTGGGGAGGGGTGACCTTGGGTGAGGCAGCTGTCAGCAACCCAAACAATCTCCACAGGAGGCTGAGAGTTGAAGGCCATCCACACCAGCAGTTCCCTCAACAGCTGAGTTCACAAGTCCTCCCTTCACGGGACAGCTGGGTGGCACAGCTCAGTGTCCACCTCTCAATAACCCAGTCCTACGGTCCACACTGGGCCATCAGTCCCTAGAGAGGCTAAGTGCCCCAGTGTGCCTGGTGTCTAGCACACTGCTCAGTATAGGGTGAGCATGCAAGAAATGCTTGGTGAAGCTGCCTTACATCTCAGAGCTTGACCAACACCTCCTGAGCTTGAACACAGGGCTGCCTCGTCCCTGAGGTCCTCTCCCCACTTTCCTGGCTGACATGCTGCTTCCTCCTCCACACGCTCTGCCCTGACCTCGGCCCTTGGTGCTATTTGGCTCATCTTTGGGCGACAGTGCAGCTGGTGGCTCGGCCTTCTAACCATACGCTCCTTCTAACCACAGGGGCCAGGATTGTAGCACTTCTGCCTGGGGCCTTTGTCATAGTGCCCACAGCAGGTGCCTGATAAGTGACTGAATGATTCATGAGGAAGAAGCTGATGTGAGCAAGTTCTGCTTGTTTTAGGGGGTTACACGGTGCAGCGCAGTGTCACTGAAAAGGCATGGCTTTGCAACCACTCAGGCCTGGGTCAAGTCTCAGCTCTGCCACTGATCTGAGTGAGGGACTTTCACCTCTCTGAGCCTCAGTTTCCTAATCTTGCAATGGGCTGGTAAGATCCATTATGGGCATCCAGTGAGAAGACACATGGTGCCTGATGGGCAGGAACCTAGAGGGTGCTGCTCCAGGCTCTTTCCCTCCTTAGCCAACATACCAGGGCCTCCACTCACCACTTCCCGGGAGGGGAGGCAGCTTGGTGTTCCGGGTGTGTGGAGCCGGCCCGGCCCATGAACAGGAATCCTTGAGTGACTTGAGCTTCTCCTTCTTGAGCTGCTCTAACCGGTGCATGGCGGTCAGGTGTTGGCGTAGCTGTAGGCCACCAGCAGAGGGGGCCGCCAGGGCTGAGGCGTCAGCCCCTGGGGGCGTGTCATCCAAAGCTGTCAGGTCTCCCAGGCTCCCAGGCCCTGTCCCTGGCATGTCCACACCACTGTCATTGTTGGGGGCACTGCCCAAGGGAGAGGGCTCGCTGCTGCAGGACGACTGGGCCCCAGGGCTGGACTGACACAGCTGCAGGAGACGTGGTGAGAAGGTGCAGACTCAGAGGTGTGAAAACCCACCTGGCCCCGAACCCACACCTGCACCCAAGCCGCACCAGAGCACACCCAGGTGCCGGAAAGAAGCTGCTCTGTGGAAGAGCATTCAAAGTATCGCTTCTCTAAGCCTCAGCTTCCCCAACAATCAGACAGACCTGAACTACCTGGGGGACAGTGTTAGTGGATGGATGGGAAGCATCCGGCAGTTAGAAGGCACCCAGAAACTGTCGGTCCCCTTTTCCCCGCTACCCATGATCCTAAGCTCTCTTAGCTGCCTTCTGGGCTGGAGCCCTGCCTGTTGAGCTTTCAACATGTGGACACTTTGAAGCTGTGCCCTACAGAGGCTGTTGCAGCCGCATGAAGCTGACATAAAAGAGGGTACTTAAACATGCCCAACAACCGTGATGTGCTCCCAATGAAGCAAGAAACAGCGAAAGCCTGCTGACTTGGTGCCTCTCAACAGGCTAGAGGCAGGGAGGTGGAACGGTTAGATGCAGCCCTCGCCTAAATGGCCACCAAACCAGCTCTCCCTCTGGGTTAGGGTAGAGGGGGCTCATGGCACATGTGTACAGTGCCAAACTCCACAGAACCTGGGGCCTGAGCCCAAATGAGGCTTACTTCAGACGTTGTGGCAATTCTGGGTTTATTCCTAGGCTGAATGCCCACAAATTCGGACCGTTTCTTAGGAAGCTGCAATGCTTAGTCCTCCCCATGGAACCATCCATATTCCTCACTTTCGCACTCAAGACCCTCTATACGTTGGTCCTTTTGTCCTCTGCAGCCCTACATACACCTCCACTCTACCCTGTCCCTCATGCAGGCTTGTTCCCCACCACTTGCCTCTGCAGCTGCCAGCCTGGCTCCTGTTGGCAGCCTTTGCCTGTTTGGATGGTCCCACCTGCAGTGCCTGCTGTCTCTCCATCCAAACCCACCTTCCCATGCCCTGGACAGGCACCCAGCCCACCCTCACTCACACCAGCCCACCCACACCCCTACCAGCTTCTCCGCTCACCTCAGTACCGTCTATCCTTAGGGGAGGTACAGTCAGGAAAAAGAGGTGGAGACAAAGAACAGGTGGTTAGAACAAAAGGAGCGGAGGCCAGGGGGCAAGGACACACAGACAAGACAGAGAGGGGACCAGCTACGGTGCTCCATGCTGGTTGGAAGGACAGACACTAGGAACACCCCCACCCCCTTACAGACTGACCACTTAGGGCAGGCACCCCCATCGCTTGGAGAATGGGACCTGGCGTGACACAGGTTCTACGCGAGGCCCAAGATGGTGAAGGGAGGAAAGGCGAACTGGAGAGGAAGGACAACATTATGTGCTTGGGGCAGGGGGCGACCCTGGGGCAGAGCCCGCAGCTGCAGTTGGGACTGGCTTCCTGGAGGGCACAGACTGGGGACTCCGCGGCCCAGCTCTGCTTACCCCGGAGCGCTCGGTCTTGATGGCTTTGACGTGCAGGCAGTCCTCCACAGCCTGGCTGGTGCTGCTGGCCTCGGCGCTCTCCTCTGAGCCTCTGCCGCCAGGCTCGGCGCTGGCTTCATTGTCCCCGTTCTCCTTGAGCAGTGGGGCACGGAGGTGCACGTCATTGCGCTGCTTCTTGGTGACATGAGCATCTGGGCCATGCACTGTTTTCACATGTTTCCGGAGAGAGCTGGGGTCTGTGTATCGCTTGGTGCAACCTGGGATCTTACAGATGTAGGGTTTCTGGGAAGAGAAGCAGGCGGTGTTATGGTGGGACATAAAGATAAACTCTCCGTTTTCCTGAAGCCATGCCACTACCTTTGGCAGAGCCTAACTGGCACAGTAGGAAGGTACTCGACTGGTTTGCAGCCATCCCCTCTGGATGGAGTCACACCAGCCCCAGGCCTGCAGGGGCCTGCCCCACCAGCCTTGTCTGCCACCTTTTCCAGCAGGTAAGCACGTGGTTAAGAGAGCCCCGACCACAAGCTGGGGACATGATCAGAGACTGTGGAGGGAGGTGAGACACAGGGCCTGGTAATCAAATGGCTGCCCGCCCTGGGATTTTTGATATCAGTAATAAGTATATTTCCTGTTATACCTGTAAGACAGCACTAGAACCCTGAGCTCTGTTATGAAAAAGAATGGGTTCAAAGAGGCAAGACACTGGCCCTAAGACACCTGAAATGGGATGAAAAGCAGGGTTTCTGAACCTCAGTCCTGAGCTCATATACACATACACCCAACACCCACATATGTACACATGCATGTGTGCACACATACAACCACATGGGTACATGCACTTACAAACACATAATACATACACACGTACATCCATATCGACACACACACACATCCTAACACACACGCACACACACCCCTCTTCAAGGCCAGCTTCTGTCTATAGAGACTCTGAGAGGTTCAGGTACCTTTGGGAATTCCTCTAACTTCTTAAAGCATTGGAGCAAGTCCCTTTGGGCCCCCAAATGTATCTAAGCTTTTAGAAATATTCTTTCCTGAGTCTACCCGAGTGATAGTATTTGATTGGCTGGGCTGGGACCAGGAGGCAAGTACAGCAAACAGCACAGGGCTCACAGATCTGGCACGACTTGGCAGCACTAGCAGCTAGAGCATGACCTCCAGCTGCCCAGGCCACAGGGGCAGGGGCCTGCCAGTATGTGCTGAGCTCAGACACAGTGGTGGGGAGAGGCACCTGGCACCTGGCTACCTGGTGAAGCCATGGGGTGGTGCATTTATGCGTGTATTAGTAGGGCCATGCACATGCCATGTGCACACCCAGCAGGGGTACCTCATTGGAATGGGTGCGGTTCTGGTGCTTGGCGCGGTCGGAGGCGTTGGAGAAGGCCTTATTGCAGCCCTCGTGCTCACACACATATGGCTTCTCCCCAGTGTGGGACCGCAGGTGTGTCTTCAGGTTCTCCAGGCGAGAGTAGGCCTTTGAGCAGCCTTCGAACTGGGAAGAGGAGGGTTTGGTCAATGAAGGTGCCACCTGATGCAGGAGCCTGGCCTCAGATCGGCCACTGCCTCCTCCCCAGCTGCCATCTGTTCCACCCCGGAGTGTGTACTTTAACGGTAACATTTACCTTCCTTTCTGATTATAACATTGACATATGGCCAGTCTAGAAAACTTGAAAAAGGCTGAAAAGTACAGAGAGGAAAATGAGAACCACTGTCTGCCCAGGGCCAGCCACTGCTGACAGCCAGTTCAGTCCCATTCTAGTGGCTTTGCAATTCATTCCCATACATTTTTTTAAAAATCAAAATTGGAAACATTATCAATAATTTAGTTACATATTTGACTTGTTAAAATCAAGAGCACATTGTGAGAATCTTCCCCTATCATTAAAAACTCTTGGAAAATACCATTTTTAACTGTTTCCCAAAGCTCCTCCCTGATTAGAACTTTTCTATGCATCAAATTGTGCTGAGAATAAAATCCAGAATCGTCCTCAGACTTGAGTGAGCCGGCCACTCTCACCCTTGTTCTGGCCATGCTGATCTCTTTTGAGTTCCTTGACCCCACTGAATTCCTCCAGATGTGGGGTCTTGACAGACATGGTCCCCTTTGGCTAGAACCTTTCCCCAACCCCAACCCACCTTGACCCTGGACTGGGTCGCTCTCTCTCAATCTTTTAGGTCATTTCCTCCAAGAGCATTTCTCTGATGTTCTTAATCATAATAATGACTTCTTTCCCTTTATGCTCCCTAATATGATTTATAATGACCTTAGCCATTCTGTTATCAGGCCTTCCCACTAGGATGCATGCATCATGAAAGCAAGATCTTTTAGGTCTTATTCATTTCTGTGTTCCTAGTGTTTAGTGCCTGATGAAAAGAAACATTTTTTGGTACTCAGGAACATTTCTGGGAGGGAAGGAAGGAAGGAAAGCAGGAGCAAGAGAGATCAACAGGGAGGGAAGGAGGGAGGAAAGAAGGATCACGGAGGTTCTGCACCTATCCCACTGACACTGCAATTGCATCCAATGGACCTGTGAAAATTGCCCTCAGAATGACATGCAAACCCCAACTGTCTCATTCTCCACATCTTCCTGGCCAGTCTCATTAAACACACTTGGCTCCAAATGCCTTTTACCTGTTTATGCAACTCACAGCTCATATTAGAGAGCTATGGTTTGCTAACACTCAAGATGTTAAGAAAATAGCTTCCTGCCAAGGATCCTGAAGACTCAAAACAATCTTGCAAAGGAGGACACTTTCCAATTTAAAAACTTACTATAAAACTACAGTAATCAAGATTGTGGGTACGGGAGGAAGGACAGACATAGAGATCAATGGAACAGAAGTAAGAGTTCAGAAATAAACTCACATATGTAGGACTAGTCGACTTTTAGCAAGGGTGCCAAGACCATTCGATGGGGGGAAAGAACAGTCTATTCAACAAAGGGGATTGGGACAACTGTATAACCACATGCAAAAGGATGAAGTTGGTCTCTAACCTCACACCATGCACAACAATTAACTCAATATGGATTAAAGACCTCAGTGGAAGAGTTACTCTATAAAATTATCCACATATATTTATATTTATATGAATAAAACTGTGTGTGTGTGTGTATATATACATATACACATACACATACACATACACATACACACACACACACACACACACACACATATATATATATATATATATATATATATATATATATATATATACACTATAAAACTCACAGAAGAAAACATGGGTACATCTTTGTGACCATGAATTAGGCAATAATTTCTTGGATATAATATCAAAAGCACAAGCAATTATAACATTGGACTTGGTCAAAATTAGACTTTTGTGCTTCAAAACTATCAAAAAAGAAAAGAAAAGAAAACCCACAGAATAGGAGAAAATATTTGCAGATCATGTATCTGATAAGGGTCTGGTAGAATTGCTACAATTCAACACTAAAGACAAATAACTCTATTTAAAAATAGGCAAATTATTTGAGTTGACAAGTCTCCAAAGAAGATATAGTAAAAGGCCAATAAGCACATGAAAAGATGGTAATCAAAACCATAATGAGATACCACTTCATATCCACTATGATGACTATAATAAAAAACAGGTAATGCGTGCTGACAAGGGTGTGGAACTCTCAATCAGAATGCTCACACATTGCTAGTGGAAATGTAAAACAGTGCAGACTTTTTGGCAATCAGTCTGGTTGGTCCTCAAAAAAGTCAAACATAGAGTTGCCATGTAACCCATCAGTTCTACTCTAGGTACATACACATGAGAATTAAAAATAGGTCCATGTAAAAACTTGTACAAATGTTCAGAGCAGCACAGTTATAATAGCCAAAAAGTGAAAACTATGAAAAGACCCATCAACTGATAAATGGATTAGAAAACTACGATCTAGCCATACAATGGAATACCATTTAGCCATATGAAGAAACGAAGCACTAATACATGCTACAGCATGGATCAGCCTTGAAAACATGCTAAGTGAACAAAGCCAGACAGAAAGGCTGCACTTGCATGATTCCATTTTTATGAACAGTCCAGAATAGGCAAATTCAGAGACAGGAAGTACATTAGTGGTTGTCAGGAAAGGGAGGAAAGAGAGAAGAGGAAGTGACTGCTAATAGGTATGGGGTTTCTATTTGGGATGATAAAAATGGTCAAATCGTATATCTGATAAGGGTCTGTTAGGACTACATTAGCTAGTAATTCATAACTTTATGAATATACTAAAAATCACTGAATTGTACATTTAAAAATGGTGAATTTTATAGTATGTGAATTTTATCTCAATTAAAAACAACTTGCTAACAAAGGTAGCATGTTTCACGGACTTCTAGACAACACTGATTTTAAGACAGCCTGATTTCAGAGAGATTAAAATGAGAACAAAATGTATGTCTTAGAATCTATGAAATATGGCAATTCACAAAGAAGTTCGCAGAGGTTTTAGCGGCAGACACATCAGTGCATCACTGGACCAAGTCCCCTTTCAAAGAGGGACAACTTCCTGTGTGTTAATAAAATGTGTCTCACCAACTATAGTCACAGATCCTGTTGACTCCATAAGGGAGGCTGCCTGAAAGGTCTTATCTTTGTGTTCAGTTAAAAAACAAAACAAAAAACAAAACAGAGATTTTTAACGCCTCATTGCTCAAATTGTGAATCACCAATGAAAGCTTTCTCTGTGCAGAGGCCAGACTGCAGGGTGCTACCAAGCCAGCCCTTCTGTCTGGGGTCACCCAACCATGTGAACTGTGGGGGCACCATTGTGCTTTGGGGTTCATGGTCACACAGACACAACCAGAGACACCAGCACACCCCTACTGCAGTTATACACCCTGAGAGAGTGTAAATCAAAGTTCCGGGACAACAGACAGACAAGGGGCCTCAAGGACCAAGACAGGCCAGGACAAGGGCAGATAGGACGACCCATCAGCAAGGCCTGTTGCAGTGTCACTGCTGTGGCCCGTCCCACCAGGTCTCCTGTGGTCAGCCACGTACGACACAGCCCACTGCCTGGGTGACATGGCCGGTCCTACAGAGGTCGCTGTGGAGGAGGGCTGCGCCCCGGGCCCACTCACCGTGCACTTGTGTGGCTTCTCGCCTGTGTGCCGGCGCATGTGCACCACCAGCATGTACTGCGCCTTGAAGGGTTTCTGCTCCCGTGTGCAGGCCTGCCAGCGGCACACGAACTCCTTCTTCTCCCCGTGGATGTGCTCATTGTTGATGTGCTATCAGGAATGAGCCAACAGAGGGTCAGCCCGGCTACTCACCCCTGCAGACCACTCCCCTCCCCACAGATCATCACCCACTATGTGCAGACCACCCACCCAACTCAAACGCATCCATATGCCCAGCTATGCCCCCTCATGGTCATCATTAGTGGCCCTTAAGTGAAGATCTACTGTGTGCTAATGTCTTGCCTGCATTTTCTACGTAGTCATCGAAGTGACCACCTAAGATGGTCAGGGCATCCCGCTCACCCCCGGCTGAGCTCCAGGCTCTGGTCTATGGAGAACTGGTGGTTCTGATGCCGCTCCTGGGCTGCAAACAGTAGGCACTAAATAACTGCAGCGAGGCAGACATGCACATGGTGGGTGCATGAGAAGCCCTTCTGAGCTTGCCCCTATTGTTCCACAGATTTTTTAATTAAAATGTTTATTATAATGGAAACATAATTGCATCCTTATTTCTATTTTGAAAATAACCCATAAGATGGCAGCTTCATCACCTTTTCACAAAGACCCACTTGGTTAAGTGGCCTGCCCAGGGTCTGGGCAGGTAGGGTGGAAGGAGTGAGATTCTGACCCTGTTGGTGGGCTCTGGGGGCTGTGTGACACTGCCCATGGGACAAAATGGCCTAGGAGAGTGAGAGGACAGCCAACACAGCGTGACTGATCCGGCAGCAGAGCCGTGCAAGACCTGGCTGTCAGGCAAGCAGGCCTGTCTTGGCCGAGTGGGGGACTGCATGGCAAGCTGCCTTTCTCCGGTGGGGGTGGTCCTTAGACCCACCCCAGCCTGCACTGTGCTGCCCAGGAACAGGGGTTTACTTTTCTTTTGTTCCCACTCCCTGCACCCACACTTGTCCTCGGCCCTGGCACATCACCTGTGTGACTCCCGGAGCAGTTTCTCCTGTGATGTGGAGCCACAGGCCACCCAGGCTTTCTGTCATAGGTAACACAGCAAGCAGCCCTGGTAGACCCTTTGGATTTTTTTAGTCACTTGCTTTGATTATGTAACTCAAGGCTGCCATCCTCACTGGAGCAGGGGTATCACTGCCTCCGAGCTTGGGATGTGCTGATACATGTGTGGGGCCTCCAGGACTTTACGTCCCTAATCTTTAGGGGTGCTCGTCTACCTGGGAGCGGAAACAGGTAGTACTAGTCACTCACACAGGAGAGTGAGAGTCCTCCTGCTTCCTCTCCCACTGGGGCCTCTCTCTAAAGGCTACCAGGGAGCTTCCTCAGGCCCCACTGAAGTCCCATCCTGCCCCTTCCATGTCCCTTTTGGTTCAAGGTCATGTCTGGGTCAGGCGAGGCCTGCTTCCCCATTGGGATGTGGAGGGTGGAAGGTTCGGGTCTCGGAGGCGCATTCTCTCCAGTTCCAACCCCTTTCTTCTCTCTGTTCTCAGTCCCCTCTCTGCTTTCACTTGCTCCCACAACCTGTCCTACAACCTCCAGACCCAGTGCAGTAGCCAGGCGCCACTTGTGCTTTGAGCCCTTGCAATGTGGCTGGTTCCAACCAGGATGGCCTACAAATGTAAACACATTTGTAGGATGAAAAGAAAGGGGTGTAAACTATTTCAACAATTCCGTTTTACGTTGATCACATGTCAACATGGTAACATTGTAGATATATTGGGTTAAATAAAATTATTCTTAAAATCAGTTTCACCTGTTTCCTTTCACGCTTTTTTACACGTGCTCCTACCTAACATCAAATCACACATGTGGCAGGCATTTGTGACTTGCAGTGTCTGTATGCTGGACAGTAGATCCTGCAACCTCCAGGGCTGCCTGAGAGCTGAGCATCTAGGCACTGGCAGCGCCTGACTCTGACAGACAGAAAACTGCCAGGCCATCATGCCCTGAACAGCGGGCCCAACCATCATGCACACAAATGCCAGCATCACAGCAAGTCAAGTCCACAGCGCTTTGAACTTCCAGGGACATCTGATCATATTAGCCTCACTTTCCATTTTTAAACCCTTTCAAATGATAGAAATGCACCCTGACAATACCTTTCTTTTTTTTCTTATTGGTTCACTTAGCAACAAATTGTTAATAATCAGCTGGGGGTTCTGGTATGCCTGTGTGCCTGCTGCCATCCATCTTCCTGAGGAGCAGAGGGACACAGCCGGGCAGAGGGGGCCTGGCTCCCCTCAGGAGCCTGCTCTTGCCGAGGTCAGGTGGGGTCCATCACCTATGGCCACCAGGACAGTTCTGGGCACAGGCAGAAGCCCGCCGTCAAAGCCCTCCTACCCAGGTCTGGGCCCTTCCACCTTTAGTTGAGGAATTCCCTCCGTGCTGTTTGGGGCTGCCCCACTCAGCACTGAGCACATGTTTTAGGTCCTGGTCCCCACCCCCTCCTGTGGCTAGACGTTGTCCCCTCTCTCCTCTTCTAATGGAATCAGACCTGTGCTACAACTCAGCTCCAATACCCTTTCTGCATCTCAGCCATGTTGACCCAAAGATAAGGTACAGGTTGAAAATGATTTGATTTCAGAGGAATTAGTTAAGACCCAGTGTCACAGGTTCTATGTCAGCTGCAGTGGTGTGCTGGGAAATTTCAGTGTCCTGGCTCAATCTGGGGAGAAAAATCCAAGCACAAGAGAAATGTACAAAATTTGAGAGCAAGTCACACCAATGGGGGAAGCAGAGGGGAGTGGGAGGTGTTCTAAATGCTGAGTCACAGTGCTGGGGAGACGGAAACTCGTTTGGGATGGCTTCAGGATGGGAACTCGTGTGTGTGTGTGTGTGTGTGTGTGTGTGTCTACTCTACCCAGCATTTGAGCTGCTAGTTCAGTGCGAGGTGTATCTTTACGGACACTCCTTTACCTGGTAGTGTCTATTGGGATGGGTGTTGGGGGCTGTTCTGGAATTTAAGTTCTTTTCTGGACTGAGAAGAGAGAAATGCTCAGGGCTGGCCTGAGGAACAGGGCAAAGTTAGACAGGGGGAGCAACCATGTAGGAAATGCTGCTCTCTGCTAAGTGCTTATGTTGGCATCATATTCTCCATCTCCTGTGGGGTAGGATTCACCCCACACCCACATCCATACAGGAGAAAAGAACTGAGGTTCACAGGGGTTAATTCAGAAATCCACCAGGTTTGAAGCCAGGTGCCTCCTGTGCTGCACCCCTGCTCCCACCCCTCCCACTGCACAAGCACCCCGACTGCAGGCTGCCAGGCTGCCGCTGTAGCAGCGCCTAAGCGGGACCAATGAGCAGACCTGAAGGGCAACCCAGTCCCCACGGCTTTCTCTGGTCTCTGCATTTGTCAGTCCCCAGGCATTGTAAGCAGCCCCCGCTCTGATATGGGTGTAAACACCCGTCTGCATCTGTGCACACTGGGTCTCTGCCACTGGTCTCTAAGAGGGAATTATACCAACTCCTTCCACCGTAGGAGAAACTTTTTCAGGTTTCAGAGTCAGGTCTGTCATGATCTTGTGGATGCTGGCGAGGGGAACTAATCTCATTTTCTTCTTTGCATTTGTTGCTGGAGCTCAGAAAAAAAGATATGTGAACTATAGTTCAGAGAATGTGGTTTTTCATACTAGTATGATGCCCAGATTCATTTTATTGCTCCTTCCCCCTCATTTTCTCATTTTCTTAGTTTTCCTTTAATCTTATGCTACATGTATCTTTGCAAGCTTCCTTTTAGAAACAGGCAGGGCACAGATAAATAACGACGCCCCCCACTTGCAGAGAGTGTGGCCCAGCATGTCCGGGAGCCCCGTTCCAGCCCCTTGTCTCCTGCAGCGGGCTGGGGAGCCTGCAGTGGCCGGGCCCTGGCCCAGCTTGGGCAGGCTTACATGCACGAGCTGCTCCTGGGTGTCGTACTCCTTGGTGCAGTCCTCCCAGTGGCAGTTGGTTTCGTAGATGACCACCTCGGTCTCCTGTTTGCAGTCATCCCTGTCCAGGTCTTCTTTGAGGTCAGCCAGCTGCTCCTAGGGGAGGAGCAGAGCACACAAGCCCGTGTGAGCCTTGTCCAGTCACCTGGCCCTGAGGAGAAGGTGCTGTGCTCTCTGAACACTTGGTGCCGAGGACCCCGGGCTGGCACAGGTGTGGAAACACGCACACACACCCGCACACGTGCACGGACGCACACGCTAATCGGCTTTTTGAGCCCCTTTCCCCAGCTGGCTCCCATCCAGCACTCTCCCATCACAAGGCCATCCTGGGTCCCCTCCCATCTCTAGCACCAAAGTATTCTGTCACATCCTGGGTCACCTGACATGGCAAGCAAAACAGGAAACAGCAGGGCAGTAACACTTTTTGGTTATTTGGTTTGGTTTCCCCAGTGGAAGGCAGCGTGGGAGCCACAGGGCTTGCGGAAGGGGCATTTTTATTCAGTGTTTATGTGGCTGCTCCTCCCTGGGGGCAAGAGAGATCCAACATGCGCCCAGCCTGCCCCTTCAGACCTCTCTCATAATGTCCCCTCCTCCCAGTGCACACACCGTGTCCGGTTTCACACCCAGGACAGCTCTGGACGCGCGCTGTGCAGGGTGAACGTGCCATACTCTCCCAGCAGCAAGCTTCCCTGCAACAGACCTACAAAGCAGGGCTTGTATTCTTGCACCACAGCTAGAAAAACAGGTTCGGGGAGGGGCTGACGAGCCCTCCCCCGGACATGCGGTGAGTTTGTGCAGGCCTAGGTGGACTTGAGTCTCCTGAACATGACAGGGCCCACGCGGGCCCCTTTCAAGGCAGCAAAGGCAAGGCCCCTGAGACAGGCCTTCTCCCGATCACAGGCGCTTGGAATTCCTTTCAAACAGGACAAAACCTTTTACTCAGACTGAGAATAAACCTCACAGGACCGCCTCATCCCAGCTAATGCTGACAGAGCTGGCCAGGGCAGCCTCCGAGGAGGGGACACAGGAACAGGCAGGAGCTTGGGGAAGGGAGAGGCACAGATGCCCCAAGTTGGGAGCAAGGCCCAGTGAGGACCTCCAGAGGATGTCAAGGACTCCCCAATATTCCGCCGGCCTGCTAGGCAGGCTTGGAGCAAAGCTAGGCAAAGAGGTGGATGTTAGAATGACTTGCTTTACTTCTCAGACTATCAACAAAAAGACTTGAATGTTCTTTCGAAAAAGACGTTTGCCCTCTGGGGCAAATATTTATAGCTCAGGCTAAGGGGGACAATCTCTCGCCATAGTCAAGAGCTCCCACAGTCTCCAGACACTCAGCAAAGCAGAGGCCCCAGCTCCCACATTAGCCTCATGACTCCCCGTGGCTGGCCGGACTCACCCCTGACCGACTCGCCAATGGAGCTACAAAGTGCTCTGCACGAGGGGGCTCTGGTTGTTTCAGAGAGAACCTTTCCGTTAATGCACATGTTCTGAAAAGGAGACCAGTGATGTGCTGTCCAAGAAGTCCTGAGGCAGCACTGGGTCACATCAAATGGAAGTCATAGGAGCGCCTGGGCCGAGACCTTAGCAGTGAGAGGCTGGCGCCGGGCACCGGTAATGCCCGCCTGCACTTTTGGGAAAAGTAGACACGGACTTATCATTTCCATAAGCTGCACACCCTGCTGATGCCAAAGGCCCGCCGGGGGGCTGCACAGGGGCAGTGAGTGCGCTGAGCTGGGAGTCATCTCAGCCCAAAATTTGAGGGCTGAGGCAGAGACGGGGGCCATTCTGATACGTTTTCTGTCAAGGGAAAGCATGTCCATCCACCTTGCCAATGAGTCCAGTCACTGAATCAGGACATTGAGTGACGTGGTGACTCCTCCTTGTGATAAACAGCTCTCCTTCCACTGACGTGAGTGAGGAGCCAGCTGGGCAGGAAGGAGGGCTTTGTGGGGCTCCCTGGACTGCAGGGGGTGGGGCAGAGGGCCACCTCGTGCTCAGCGTAGCCTCTGCCCCGTCCTCACTGCTCCTGCGTGTTGATCTTCCCGGGATACGTGCCATCCTCATTAATTTCAACGGTCACCGATGATGGCTGGCCTCGTGGAAACCATGCATCATGCTGAGATGCTTTGGCGTCAGCAAGGAAAGAAGAATCTGTCACCAACCCCTCTGTTTGCCTGACAATAACAGGACCCAATATTTCATAAAAATTAAGTGCCCAGAGCACGCCCAATGGTTTACAGGTTTGATAAAGGACGGTGTGGCAGATGCAGGGGAGAGGGGGAGAGGCCCCACGCATCCTCAGTGCCAAAGCTGGTGACTTGGCAGTAATGGATGGAGACCAGGCCACCAGGAGAAGCCCGAGAGGGAGGGAGGCTTGTGTGGGGTCAGCACTCATACCGAACCCATCCCACACCAAGCCTCTGTTGCCTGCCATCTTGGAGTGCTGGAGTAAGTGCAGGATCTCTAGAGAGGGCTGTCTGGGGCTGTGGGCTGCTCCGTTCTTCACCTTTTTGCTGAGGGTCATCTTCCCTCCCCCTCCCCCTCACTGCACCACTCATTCCCTCAAATGTGCATTGAAAAATATGAGTTCACAGCCCTGGTGAGGTGGAAGCAAACCAGGCACTTCTAAAGTGTCCCCTCACCAAAGCTCACAGTGCAGTGCAGGAGGTAGGCAAAGTGACCCAGAGGCTAGAACGTGTCTGTGTTGTTGCAAATCCTATTATCCAGGAGGGTTAGGAAAGACTGAAGTGGCAGGAAGCTGACAAGGCAGAGGCTGGACTTGCAGGGGGAGGGAGCAATTGGACAGGAGCCTGAGCCACTCTGAACAGGTGAGCAACTCAGTTCGACTGGGGCTTGTGCTGCATCAGGGTGATGTGTGGACAGAAAGACGCCTGCAGCCCGAGACAGACAGACATACATTCATTCACTCATCATGCATTCTTGTATTCGGCATGTGTTTCATAAGCATGTAATGGGCAGGGTGCTGGGGACACTGCTCTGGTCCTCCCTGAGCTCACGGTACGTCCACCCTGCCCACCTGGTTCACACAATTGCTCACTCATTCATAAATGAGGCAGCCATCTGTCCATCCATCCACCAACAGGGTCGTAGTTCCAGGTCAGCTGACCCAGAGGAGACAGGGCCTGGCCCCAGCCTGAGGAGGTTGGGGAGGCCAGCAGGTTACCTGTGTGAGGGTCAATGGGGAGGCTGGCCGCAGGCCCTCGGCCTCAGTCTTGACCTTGCTGCGCTTATGAATGACGATGGGGTTGACGGTGCTGCTCACAGCTGACTCGCTGCTCTGCTTGTTCTGAGGGAGGGTGCACAGGAGAGCACGTCACACGGGGGCAGGGCGGGGACACCCCACCCTTCCTACACAGACAATCTGGCCCAACTCTTGTGTTTGAAATTTGAGAAAGTGAGTCCTTCTAGCCTGGTTGTCCAGCCAGGGGCACAGCCAGGAGAGAGGCCCGGTCAGCACCTTCTGCTCTACCACCCACGGAAGGGAACGGGGACCCCCTCTTTGGGAAATGCTGGGCAGCCACACTCCTGACCTCACATAGCCTCGACTTCTCAGCCCCCCAGAGCAGCAGCAGCTCTGGGCTTGAGGGGAACAGGGCCTGGCCAGCCCAGGGAGCAGGCGAGCACAGGTTCCCCAGCACAAGGGAGCTGAAGCTACGGTACCAGGTGGTATGACGAAAACTGACAGCTACTCTCTGAAAGGGGGTGCTTGGAGCCTGGGGTGGAGAAGGAAGACATCTTGGAAGGGGGGCCCCTCTAGAATGCGGTGGCATCTGGCCTTGCCCCTAAGCATGTGGTCACATTTAGGCTCTGCCCTGCCAAGTGGGTGGCCTCGGCAGTCAGCTCACCTCAAGAATTGTCATTGTGATTGCTGACTAGGATCTGGGTCAACTTGGGGCTCTGTGCACACATGAATTCATGGACACCCACAATGCCTCAATGTACATTGCAGACCTCACTTTGCAGGTGTGTTAGCACAGGCTGAAAGAGCTTTCAGGCAGGCCAGCGTCTAAAACAGTCAAACCAATTCCAAAACCTGTGCCCTGTCCACTACCTGATGCTGTCTCTGTAACTCCATTTCTGCCTCACAAAACATGACCTCATGCCTTCACCCAATACCAGCAGCCACTGGGTGCCAGGCACTCTGTGAGCCCGCCCAGGCATGGCACAGGCCCTTTGGAAAGGTCGAAGGAGATGACCTTCGGAAAACCCCTGCTCGAAAACTAAACTGCACCATGTCAGCTGCCCATTCATCTGCCCACTTCACGTGCTGGGCGCTGAGTTCCGACACTGTGCCAGACTGTGAATTCTAGGGGTCTGTCCATCTACACACTGTTTATTGGACAGGCAACTGCAGAACTGAGGCTGGGTGCTTGCCCATGGTGAGTGGGACCACCATTAGCACCCAGACCAGCCACCTGTTCATCCATCCACCAACAGTTCTCAGTCCCAAGTCAGCTGACCTAGAGGAGACGAGGCCTGGCCCCAGGCGGAGGACAGTGAGGATGGCATCCAGCTCAAGGCCCTTTTGATCCAATGGCCTCTGCCCAGAAGGCATCCCACCAGCCAGAAATGTACCCAGAGTCCTTCCCCAAGGACTTCCTTGCATGAGATGGCAATGATCAGCCCTCATGGGATCCAGAAGAGTATCCGGTGGCCCACCTTCTGCTGCCTGTACCCACCTACCTGGCTGGTGTCACTCAGACAGTTGCTGCTGCTGCTGAGCTGGGTGGGCGTGGCATTGATAGAGGTGAGGGCCATGGGCTGCTGGGCCAGGAAGGTGGGCGAGGGCTGGATCAGGGGTGGCGTGTGTCCGAAGGCTGAGCCCAGGCCCCTCTGCTGGCTCAGGATCTGCTGGTAGGCCACGGGGTTGATGGGGTGGGGGAAGGTGAAGGCTGGGCTACAAAGAAGAGCAGATAAGGTCATGGAGCTAAGGGATCAGGGATCAGGATGGGCATGTGCTCACCTCACTATTGCTTAACCTCACTCAGGAACCACCAACGGCTCCCCACTGTCTGCCACCTTAGGCCTCACCCTCAGGCCCTACCCTAGGATGCAGCCTTCACCATGGCAGGCTAGCCTTCAGGAGGTGCCAGGCTCCATCTCTGCCCCACACCCTTCACCACTCTGACGCCTGAGATGCACCCCTGCAATACTGCTCTCTGTTTGAATCCTACTTGGCCTCCGATGCCCATTCTAATGCCCCCTCAGCTCACTTCGTCCTCTCTCTTCTTTAACTCGACTGCACTTCTAGGCTGTATCACGCCACTTGCATATGAGCCACTCCTTCCAGAACAGGATACTGGGGAAACAATGGTGACCTCTGAGGCTCAGCCATAAAACGCACTGTAGCTTCCTCCTTGCTCTCTCTCAGCTCACTCGCTCCGAGGGTGGGAAGAGGGAGGAACCAACTGCACTGTTGTGAGGATGCTCAAGCCCCCTTACGGAGGGGCTCCTGTAAAGAGAAACTACAGCCCCTGCCAACAGCCATGTGAGTGGCCATGTTGGAAACAGCCCCAGGACCAGTCGTCTTCAGACAGCCCTGGCTGGCATCTTGACTGTGGCCTCATAAGAGATCCTCAGAGATGGTGCAAGATGATAATGTTTAGGAGTAATTTGTTATGCAGCAAAAGATAACTAATATACAGAGGGTGACAAAAAATGTATACACATTTTAAGAAAGGAAAAAACTGTATTAAAATGGTAATACCTGATATATACCAATAACATAAGAATACGAGTCATTTTTGACTTCTGCAATTACAAAAGAGGTGATCAAAGTGGTCACTATCAGTATTTATGAATAATAATACACAGATAACATCGTTTAAAATGTGTATACATTTTTTGGCACCCCCGGTATTTACCACTTGTATTTCTGGATCCTTGGACTGAATTATCCCGACATTCTTAACACCTTCTGGCCTCTCTCAGGACAGTCTGAGTTTCAGTCAAGTTGGTTGGGATCTAAGTCCTTGGAAGAGTCAAGGGATGCACAGAGGGATGGGGTGAGTGGTGCTGAGGATGGGTGTGACGTGGTGTAACCCCAGGGGCAGGACTGCTGCCAGCCAGAGACTTGCAGGGCCCAAGTCAGTGTCACACCTTGTGTGGCTTTCAACACTGGTCCATGGCCTGGCTGCTCCATGACCCGCTGAAATACTAGAAAGGTCACCTTTAACTTAATAATCAAATCTTTCATGACCGGCTCAGTAAGTTTAACTTTTCACATCCAAAGCTGGATTTGGAGCATGGAAAAGGAGCACGTGAGCACGTACGCAAACGTGGGCACATTGCCATTTCCTCATTACTGGTTCTGGAGTCATGAAACCACAGCAAGTACCCACACAACCGTCCTCCTTGGCTTGAAAGCGTGGGCCCTGCCCTCGTGGCCCCCGGCCCAGCTCCCAGCCCTCGGGCCTCTGCTTGCAGGCTGGGCTCACCTGAGGGTGCCCGCTGACAGGTGCCCGTAGGAGCCGCTGGCTGCCGAGCTGCTGCGCGAGTTGTTGATGTAGGCCACCAGAGAGTTGGGCGAGGTCCGGATCATCCTCTGCAGGTCCAGGCTGGCGTCCGAGAGCGGGGAGATGGACAGCGCCCGCTTGCGGCTCAGGCGGGGCGTCACCCGCGGGCTGGAGAAACGCGACACTGCGGACAGCCAACCCAGGCACGTCAGTAGGAACGTGTTTGCAGGGGGTTGGCGTGGGGAGGGGGGCCGGCAGGTGGGGGGCAGGGAGGGCCTGTGAGGAGGGCTGAGTGGGACCTGCAGCCCTGCCACTGCCCGTTTATGGGCCCCTGGGCAAGGGCTATAGCCCTCCTCAGCCTCAGTTTGCTCTCTATAACATGGGGCCGATCGACGCGGGGACTGTGAGGTTTGGAAAGCACAGGTCGGAAGCCTGAGTGAGTGATAGGAGGAGTGAACATACGAGGTTGGACAATTAATTTCACGAACTCATCCTAGAAAAGTGCTACACACCTCACTGCTGAGTATCACTACGTCACCTTCAAGTACTCCCCGTGGGAAGCTGTGCACCGACACGTACAGCGCTGCCAACGAAAGCGCACGGGGGCTAGTTCGCGGACTTTACTGCCACATTTTGGGTGGAATGCCAGCTCTGAGGGCCAGTCCAGGAAAAGAGTTCCAAA
The DNA here is from genome assembly GCA_004026885.1 of Lyroderma lyra. Taxonomy (NCBI): domain Eukaryota; kingdom Metazoa; phylum Chordata; class Mammalia; order Chiroptera; family Megadermatidae; genus Lyroderma; species Lyroderma lyra. The sequence continues at coordinate 347,673 of PVJL010000310.1, read as the reverse complement.
ATGGCATTGAAGGGTGGGCTAGACACTGGTGTCGGTGCACAGCTTCCCACGGGGAGTACTTGAAGGTGACGTAGTGATACTCAGCAGTGAGGTATGCAGCACTTCTTCTAGGATGAGTTTGTGAAATTATTAATAATTATCCAGCCTCATATGTTAGCACCTTTCCTATTTGGTATGCAGAGGCCAGGGCTGGGTCCAGCCATGCTGAAAGCAAGACAGCAAAATGCACAGACCATAAGTGAGCCACCCATGAAGCCAGCACCAGGTAAGAAACAGGGCATGGCCAGTGCCCAGAAGCACCCTCTGCCCTTCCAGACCCACCCTGCCACTATCCCGGCTTCTAACACAGAGCTTAGTCTTCTTGGTTTTTGAATATTTGCCTATTAAGTAAATGGAATCATCAATACTTTCTTATTTGGCTTTTTCATCCAACATTATAGTTTATGAAGTTTCTCCACATCGCTGTGTGGGGCAGTAACTGGCTCTCTGTAATTGCTGTAGAGAATTCCACTGACTGACCCTGCAGCCAGGGCAGCCTGCCATCTCCCTGGAGGAGGACACCTACGGGGTCCGAGGACGCAGAAGGGAGGAAGGCGGGCACTCTGAGCCCAGGAACAGCCGAGCACAGGCACGGAGGTGGGCTGGGACAGGCTGCGGATAGCAAAGCGTGCTCACCACTAGGGTCGTCTGCAGGCAACCCCTCCAGCCTGAAGGGAACCAGGAGGACAGGTGGGCAGGGGTCTGTGGGGCATGGGAGAGGCTGTTCCATGCAGGTATCTGAAATGCAGGCACAGCCTGTGAAGCATTCATCTGCCCCTGCTGTATGCCAGCGCTCCTTACACACCGCCTCATCTCCTCCTCACCACGGCTCTGGAGGTCAGTACTGTTAGAGCCCTCTACAAAGAGGAAACTGGGGAGCAGGGAGGACCTGAACAGGGCACAAATTTTGACATATGGAGAGCTGTCCAGTGATGTTGTCAGACCCATTTCTAGGCCACTGTTTTGTTCAGAAGAGAGACCCAGAGACCTGACGGGGTGGGGACTATAGGAGGAGCACCACTGCTGGGGAGCCCTCCAGTGCAGGAAGCATCGGCCTGGGGCAGGCCCCCGCCCCTCCTATGGGTATGTCTGGATGGCAGTCTTCCCTTACTCTCGGGAGATACGCTCCAAGACACCCCAGTGGATGCCTGGAACTGTTAATACACCAAACTACTCGTATATTCTGGGGGTGCCAAAAATGGATACACACTTTAAGAGATGTTACGTATGTATTACTTTTCAAATTTGAATTGAATTATGGTAGCAACGTGTAGTATGATGTTCACTCAAAAGATAACGTTAATCAAATGAACACTAGTGTCACCACGCAACAGGCAGGACAGTCAAAGAACATGGTGGAAGCATGGTTGTGGTTCGAGGAGCACAAGACCATGTTGAAGTGTATTTGAAATTTGAGAACATTGTTTGAGTTTCCCCCACATTCTCCTAACTTAACACCCCTTAACTTCTACCTGTGGAGGACATTAAATGATGTGGTACCATAGAAAACCAGCTACGGTGGGGGTACTTTGGGAAGAAATTGAAACAGTATGCACAGCAATGCAAGTGGACACTTTGGTCAACATTGCTCAGGCAGTAGTTCGCTGTAATCAGACGTGTCTGGACGCTGATGGTAGCCACTTTGAGCTTCTCTTATAACTGCAGAAATCAAACCTGACTTGTGTTCATCTTTTGTTGTCAGTATATATTGAGTATTACAATTTTAATAGTTTTTCCTTTCTTAAAACTGAATATATCTTTTGGCACCCTCTGTATATACGAGTATACTACATTTCCCCACATATACTTATCTTTTTATGTCAGGATTTACTGAATGCCTTGCATGTGCTAGGACTGTGCGAAGCATGTTAAAGTATTAAGCAGTTTAATCTTCACAACGGCCCTATAAGGAAGGGGTGATTATTATCCTCAGTTTACAAATGACAAAACAAGTCACTTGCACAGGGCCACATTGCCTTGGAGGAGAAATGGATTGGAAGGGGGCAGATGGCCACCAAAACCACCCTCTGCACTGTTTCTGCTCAGAGCAGCGAGGAGAGTCATCTCTGGAAGGTTCTCCTAGGAGGGAGGTGGACACACACACACATACACACACACCCCCCGCATGTGGGGCACACAGCCTGCACTGACTGGCCACACAAACTGCTTAGTGGCTGCCACCTTGGAGCACATTACTTAACCCCGAGCCTCTCTTTGCCCATCTGTACGATGGCTGCGGGCGTGGTTTGTAGGGTTGTTGTGAGGACATACAGACAGCACGAAGGATCATGCCTAAAACCCAGCAGAGCTTCCACAACACAACTGTAAATTGATTTAACTTCTTTAGGGGCCGTGAGGACTGATGGGCAGGGTGAGCCTTGAGTTAATATCAGAGTAAAGGACAGACTGGAAAAGATGATGAGGCCACACAGCAGCACACATGCTGCTAAACACCCAGTCATCATCTGTCCATTTGGGCATCGTCTAAGCTTCCTAGTTATTTACTGAGTTTATGCCTCGTCACTCCTCACTGTAGAGGGACCTCAAAGTAAAATGCAAAAGTGAATCCTCCAAAATCCTGTTATTTATGAACTGCATGGCACATGGGGAGATGCATGTCGGGGTGGAGATCTAACATCATATAAAGTCAGAAATACACAGATCTTTGTGATACAATTTTACAAAAAGATTTTGCTGCTAATATTTGGATTCTCACCCTCTCTCGCACCCTTCACAAGAGGAAACAGGCCAAATCTGACAGTGATATTCATCTCTGTTATTCCCACTCCTCAAGGGAAATATGTTTATTAATGCACCTCTTCCATTGACAAATTACTAAGTAGAAAGAAGAGCCTGGCACTCATTTCCCGTGGCTTCTCCTGTGATTTACGACCAGGACTGGCAGAGCCGTCACATCCATTCATCTGAGGGTGTGCCTGTTCTGATGTCCGAAAGCCACTGGGTGACCAGGCACTGGCCTGCCCTCACCTGGGCAGATGCTGGACACCATCCATTCCTGTTAGCACTTGCATCTGGACCCTGTTTCATCCTCCAGTACTTTCTGTTGCTCATTCATGTATTTATTCGTTCACCCATCATCACCCATCAGACCCTTGTGCAGTGTTAATAGCATGCCTGGCCCTGGAGCTCACTGTGCAGGCGAGACGTGAACATGGTGGCTGTGGCACCAGCAGCCTTCACTATGTGCCACCTACGCTGGATCAAACTAGGTACCCTCAGAGTGCTCGAGGGTGTGATTGCTTTCGTGGGGTAGCTGGGAAGGGCTGGAGATGTGAGAATAGGCCCTGAACCCAGACCGACCTGGTTTCTGACCCTGCTTGTCGGCTCTGAACTGGGGGGTTTGCACAAGTCAATGAACCACTCTGAGCTGACTCCTCACCAGGAAAACAGGCCAAGAGCTCCCACCTCCAGGTGGCTACGGGGCTACGGACCAGTGTATTATCCATAGTTCTAGAAGGACAACCTGTGGCCCCAGGAATCTGGACTGAGGGTAGCCAGAGGGGTGCAGGGAGCCTGGCTCCATAGGACCTGGGCGGGGCAGGTGCAGGTGCTGGCACTGGCAGCCAAGGGAGTTGCTTCCTGGCACGACATCCCAGGAGCTTTGTTTGTGTCAGATGAGATATCAGGACACAGCCTTATGGCAGTGCTCATGGGTCCTAAATCTTCAGTGGTTAGGGCCATTCCTGCATGGCCCAACCCTTGCCCAGATATTTTCTGGACTCACTGAGGAGATGCTCTAAGGACATCCAGTCTGAGGACCTTGACTGGCCACACAGTTAGCTGTGCACAGCCTCCACATCACCCTCTTAAGGGGGAATAGAGAGCACCTAGGCTGTGGAGCCCAGAGGCTTGGGGTTGAGGCTGACCAGCACAATGTCCTATTTCTGAGGCAAAGACAAAGTTAGAGCTCTGGCCTCAGCTTCCTCACCCATAAAGTGACTTCATGACACTCGTCTCGTGGGTCAGTTTGTGCAGGTTTGCCAGATGACCCGTATGCACCTTAGCCTGTGCCCGTACCCAGCAGCCCTGCCCGTCCAGGGCCTGTGGTGATGCCTTCTCTGCCTCAGTCTCTCCTCCTGTCTGTAGCTGGGCACAGACTCCCTGCCCCACCGGCTGTCCCTCTATTAGCTGCTCCCGCCTCTCTGCAGTGTGATCAATGTAATTGGTTTCTGAAACCCCCCTCCGGACCCACAGGCAGCATAAAGAACTGGGCGTCAGAACGGAGGTGACATCCAAGTCGAATTAGTGTCAATATGACAATAAAATATACAGCTCAGAGGAAATATGGGCTGTAAACAGACAACATTTCAATCGGAAACATTTCAATCTTCTCAATGTGGTCGGGTGGGAGGGGGTGCTGCGACAGCGGCTGCCGTTCTGCCGTTAAATCACCAATATTCAACAGCATAACAAGAAAATTCTATTTTAGGGCCTCGGTGACAACGAGTGAACTCCCCGCTCTCCAGAGAACCACTAGGCAGAATGATAACCTCGGCTCCCCTGACGGGTTATCTATTACCGTCCTAGGCGGCGTCACTCCTGGCTCTTCCTGCTGTAAATCAGCCCCCCTGAAGAACAGGAAGCAGGGGCCCTCGGCGCCCACCGGCGGGCCGAGAAGCTCCCGGCAGAGGGAGTGTGGGCTGTCGCAGGAAGTGCCCTCCGCCCTGCCCACGGCCCGGCTCCCGACCCGGGAGCACCGCAGCGTTTGGGTTCTGGAGGCAGAGACTCCGGTCAGAGGGCTGTCTGGGAAGTACCCAGCCGTGCAGGCGTCCTCCGTATAGTGACAATGGCTGGATTGTTTCTGACAGCCTCGCACACACCTGCGTGCCATTATTTTAGGCTTGATGGGGATGATTTTTTTTTTTTTTTCTTGGTGGGTAGCTCCCTGACTGGGAATCGAACCCAGGCCGCAGCGCTGACAGCGCCAACGCCGAAGCCTTAAGCCACTATACCATCAGGGAACTCCCTTGATGGGGATGAGACTGGGACATCTTCCTCAGGTAGCACCAGGATTCCCATAAAAAAATAAAAAGTTCTATTTGAGAGCCATTCATTTTACCACCCCTAAATCAGTCTCCTAAAAATGTAATATTAAATAAAGAACCGTGTAGATGCCACTTGGCTAAGATAAAAATCGTGCTGGTGGTTTGTCAATGAGTGGACCTGGGGACACTGCTCTACTGGATGTGAAACTTGGTGGCCTTCCTAGTGCTACCTAAGCCTGGCAGACCTGGTCTCTATGCCCCAGCTAGACAATCAAAGCCTCTGGAAAGTTCTCTCTGCCCCACAGCTGTGCCTCCACTTGGAACATGAAGGGAAGGTACTGATTAAAGAGGCTGGGGTAGATGGGGTAACCTCAGGATGGCATCTGTTGTCCTGTCAAGGAGCTTATACAGAATGGCCCCACTGGAGCGTAAGCACCATCAGGGCAGGACTCCACAGGCTGTGCACTGCTGTGTCCCCAGCACCCAGAACCATGCCTGGAACATAGTAGATGCTCAATAAATGGGAGAGTGAGAGTCTCTCTCTCTCTCTCTCACTGTCTCTCTCTCTCTTTGTCTCTCTCTCTCTCTCTCTCTCTCTCTCACACACACACACACACGTAGGGAAGGCCAGGTCTCCCTGAATTCACACAAGCTCTTGAGGCCCCCTGTACCTGCATAGAGCTTACGTGTCGTGGTTTGGTTATGGGTGGCTCCTGACATGAAAACACATGTCCTCAGAGACTCTCAGGGCCCTTCCATAGGCCATGCTGCCCAGGTTCTGGGCCTGCACAATTTTCTCTGTGAGGGTCTGAGCAAAAAGAAACTTGATGGGAAGACCCACTCACACCTTCGCTGGGTGGACTGAAGCTTCCTGGGAGGTCTCAGGAAGACCGTGCGGCTGGGACCTGGGGAGGACACCGGAGTGGGAGGCTTTCCAGGCTCCCTCAGATCACGGGAGACGCGGGCCTGGGCTCAGCTGGGCACAGGCCCCGGCTAGGAACACTGGACTGTCTCGAGGCTCATCCACATACGCATCGGAGCCGAACAGAAATGCCTAAATCATTTTAAAAAGCGGAAGCAAAGGTTCTGGATCTAGTTTCAACTAGTTTGAAAAAAAAACTATATTAAGTAATGACAAATACAGGAGATCACTCTGGACTACTCTATTTCTTTGGATTGTAACTGATTGGGAACAAAGGAAAATAAATCATTTGAGCTGAGAAAGGCCTCCAACTACCACATCCCATGCTGCAGCTGGACATGGTGATGTCTCCCTCTGTACCTGGAAGAAAATGGCATTCCTAAGACAGAGGTGCAAAGAGGATCGTGAGCAGTGTGATGCGTCAGTTCACTGGCAGCAGTGGACTGGGCCGAGCTCTCACAAGCCCACTGGTGAGCACACCTCTTCAATGTCCCGCCTTCCCAGTTCTCAGATGCCCAGCCCCCAGACACAGCCAAATGCCGAATGCCCCAGAACACAGGGCTGCCCTGCTGCCAGCCCCCTTCCAGGATCCCTGAAAGCTGACAGCTGCTTCCCCCAGCACAGCTTCTTCCCTATTGAGTTGGCACCTTTCTATCCCAGGATCTTTTGTGACTGCCACTCACTCACACACTCACCCTACAAAACAGAGGCCTGATCCTTGGCAGCCAGGCACCTGGAGTCAGAAATGAGATATATAGGCACAGAAGTGCCAGCCAGTGACAGTTTGAGCACCTCGGGTCCCACAGGTAGGCACTGAGGGAGCTGCAGGAGCCCCGGGGACCTGAGTAGCTAGGCTGGGGGCAGGACCGATATAATGTCTCAGGAGATGTGCCAACAGACCTGAGTCCTAGGACACATTTCAGGACTGAGCCAGACCAGCCTGCAGGGGAGGGCACTGCTGGTGGGAGCACAGGGCGTTGTCCGGGAGCCTACAGATGCAGAGGGGTGGTGAGTGCCATGTGTAAGTGGGGAAAGACCAAGCTGGAGGGGAAAGTCACTGGAGCGAAGTCAAGTTTGAATCTTATCCTCAGGATGATGGGAACCCCAGGGGCTGACTATAGAATGGCCGGGGGGATAAGTAAAGAATAAGAGGTAGGCAGTGAGCCTGAGCTGAGTGACAATGTTGAGAGGGTTGACATGACAGACTTGGCCTCTCTGGGGGAAGGGATGGTTCGGGTGGATGGGGTGGTGGTGAGGAAAAGGTGTCCAGGAGGACTGTGGCACTAGGCTTAAGCATGGGGTAGAGCGTAGTGCCAACAATCAAGAGAAAATCTTGTAGGAAGTGGTAGATTTGAAAGCGGGAAAAGGATATAGGTGGAAACAGAATGGAAGTAGCACTAATTGAGCAGCTAATGTATGCCAGGCACTGAGCCCAGACCACCTATGAGATCTTATTCAGAGCATTTTGTTCACACACAGCACACAGGCCCAGGTATTGCTGTCCAGACCCTCTTCGGGCCCAGCTATCATAGCAAGGACATGCCACAGGCAGGCACCGGTCTAGATCTGCCCTCAGCTCACTGCACAACCTCTCTCCTCGCTGCTACCCCTACAAGCACCCCAGCTCCGGCCCAGGTGCTCTGGGCCATGCTAGAACCAATCTGGCCAAGTGAGTCCTTGAGGCCAGGGTTCATGGGGCTCAGAGGTGCTGTGGTACCCAAAGGCAGTGTGCCCAGGAAAAAGCTGATGATGCTAGTGACAAGCAGAGCAGGGCTTCGAACCCCAACTTGAAACCTGGGCAAGTCATTTGACGTTGGGAACCCCGTTTGCTCATCTTAATGTAGGGATAGTAATTCCAGCCTCCGAAGGTGGGTGAGGGGAGTCATGTGGGAGAATGTGCACGAAGGCACAGAGCAGAGCCAGTTCTTCTCGAACTGCCGGTGCTCCTGTTTGCTGATTCGGCCTCCCCTGGCCCTCTGGGGACACCTGTCTGACCAGACCCCTCGGCCATGGTTTCTCTGTGTCTCCCCACCATCCAGCTAGCTTGCTGCCACCCACCCTGAGGCCCGGGAAGGTGGGCTCCATTTGGGGACTACTGGAACACAATGTCAGTGGCTCTTATGCATCATATGGTAGCAGTTGTCTAGTTTCTAGGTTTGACAAGTCACCAGTACACAACCTCACCCGAGTCCTGCCCTCACCACCTACAGACGTTCCTCCCATGCCCCACGGGAGCAGCCACAGGTCTGTTAGGAGGAGAGAAGGGAAGCACGTGGATGTGTGCATGCTCAGGGGGCCTACAGGCCTCATTTCACACCCTACAACGTTTGCCGAGTGCTGCAGAAACACCATCATGGGGAAGGCAGCAGGAGGGGGACGGGGTGTAGAGACAGCCTTTTGTCGTGCTCTGGGATCCCTTCAGGGCTCCTCAAGAGTGACATAGGACATTACCCAGGGGCACAGTGCTAGGAGGATGCAGTGCTCTTTCCCAGCAGCATTCTGGGGGCTCAGGAACCACAGGAGGGGCAGAGTGAGAGAAGGAGCCAGTGGGTGGCATCTTGGAGAGACTTCCTGGAGGAGGCAATATCTCCACCAGGCCTTAGGAAGTGAGGGGCTCGGCTTTGCTCTAGCCAGTATGATGGAACTGCAGCAACTGGTGTGGACAGGAAGCCTAGGACAGAGTACTGGGGGCTCAGGAGGAGGCTGAGGGGTACAGGGGCCCACCCTGAGTCTAGTAGCTCTGCCTGGCCCCACAGGGCTGCCTGCAGCCCAGCAGGAACCAGCCCTTCCCTGTGGGGCTGGCCTCCCTGCAGGCCTGTCTGCTCCCCTGACACCGGGGAGTGACAAAGCCATCTCAGGCAGGGCCCAAGAACAGCCCGCAGGAGCTGCCCGCCTGCCCTGGCTGTGATTTCCAGCTCTGTGGCCTGGACCTGGGGTAGTGCCTGGCTCCGGGACGAGTAGGTGGAATGGCACTTAGATTCCCTGCCTCCCCCAACAGGGGCTCCAGCTGAACCCAAGGGCTTGTGGTCAGGGGACTGTAGGCGCCCCTGTGAAAGCAGCTGTGAGGATGGCATTTGGTGGGAGGAAAGGACTTGGTATCTGATGGGCACTAAGAACTTCATCTACCTGGAACACCCAATCTCCCACACCCCAAAGTGCCCTGCCCGCAGTCCCTGCTTAGTAACTGACACCTCTGTCCTCCAGTGGCTCAGGCCCCAGGCCCTCGGGTTGTTCTCGATGCCTTTCTTTCTCCCTACCTCTACATCTGATTTGGCAACAAATGTCATGGCTCTACCTTCAAAATCTATCCGAAACCTGATCACTCCTTCCATCTTTACTCACAGGACTGCCTACGTCCACCCTGCTCCTACGTCTACTCTTAGACCAGCAGCCAGGGTGGGATGCCTTTACAAAATAAGGCAGGTTGTTTCTCCTCATTACGGCCCCCTCCAAGGGCCCATTCCCCATAAAAACCAAAGTCTAACAAGCCCTGACCAGCCTGCCGGCCCAGCCCTGGAACTCCGGGGCCCTACTTTTGCCCCGATTCCTTGGGTGCCAGGCAAACTGGACTCCTGGACGTTTCTTGAGCTCAGTGGGCACAATGATGCCTCAGGTCCTTTGCACTTGCTGCTTCCCCTGCCTAGGTCACTCTTTCCAAGTATTTCTGCATGGCTCACCTCATTCAGTTCTTTGTTTGAATATCATCTTCCCAATGAGGATTTCTCAATTTCCTCATTTAAGATCGCACCCCAGTACACCCTGGGGTTGCCTATCCCCTTCCCAGCTCTGTCTGCCTCTCCTCTCTATGCTCTAAGTTCCATGAAGCCAGAGATAAGTGTGTTTTGTTCCCTGGAGTGTGCAATTCCTAAAACACCTCCTGGCCCATGGCTCACTAAGTGTGTGTGTGTGGTTCAGACATGGCCTTCTCTGGGAAGCAGTCATGGCAGTGATTAGGGTAAATTGCAGACCTCTCCTTAGGGTTCCTCACCCCCAAAGAAGCAACCAGCACCCACGTGACACCCAGGGGGTACCAGCAGTCCCATCCTTTGCCGTGCTCCCTGCCCCCACTCGGCCCAGCACTCACCATCCACTGGATTGAGGTAGTCGTGGAGATGGGGTGCACCAGTAGCACCCCCAGTCTGCATGAGCAGGTCCCCGTAAGGTGTGGGGTGGCCTGCCATGAGGGTCATCTGGTGGTAATAGTCTGAGGGGTTGGTGCCTGCAGCAGGGAGGCCAAACAGCCCCCTCTCCTTAAGGTGCTCATGGGCCACTGTGGGCAGGAAGGAGGGAGAGAAAAAAACACCATCAGAACCTGGCAAAGAAGGAGAGAAACACACGCCTAGCCTGAGTCCCCCTCTGTCTCCTCAGTGCCCACTGGGCCCCTGTGTCCCTCCCCCCTTGCCCCACATCCACACTGAGGAGACAGAGTAGGGTGGGGCACGTTTCTGCTGATGGGGAGGCCAGACTCTGGCGTCCCCACTGCATTTCTCCTCTTGTTACAGCGATGAACGCCACTCTCTTCTTCCCTTCCGGGCCCCACAGATGCCCACAGCTCCACGCAGACAGGGCCCATGGACCAACAGAGGCTTCAAAGGAAAAGGAAGATGCGAACAGAGGTTCCACGGTGGCCCAAGAACTGGACCCCATCGGTCTCACCTGAATATTCAAGGTGAGATCACAGCGGGGAGCCCGGCTGGCCTGGCCAGATAAGCTGCTCGCCCGCCCGCCCCAGTCCATCGGCTCTCTGTCCTGCAGATGCAGAAACTGGGCTGCCGGCCCCCAACCCTCACCCCGCTCTGCCCGGGCCTCAGCAGAGGACAGAGCTTGGAAACCACGCACACCCATCGTGAGTCCTGGCTTGTACAGGTGTGCAAAATTGGGAAGGTGCCACCTCTCTGAGCTGGCTCAGTCTCCCATCTATAAAGCGCGGTAATAATACCTACCCTCAAATTACGATTAAAAATGACAGTAGTCGCCAATGTTGTACGGAGCGCTTGTTGGGTCTGTAAAGGCACCGTACTGAGTGAATCAGTCACTCTCTAACTTCACTATCACCACCACACTGCGAGCTGAGGGGCACCATTTTCCTTCCCTAGGTGAGGACTCTGCACCTAGAGTTCTTGTCCAAGGTCACCCAGCAGGTAGCTTGAATCTACAGTTCAAGTTCCTAATCACTGTGCTGCCTGGTCTCTCTGCTATCAGTTTTGTAAATACCAAAGGCAATCTCGTGTGTGCTGGGCAGATGGAAGAAGCCAGTGGACGACACTATCCTCTTCCTCTTCCTTCCCCTCCCGGCTCCTCCTGCTATGTCCGCTAGAGAGAGCTCTGCCCTCTAGCCAGGCTGACACCCCACAGCCAATGCCTGCCCTGTGCACACCTGAAATGTCCTCCCTTCCCTTCTTGCCTGCCACCTCCTCCCTGAAGCCTTCCTTGGAGTGCCCGTTCATCCTCAGTGCACACACAGTTCTGGCAGATGCTGCCTCGGGTCACTGATGAACTTTCTAAGTCTCATGCAGGCAAGCACTGGGACTGACACAGCTGACAGCTACTGCTGTATGAGCCTTACAACTCTCTCTGGTCACTTAGGAACTTGAGCCAGGGCCAGGAAAGCCTCAGGGTCCCTGGTCCACCCCCTGCAATGGTCAGAACTGTGCAAATTAGGCACATCCTCTCCGGTGCTGAACCCATGCCTATTGTCTCATGGAGTTGGTGCGGGAGGAGCCACATGGATATTTGCATCGAAATCAGGCATAAAATCAGTGCTCAGTCAACAGAAAGTCTCCTCTTTAGGGGAAGCCCTGCCTCACCACTCAGCTCTTCATGGGCTACACCACTGTCAGCTGAGACTACAGTGTCCTTGATTCATAAGATCTCCAGGAGAGCAATCTGTCCCTTATCTCTCCTGTAGACATCCTGCAGGTGCCACTCTGGTCCAGGCCCAGGGAGCTGCTGGGTTCTGCCTCTACCCTAGCAACCCGGTCACCATGTGTACAGTTTCCTAGGACTGCTGTAACAAATTAGTACAGCTTAGTGCTAAGTGCTGTTAATACAACATAATTTTATTTTCTGACAGTTCTAGAGGTCAGAAGTCCAAAATCAAGGTGTCAGCAGAGCCACACGCCCTCCAGAGGCTTTAGGAGAAAATCTTTCCTTGCTGTTTTCAGCTTCTGGGAGTTGCCGGCTTCTTTGGCTTATGGCCACATCACCCCCATCTCTGTGTCGTCTTCTCATTTGTGTGTCTTATAAGGACTTGCCATTGGAGTTAAGGCCTGAGTGAACAATCTAGGATGATCTCATCGCAAAATTGTGAACGTAATCACATCTACAAAGACCCTTTTCCTAAACGAGCCAACACTCTCATGTTCAGGGATTAGGATGTGACCATCCTCTCAGGGCATCCATCAGCCCACTATACCGTGTATGAACTTGGCTCAGTGTGGAGATACCCCAGCACCCTGAAATCCACTCAGGGTGCCCACACAAAGTTCAGGTCTGGGATCCAACCGTGGGGTCATTTTAGATGGTGCCACATTCTGGCAGTTCATTTTGAGGTTCCATGGCTACAACCATTGGCCTTGTCTGGTTTCTGTTTGGTGACGACCGGACCAAGTACAAACCTCATGGCCAGGGAGATGAACCCAGTGCTCCAGGGAGCCCTCTGGATATTTGGAGGCTGAAATCCCTTTCATTGCAAAACTCCAGCCTAAGCCTTTTCAGATCCAGACCTCGGCTTCAGCTCATGGTCATAGCTTGGAGAGGACACATTCCTCTTGGTGAGTATGCAGGTGGTGACAAGGGATTCATGAGCACCATGTTTCTAGGAGCCTCTACCCACGGGCTCGTGAATGCACACTGCAAACGACCTCTAGCCTGGCATTGACTCTGGGCTGGGAGGGAAGGTTTCAGTGGGCAGATTTTAAGAAGATGCACCTGGTTGCTTTCTTTTTTAACGTTTTTAATTTTTCAATTAATAATTAACATCCAATTATACTGACCAAATGTACCATTTTTAATGGGACAGAAAACAATGGTACTGTCCCATTTCAAATGGTACATAGGGTCAGCCTACTACACCTCGAATTTAGCCCAGTGAGCCTAGGCTGACACTATGTACTGTTTTAAATGAGCAGTACCATTGTGTTCTGCCCCATTTAAAAGATTACATGTGGTCAGCCTACATACAATTATATTACTCTCAGTTGTATAACATAGTGATTAGACATTTATATACCTTATGAAGAAATCACCCCAATAAGTCTGGTACCCATCCAACACCACCCACCCATATTTATTACTCACCATCAGCAGGGCTGAGACCCCTGGCTGCAGAGATCGTGGGGAGCGTGGGGCTGCTGTGCATGGCACGAAGGTAATGCTCCATGTGGGGGCTCACGTACGGGTGGGGGGTGTTGAAGGGGGAATCCCCAGGGCCAGCGGGGTGTGGGGAAAGCCGGATCAAGGAGATGTCAGAGATGACAGGGCTGCCACTCAGGGCAGGAGGCCTGCGGAGACAAAGGGTAGTGTCCTAAGAAGGCATGGCCTGCTGAGGGGGACGTGCAGGGAACCCTGCCATGCAGCAGAACCAACCAGGCATCCTGGGCTTTTATTTTATATGCCGACACTCCTTGGTCACCCCTCATATAGAGTCTGAAGTTTGATACCTAGCCAGTGAGTACAGGCTGAAAGCTGCCGCGTGCTGGGCCGACCACCCACCCACCAGTTCTGTGATGGGGATGCAATTCTCTGCACACTTGACTGGATCTGCTGGATCACGGGCTCAGCAGGCCACACACCCATGTGAGTTGTCACCATTGCTTCCTCAGTGCCTACTCAGGGTTGGACAGAGCAGTAACAAATCAATCTTTGTTAAATGAAATACTGCATGCATTCTGCAAATGTAGAAAAACAGAACATGAAAATACTAATACCAGGGGTAAGGTGCAAAGAGAGCATATGCCTCTTAAGAAAAAGAGGGACAAAAGGATGCCCTGAAAGTGGAGGGTTTGGGGCTTCAGTTGAACAGTCACTGGTATGAGGTGCCCAGCCACAGCATCAGTTGTGAAGGAAAAGGTCAGGATTCCAGAAGAGTTGTGACATGGTGAGTCATAACTAAAAGTTTCAAACATCACGTTAGCTGTCTTTATATGGAATTCCTCCTAATGCTAACAGAGCCCTCTTTCTTGGATGCACACCAACAGTCAGGCATGTGCCTGTCTTCGTCCCTCTGGTCTGGGCTGGGTGGGCATGCCCTGTCTCTATGTCCCCTGGTTGGCCCTCCAAGATAAACTGGTTCCACTCAACCGGGGGGATGGGCTTTTACAGGAGGCCGGCTCACCTGGGGCCTCTAAGCAACTGCTAGCATGCCCGCTGCCGGGGTGTTACGAGGTCATCTACTCCAAAACGTGCCCGTTAAAGAAATAGCACAGCTAAGTCACTGGGAACCAAATTGACCAAGATGACATTTTCAAAGGTTTTCAGAAAATAAGGCTGTGATTTGGCAGCATGCACAGAAAAGAGTATGTGTTTTGTGTTAGAATCAGACAAACCTGGATGAGAATGTCAGTCTTTAACAGCTCAGTCACATCGAGCAAGTAATTTAACCTCTCCAAGCCTCAGTTTCCTCATCTGTAAAATGGGGATGACAATAAGAGTCTATTTCATAGGGTTGAAGGGTGGTAAGGACGAAAGTCCCCAAAATGATGCTTTAGACACAGTGGTCAGCCAGTAAATGAAAGCTGCTGTTACAGTATTAGTACCACATTTTGTGGAAAAAACCCAGAAGTGCCCCGGGGGCTCTCAAAATCTTCACATGAGGTTGATGTTAGATGTGAAAGGACCCTGTTAGAACTGGCTACTTCAGAGAGAGAATGGTATATCTGCTGGCTGGAACAAACCAGAGATTACTGATTATGTGCAACAGTGCATGAAAACTGTGCTTACTACACAATGCAAACCAGGACCCAAACAGGTGACATCCAGATGTCTTAGCATCTGGGTTAACAAACTCCCCACTTGGAGGCTGCTCCCCTAGCCTGAGTGCAAGCATTCTGGAGCTTTATCTCTGAGCATTGGCAGGTGTAATTGCAATACGTGTGTGGATTCAACAAACCTGCCGGGCCACTGCCGTCTTACTGCACTTTAGCTCATGCTAATTCTTAGCCTCAAATGTCTTCTTGCACCCTATACCTTGTGGGGTTATTACTTCATTTTCCTTGTAATGCCAGGCCAGGGAAAGCCCAGGAGCTCCTTGCAGGGAGGGCCTGGCTGAAATTAGAACAGCAGTTCATGA
This sequence comes from Lyroderma lyra, assembly GCA_004026885.1. Lineage (NCBI taxonomy): Eukaryota > Metazoa > Chordata > Mammalia > Chiroptera > Megadermatidae > Lyroderma > Lyroderma lyra. Next base: position 332,417 of record PVJL010000310.1, on the reverse strand, counting down.
AGGGAACATGGCTGCATGGCCACCGGGAGGAGATGTGAAAATTCCAGCACCAAGCAGGAGGAGGACTCAAAGTCCAGAGAAGAAACTCAGCTCTCCATGCCTTGTGGCCAGAGAGATGCAAACAAGGATCCAACCCAAGTCGGTCTCATGCCCAGGATGGTGCTGCCCTCCTCCGACGGGCTGCCCTGCCCCACCAGAGAACACTGCCAAGGACTCCCTGTTCCCTTGGTGTGGTGGAGCAGGAGGCTTAGAGAGGCCACTGCTGTACCCCAAGACAGAATCTACAGGGTAGGTTGTGAGATGGATCTGTTCACACAGCTAGTGGAAGGTGCACGGGGCAGCCCTATGCTCTTCCCAATGCCAGGGAGGCTGTTGGTGCTGGGCCCGGGAGGGGTGGGGTCTGGGCTGGCAGAGCCTCCCCTCGGAGGCAGAACTATTATCAATGCTGCTCTGCTCGTGCAGAGCAGGATGGTTTCTGGAGAGTATTAGCGGGATCCAGGGCCTGGAATGTGCAGGGGAGCCGGTACTTGGGCGCTGCCCGCCTCTTCCAGAGCACTGGCTCCCTCACTATCGCTGATCCTTAGCTGGGTGGCCTTGGCCAGGACTCAGCTCCACTCTGGAACTCACCAGCATGACACACAAAGACCAGTGCTGGGTATCTGGTAGAGGGTAACAAGCATTGACTCCCTTCCTTTCCTTTCCTTCTCAGCAACAACTCAGCTTGGGGTGTGGAGCATCTAGTGACCTGGGCACCCAAGACAACAGGCACATCAGAAAATGCAGCCACGATGCCTGCCCTGACACCTCCTCTGGGAAGACTCCTGAGATGTCCCCTCTGCACAGAGCCATTCAGCTGTGCCCTCACCTGGCATTTCCTCAAGATAGGCTGACTGCGTGCCAGTCGTAACAGGCCCAACACACTTATTTCCTTTTTTAGTCCAAATAAAAATTCCACAAAGGAGGTGCTTTATGCCCATTTTACACATATGAACATGGCCAGCAAGGTTAGGTGCCTTGCCCAAGGTCACTCAGATAGCAGGAAGTGGGACCACAACCAACCCAGGATGAGCCTGTGCCCAAGCTCATCCCCTCAGCAGAGAAGTGCCCCAATGGATGCCGGGAATGTGGTTGTTTGTGAGTGGGCCCAGGCAGCTGCGTGATCAGGAAGGGGTAGAACCTGAGAATAAAACAGCATTGTCCCCATTTTGTCTTCACCCCCCCTGCACTCCATCACCATGTATGACCCAATCCACTTCTCAGGAGGGAGTTGGAACCTCTCCCTCACACTGTGTTGTGAATGACTGATAAGTATCCACGGGCACAAATGATCCAAGAGATGCCATTGTGACACACCAAACAAAGCCAAAGGAATGAATCTCAAATGACAGAACTGCAAGTATTATTAATGTATTTGGGGGACAGGGGGCTTTCCAGCACCCCCGACATGACACCAAAATTGACAGCTTACAAAGCGGGTCCTTCAGGGACCTCATCTTCTCTCCCTTGGACACTTGGCCCCACCCCCGTGCCTCACTGAGAGTCCCCAGGCAGGCTGGGTGCTGCCAGTCCTGGTGAACTGATGGCCATACTGTGGACCTCACCCGGAAAGGCATCTGCTAGAGAAAACTAAGCCACTGCTTTAGGCCAACCCTCAACTGCAAGTTCCCTTTTTTCCTCTATTTCCACGTGGGGGCCTGACTCTGGTCTCAGCTGTGGCCTGTCCAGGCTTTGAATTCTGCCAACTGGGCAGAGACTCAAGGAGGTGGCCTTGAGGATAGGAGGTGGGGCCAGTGTGGACCCATTTTAAGAGATGGTCACAGTCTCCTACATTGTAGATATGCATGCACACACGCTCACTTACTCAGGCTGCAGTCTACCAGACTGGCAGAGGCAGCCTTTCTGCAAGCTTTGTAGCTTGGACATTACTCTTATGCATTGCCTTCTCCCTTTCAGTCCAGCTCGGAGCTCATCTGAGCCTCACTCTACCAGTCGTTTCTTCATATATTTGTTTATATTCCCCAAAAAATTGTCCCAAGTGCTTACTCTGTGCCCAGGGACCTGTCGGGAGTTCAAAGCCCAAGTGGAAGAGGCAGATCTGCAAATCAAGTAAGCAAATAAAGGCTCCAGCAGAGGAACGAATTCCAATTGCCTATGTGAGAGAAGGCTTTGCAGAGAAGGGGCAATTTGGGCTAAGCTCTGAAGGATGAATAGGAGTTTATGAGGGAGTGCATTATAAATAAAGGAAGTCACATGAAGGGTAAGGACATATCTGTGAAACTTATGTGTGGAGGGTTGGAGCACAGCCCACAGAGCGCTTTGGGCTGGATCTATATTGGATCCATGTCCCCTCCTCTGTTGGGGTTGTGGGTGGGGTGCTGAGTCCACAGATAGAGCATTCCCTATCCCCAGGCATCGTGAGTGGTTCAGAGATGGGCATATACTCAAGACCACAGCTTTAGCTGAAAGCATTGGGAAGAAGTGCTCTGTCCACAGCGGTTGTTAAGCAGGTTGGATGCAAGTAGAGAGCTGCGGGGACCCTTGAGGGAAGAGGCCAAGACTGAAGGTAATACACAGAACATCAGAGCTGAGAGATGTGAAACCAGTGTCCTGAACTGAGCCTCTGGATATGAAGCCAGTCTTAGCAGAAGCTGGTTCAGTATCTGAGCTGATACATTTGTTTGTTGAAATGCCAAGCCTATCAAGGCAAGCCTTAACTAATATGGCCCCCCATTCCCAGAGTGCTCCTGGATCCAACACCCTACCAGGCAGACTTGAGCCATGCTTCCCTGGGCCTGTCCACCCTCCTGCCTGCAGGACTGAAGGCGAGGGCCCCAGATGTCTTGCACACAGCTGCTGAGACTGGCAAAGGCAGCTGTGCTGGCCCACCTGTGTGTGGACGTGAGGGATGAGTTCAAGGAACAGCCACTGCCCCCTCATCTCACACACGTGTGTGTGTGCGTGTGCACAAGCTGGTGATGAGCAGCAGCAGAGGGCAGCAGGGTCCAGCCTCTTTGGGCTGATCCTGTTGCAGTAGAGGGTTCTTGTTTTTCCTCCCCATGTGGGTGCTGGCTGGGTGGCCGGGCCAGGCTCTTCCTCTCTGAAGGCTGGGGACAGGCCCACGACAGGGCCTTCCTTAGAAGGGTCTTTCCTCTTCCTTCCTTTTTTCCCTGTTGGGAGGGGTCCTGCGAAGCCCCAGGACAAGACTCTAGGGCCTGGCCCAAAGACCAGCGTGATGGGCAGCAGAAGAAAGAAGGAAAAGGAGAAGGGGGAATGGGCAAAGCAGGCAAAGTCCTAGCCAGATGGCTATGGGTCCAGCTGAACTGGACTGCTGTGGGGGAGCTGCTGTTACTGGTGAGGAGGTCACCAACATTCACTGGACACAAACCAGTGCTACTGGTTTGGCATGCAACACAGCCAAAGACCTGCAAGGCGGGTTTTGTTATCTCCATTTTAAAGAGCAGGACACTGAGGCTCAGGATAGTAACGACACTTGCCGGAGACTGCAGAGCTCTGAGTGCAGAGCCAGAATGAATGCTGGCCTTCCTGACTCTGAAGTCATACTCAGCACTGTGACATCTCTGATGGTCCACAGGGAGGCAAGCTGCTGCCTCAGCTGTCTCTGCCCTCAAGAAGTTCAGCTTGGTGTCCCTTTGCAGACATCACTCAGTTGGTCTTCAGGCCAAACCCAGGGGTGGGGATCCTGGCTGAGGGGAGCCTTCACACATGTGGGTAAAACCTGACTTTCTGGGCCTGAATTATGGCTCTGCCCCTTACTATGGGCCGTGGTGATGCCACCTGCCCCTGAGCCTCCCTGTGGCAGTGCAAGCTGCCTGAAGGGCAGCTGTGAGCTGAGCTGAGCTCAGTGTGTAAAGTGTGCAGTGTGGCTCTGGGTGGCTGGTCAGTACTCAGCCCGTCTCACCATCTCTTTTCTTAGATTTAACAGATGAGCAAATGGAAGGAGCTCAGAGGGTGGACGAGTGGACCCAGTCCACATCTTGCAACATCAAGTCCTAGACCCCCTTCCCCATGTGTTGGATCAAGATTTTTGGAAGGAGATGAAAGGAAAGGCCTATGTGACGAGAACTCTACACAGCCACGCATAACTCAGCACCACGCTGGCTGGGCCTGAGTGAGCACGCCTAGACCCTTGGAGACGGGCACCATCCCTGAGAGCTGGAACAATGGGGGCGCATTCTCAGAAGGCATGTGTGTGGCTTCCATGGAGCTGGAGGGACCCATAACACAGCCAGAGCCAAGGGGCAGGGGCAGGAACCAACGTGCTCCTTAATGCAATGAGAGGAGGGGACGGAAGTGCAGGGATTGGGGCCCCTGTACCCCACCCACAGTGCCTGTTTGGAAAGGCAGACAATGCAGAGCTGAGGAGTGCTGACTCACCCAGACTCAGCATGAGCTATTGGGGCAGGCTCTGCCCCTATGGGGTCGGGAGCTGGAAGAAGGGCTCTGGCAATCTGGAGACGCCCCTTCTGATGGCTTTGTGCAAAGACCTTCTCCTGTTCCAGCTAACAGGGCCCAGAACAGGCAGGAGCGGGCCCTTCGTGTCCCATTTCGGCCCAGTGATACACACAGATTTGGGATTCCCAACCAATGGAACTATGGGAGAAGAATTTTCTCTTGTTTTAAGGCACCGAGTTTGCAGTAATTTGCTAGGAACTACTGCAGTACGTAAGCCTGGGGTGCTGGGCTGGAGCAGGCCCTCGGGGGGCTGGGGCTTCTACCATCAGCCTCCTTCCGACGTTGTCAGCTCTTAGCAGGGATCGTGTGTTATTTCTTGGGGTAGCCCAGCTCTCATTGGTGCTCCATCAGTGGTGGGCTGGCAAGGAAGGGAAACGCTCCTCCATGCTGGGAGGGCATCTGAGTGCTGTGCTCCCCTCCCCACCCCCATACACACAAAGGCTCTGGAACGTGCCTTCCTGTCTGCCGCCCAGATTACACGGTCACTGACTCCCCATAGCTCAACGTGCCCTGCACACAGCCCCGACATGCCAACCCTCTTGCCCCAAGGACGTGCTTGCTCCCAAGCACTGGTTCTGCCCTCAGGCTGAGGTACTACCACCCACCAGGATCACAGGGCCATGGGTGGGGGCAGCAAGCTCAGAGTGGGCAGTCCACAACCCCTCTGCTATTGCTGAGCTGCTCGGGGCCAGGCCCCCACATTCTCAGAAACACTGGGCAGGTGGCCTCAGGCCCACTGATCTGTTAGAAGGAAAATGGAGTCCCCAAAGCTAGCCTTGCCATTCTGAGGTACTCTCCTACCAAACCTGGAGCTCCGTGGTACCCGGGCTGGGTGGGCACGCGTCTGCTTTCTTCAGGGCATTCCCGCTGCCTCAGGCCTAGCAACAGGCAGCCACGGAGTTCTGTCGGGCTCCTCGGGGTGGAGTTCAATCTCCTTTCTGTTTTGGGGGTTTTGTTTTTGGTGTGTGAAACTACGTTGGCAAACTTGCTTCCATGTTTTCCATACATTAATTTTAAAAGGTCCAGAAATCAAGTCCTTTTAAAAATATACCCAGGAGGGTTGCCACTATGAAGAGATGGGGAAAGCAATGGAGAATGTCCCTGCCCAAATCAGAGCCCAAATCGTGTTTTGTGTTCATCTGCACATACCTGTGCCTGGAATATATGTGTTCACATGGAGGATACTCTGTAAACCAGCAGAGGGTGACCATGAACAGAAGCTGGGAAGCTGGGCCGCCCCGTCCAGCCATTCATTGATTCATTCATCTGTTCATGCTTCATTGCCTTTGTCAGCCAAAGTTCACTGAGCGTGAGCCTCTAACGGCACTGGTGGCAAGGTGGGAGTTCCAGGGAGACTCAGCCAGGATCTCACACTCAGGAAGAAGTAGGCAGGTGGTCACAAACCTGACTCCCAAGTGCCACACCAGGTGTGGTGAACCCCAACATTCCCAGGGTCCACCCTGAAGCTGCACGTACACATATTTCAGCAGAGGCTATGGCAATGACAAGCTCCCAGGGTGCTGCTGCTGGGCAGGGTGCCCTAGATCCTGCCATGAGGTCAGGAACTCACAGCTTCTCAAGCCTGTAGTTCACATGGGTATCTTGCTGAGTACCTGCGGGGTCAAGGAGGGAGTACAGACACTGACTGCAGCCTGCAAGTAGAACACAAGGTGCTGGAGTAGAAAGAAGGGTAGGAGGGAAAGAATTCATCCACTCTGCTGGGGCAATCTGGGGAGGCTTCCTGTAGGAGGTGGCATCTGCGCTGGGCCCAGACTTTTACAGGGAACAGAAAGGAAGCAGCGAGTGTTACAGGCCTGGTGTTCTGAGAGGAGAATAGCTGAACAAAGGGCAGGCCATCCCGGGGAATAGCTAACCAACTCCGGGGGCTGAAACTCTGATCAGACAGGTGGGTGGGAGGAGAGTAGGTGGGGAAAACCACAAAGGAAATGTCAAAAACCTGAGCTACATTCTAATAGGAACTCTTCCTTCAGGAAATAAAGAGGTCAGACACGAACTGGGAGAGGCTACTTGCAACACATACAACTAACCATGGAAAGAGAAGCTTTACAATATAAAATGCTTACTCAAAGCTATAGGAAAATGACAACTTCACAGAAAAATGGGCAAAATCACTGAACAGGTATTTCACAAGAAGGAAACATTATTGGTCAACAAACAAATGAAAGGATGCCCAGCTTCATTACTAATAAGGGAAACAGAAAATTAGAATCACAGGGAGATACCATTTTAGAAAAAATGAAATTGTTGATGACATCACCCTAGTAACAAGGAGGTGGTACAACCTGAGCCCTCAAACCCAGCTGGTGAGAGTGAGGCTGGCAAAACCTCCTGGCAAAAGCCTGGCACCATCTAGGAGGGTTAAAACGTGAACATCCTATGACTCATTCCTAGACACACATTCATACTAAAAAACAGGATGCACACGGGGCCCGGAGGAGGGTATAGGAGCATTCACTGCAACAATGTTCAAAACAGCAGGCACAGAGGGTGAGAATGAATTAATTAAGAGCCCCACACATTAATGATGACTCTCTGGAACATCACATGCTGTGTGAAAAGCAGGTTTCCAAAGAATACATCTGCAATGATTCCATTTATATAAAGCACACCAAGCAAAACTGAACAATGTACTGTTAGGAGAGTCACCTGCAAGGTAGATGTTACAGACGCCAGGGAATGACAGACTCCAAGCCCCAGAGCAGGTGGAGTTGGAATGGCAGGGTAAAAAGCAGAGGGGCGTACGGGACCTCAGAGTCAGGCCACACCCTCAGTCTGCGCAGGGCCCGAAGGTGTATGTCTTCATGTCGTAACCATACTTTTGTTATTCTTTTGTATCTCTTCCGTATTTGATAAGACCTACATTTTTTTAAAAAGCATGGCTGGGTGGAAGCTGGCCTCTGGTTAGCAGATGGCTGAACGGATGGGGTTCTGGGGTGGGGAGTGGAGTGGCCACAGGGCAGGTAGTAGAGAGCTTGTGTGGGCTGCTAGAAAGCATGTGAGGGTTCAGTGGTTGTCTCCCTGCTCACCCAGTGGGCTCATCTCGGCTGCTCCATCTGTCTGCAGCCAAGGCTTCCTTTCCTCCTGGCCAACCCCAGCCCTTCCGACAGGCCTGCTCTGCAACTGACACACATCTGTGTACACATGCAATCCATTCGACCCTCTGCTCACCCCCTTCCCATTACAAACCCGCACACTCCGCCAGACCCAACTGAGCGCCAGCTTTCAGCTGTCACTCCCTGCGCAGAGCCGTAATAAAGAAATCACTGTTTTCAGCTGACAAAGAGCAGATTTCTTACTAAGTAAACACTGATGTTTTGGTAGGGAAATTAGGTTATAAAATTGCGCCTACAAAGGAGGCCATACAGATGGACTTGGTTAAGATCTAGCCACACAGGCAACGGGAGTTAATTCAATCGCCCACACTCTTCATCACATCTTTGTCTCCCTTGGAGCAGGAAGATAGGAAGGTTATCAGCTTTTCAAACGTAAAAGCCATAAAGCATAAAAATCAAAAGGGAAGTAGCAAGGATACTTTTTCTTAGCAAAGTGATGAGTGGTGCAGAGCTGGGGTGGCTGGGCAGGCAGGAACAGACCTGGCCCTGGAGTAGGACTCTGGGGCAGCCCGTCTGGATTAGCCCTCCCCAGGTGACCTGTGGCATGGGTTAACCTCCGGCGAGGAGGAGCCTTCGTCTGTAAGAGGAGCCTCCCTTGGCTGAGCACAGCTGAGCGGAATCTTCCAGAAAGTCATGGCTTTTGGGAGGCTGTCATATCGTAAGGCAAATGTGAGGGGCTTGGAAGTAGAGTCCTGGGTGGGAATATGACATGGGTTCTTGGGGGTCAGGGGGAATGTTTAATAGAAGGAAGGTTTTCATTAGATTTCACTAGGGATCTGGGTTTAAGCAATGAGTAAAGGCCTGGGGGAGGGGGGGATACATACAGGGAAATTCTCCCCCTTCCCCTCAGTGAGAATTCCTCAGCTCAGGCCGGGCCTGCCAAAGCGGTGTGTGGAATTTCCTTTCCTGGACAATTGTCAAAACTAGATGGATAATCCCAAATAGTTCAGATAAACGTCTTCTTAGAGGTGAGTGTGCTGCTGAATTTTACCAAGCTATTGAGTCTGTTAATGTGTGCTTTGAAAAGGGCCTCTCTTTCAGACCAGCATAAGCGACTGCCTGGGAATGGAGGCCCCCCATTGGAACAGGGGCAGTGGGGCCCCCTGGTGGGCTGGGGGTGGGGGTGGATGGGGAGAGGCAGGCCTCCTGGGCCTTTCTGCTGATACATGTTTTCCATTGCTTGTTTCCTGGTGCTCTGGGCTCCCCTGAAACCCCCATCCAGCATACCACCCTGTAACTGCCCCATTTCAGCCCCCTCCCCTCCCAGACTATGGGCTCTATGTGGACAGCAAGACAGTGCCCCCTTGCGCCTGTACCCCTAACATCTGGCACAAGGCTGGCACACACAGGAACTGGGTGAGTATCATCAAATGAACTTGCCCTCATGAGTTAAGCAACAACTAATCTCTACTTTGCTTGGGCAGGACAGGTCAAATTCACATTTCACAAATGCAGCTCCTAGAACAGTGGTTCTTAACCTAATGCTGCAACCCTTTAACACAGATCCTCACGTTGTGGTGACCCCCATAAAATTATTTTCGTGGCTACTTCATAACTGTAATTTTGCTACTGTTATGAATCGTCATGTAAATATCTGATAGGTGTTTTCCGATGGTCTTAGGTGACCCCTGTGAAAGGGTCATTCTACCCCAAAGGGGTTGCGACCCACAGGTTGAGAACTGCTGGCCTAGAAGGAGGAGATGGAGTGGTTATCACGCTGCCCAACATATTTCTTCTTTGTGGATACAGGACACATTATCGATGCAGCAATGATGGAGGCTTGGAGAGCAGCAGCAGCAGAACTTGGGCAGGGCACAACTCCTGCATTCCCTCAACAAATGGTCACTCAGGCTAGCAGGAGTGGTACTTGGGACACAGATAAATCCAGCAACAATGACAGGCTGAGTGAGTGAATTCATTCTGGGCACCGGCGTCATCTGAAGTGGATAACCTGGACATGTGCAGTGGGAGCGGACCACTCCCCTCAAAGGGCAATCTACCCCACCACCATCTGAAATCTTACTATTAGTGATTCATTCCTTTGGGTTAATTACTATTCTGTTTCCATGCTTGCCAGCAGGGATAAGACACTGTAACCCTAAGACCTGCACTGAGATGCCCCTTCCTCTCCAAGGATAATCATGGCATAGGAGAGGTCAAGCATGGGAGTCCAAGCTCACTTACTAGCTGAGTGACTGTGGGAAGCTCTTAAATTCTGGAAACCTCCACTTTTCTTCTGTGTGACTTGGGGAGAATATCACCCACCTTACTGGGTGTTGGGAGGATTGGCTATGATACCATCCACCCTGAACCCAGAAGAGTGCCTGGAAAAATATGTGCGTTTCCTTTTGGTGTCCACAGGAGAGTGAGAAAAGCACGTGGATGGCCAGCACTCACTACGTACCAGAAGCTGTTCTATGTGCTAGACTCATTTATCTGATCTTCACAACCACCTGTGTGGAGTATTGTTACACCCCCACTTTAAAGACAGGGAAATTGAGGCTTATGGAGCCAGCCCAAGGAAGAAGAGAGCACGGGGGGCATTGGCAGGATTTGGCCTCTGCCCCACCCTGATCTGCCTGTATCCAGGGGATGTGTGAAGGGAAATGCCCAAAGTGAGGGGGGCCCAGAAGGATAGGAGAGGACCCAGAGGATCACTTCCAACCTTGCAGGACCTTTCCACCAGCAGCCCCACCCATACCGGCCCTGCACACCCTTCCCCAGGGCAGACCCACATCATTTCTGCACTTCAAGATGTGCTTTACTCCTGGGCCCCTCCTGCCCTCAGCTGACCGCACGGGCTCTCTCCAAAGCCCAGAGCCAGGCGGCTCCTCTTCTGCGAGGGGCCAGCATTCAGTCAAGATCAAAGAGCAGGCCGCCTTATCAGACACGCTCCTCATTAAACTTTTACAGGCCAGACTCCATTATAAATGAGCTGTCTGTGCCACGCTGCAGAGCTGAGAATCTGAGGCACTTGGAGCTGCGAGAGTCTTTAGCAGAACAGTCAGGGCAGGGAGTGGGCCTGTAGGGTCAAACTTCCCAGGTTCAAATCCCACATGTGCTACTTATTAGGAGAATGTCACTGGAGAAAGCAGCCAGCCTCACTGTGCCTGTTTCCCCACTTAACAAGTGGAAGTGACAATGTTGCCTTCCTTGTTGGGTATTGATAAGTGTCGGATGATATAATCCAGAGGACAGAACCCAGGCTGCTGTGACCAACCAGAGGGGAAGTGACCTGCCTGGAGGGGTCTCTAAGGGCCACTCACATCACCATGAGCCAAAGTTCCATATCTATTTGTTACTTGGTCCTCAGAGAGCTACATGAGGTTGGTGTGCTCCCCTACAAAGTGCCCACTCCTGGGGTTTTCTGGGATCTACATCTACCTGCCATCCAGTTGCTCTTAAGAAGGGGCCAGCCATGTTTTAAGGAGCGCTCCCTGGCGAGGACCCAAATTGGGAGAAGGGACAAGGTACCAGGTGGGAGACCCCAGGCCCACCTAGACTCCTGGCCCAGGGGCCAGACCAACGTGTCCTTTGGAAACCTTGTCTTTCCACAGGTCTCTGAAAAGAAGCACAGACGTTTGCCAAGGAAGGAGAACGTCCCCTCCATAACACAAAGTCAGATCTCTATGAACTGTGAACCTGACGTGTTGTGCCAAGAATCAGGAAGATATCCACGTATCTTTCTGCCTTGCCTTGGTGACTGGCTGAGGACAGAGCTGTTGGGGCTTAGGACAATGCAGGTGAGTTGCAGGCTAAGCAACCGTGTGTTTATTAATCTCACGACGAGCCGGTGCAGATTTTATGGAACACTGACCTTGGAAAAAGCCATCTTCAAATCCCCGCGGACTAAGAAGTTCAAGAGCTCAGCCAGCAACAGCAAAGAAACTATATTCTTAAATGAAGCACACCAGCGGAGGGGCTAAACATCCCCATTAATATGCAGTTGCCGGGACAAGGAGGGGTTTGGACATCCTTAACAGGTCTCTCAGGGGGCTCTGGGTAATTTGCACATGTGACAAAGTGTGCAGATGATGGTGGGAGGTGGAAGCCCTCACACCCACCAGCTGGCGTTCCATCTCTTTCCTTAAAGTACCTGGGCCAGCATGTTGACTTTACATGAATTGATAGCTAGCCCCAGAGCCATCTGTCCTTAACAAGAGCCCCCCTCTTCCTCCTCTGTGTTGGGTGGCCTTGGGCTATGACCGCTGGAGCAAGGCTCACCAACTACAGCTCAAGATCAAGTGATCTTCAAGGATGCAATTGGCAGTGGTCAGGTCCAGAATCCAGGCAGGTGCAGGGGGTCATGGACATCAGTGGTCAGGTATGGAGCCAGGCGAGAGGAGAGAGGAGGGGACTGTCTTTCCCATGGCTGACAGCCCCCACCCCACTATGCTCATCCCTCCTTCTGCAAGATGAGAATATGAATAGATTTAGGTCAGCTTGTGAGCACTGGGTCTGTGAAGAGCTAATGAAAAGAGCCAGGGGTGGGCAGGTTTTAACACTCCATATTTCAGAGTCATCATCATTTAGAGAAAAGGCCCCATAGCCTGTTGGCTCCACAACTCCAGAAAGGAGTTGGCCTGCTTTCTTGGGTATAAAATAAGCAAGGTGGCCTGTGGTGGTCCCCAAACTCTAGCCTATGGGTACCTGTAAACAAGCAGATTCTTAGGCCTCGCCCTAGTCTGAAAGGAACAGAACTCCTGGGGTTGGGCTCTAGGAATGTGCATCTTTAAGATACACCGAAGTTCAGATTTGTAGCTAGGTTTAAACATGCTGCATAAGGTGGTCTCTGTAACACTCTGGGCTGGAAGCAGCTGGAATTGGTTCTCTCTGAAGCCCCAGGATAGGGCTGGGACGGGAAGGACCCCACAAGCAAGGTGATCTACCTCAGCCTCCTGAACCAGAAACACGAGTTTCCACTTTTCCACCAGGAAACATAAGTTAATCCTGGCCCCAGGCAGCCGGCACTCCTGTTTGTGTGACTGCATACACGGAGGAACCAGAAAGCTCCAGCTGGGGGCCCGGCCATGCCTTAGCCCGGGCCCCATGACACCTCATGAGTCAGCTTCCAAGGGACAGGGGCTGGGGAGGGGGCCCAAAGTGCTCCTCCTTCCTGCTCACACTCATTAGGCAATGGGGAGACTGCAGGGCCTGCTCTTCTAGGCCTCGAGAAAGGACTCTGGGAGTCTGAGGAGCATGTCCCATGGTGGTGGTGGTGGTGGTGGTAGAAGGGGTCACAAGAGAATTCTGTCTGAACAGCAAGAACAACCCCTCACCCATTTGTCTCCCCATCACTTGTGGTTCACACGGATGACAGGTGCCACACCAGGGGTCCATGGGCAGTGCCATTTACCCTCTGGAGCCACCTGAGCATCAGTAAGCTCTTCAAGTCCTGTGGGTTTGCATCTCCAGGTAACTGAGAAGGGTGGCTGTCCAGCTGGGCTGTGCTGGTTGGATGTCCACATGCGGAGCTCCACTCCTGCTCCCCCCACATGTGGCTGCCTGTTAGGAGTGGTGTGCGGTTAGCCCTGGTCCTGCTCTGCTCCTTCTTGGACTGCAATCACAGCTGTGGTACTCCATTTCTCCTATCCATCTACTAACTGTTCCTCCAGTTACCCTGAAAAATATCTCACTACTCCCTCTGCTCTTGGTTACCCAAAGGAGAAAGTCCGAATTCCTCAACTGGGGGAAAAGATCCCTCATCTCTTGATCCCCAATAGCCTTTCTTCAGCTCAATATCCTACCTTCCTATGTCATAGTCACCCAGTAGTAGTAGCCTGTTCCAAGGACATGCATGCCATGGACTGTCTCTTCCACACGGGTCCCTTGGCCTGCATTGCATCCCTCCTCTGACAGGCAAATAGACTAATAGTAGCAATAATCATCACTGTTAACATCTACTGAAGGTTTCTGAACTCTCCTAAGTGCTTTACTTACATTGCCCCATTCAATCCTCAAGGTAACTCAGTAGATGGGGCAGGTGCCCTTATTATGCCCTTTTACGAATATAGAAACTGAGGTTTATCATCTTTAGGTTGGTCAACTCTCCAAGGCTAGTGATTTTAGTACTGGGGTTCAGGCCCAGTTAGCCTGGCAGGGCCGGTGACATCAACGGTCCTTGGGCCGGCGCAGAGACAAGGAGGCCCATGGTGGAGCATCTTCCCAGAGCCCTGTGCATGGGCACTCAATCACCAGACCATGAGAGTCAGTGGGCCTGGGTCCTGCATGCCTGAGCCCACCCTGTACATGGAAGAGCAGGCAGAGGCCCCAGCACGGGCTGACAAGACACGACACCACACCTCATTTGCTGTGCAACGTTTGTGTAATTAGACACATTTGGTGCCGGCAAGGAGGAGCGGTCTGCAGCAGAGGCTTGATGGATCGGGTGTTCCCCCAGGCTCTGACCACATTAATCACAGAAGCCAGAGCCACGGGGGCCGTTTTTCTCCTAGGCTTTGTCCGGTTTCCCACCTGGGACACTGAAAGCAGGGGTGAAGAAGTGGGCTTTCCAGCACTCGTCATGTCCCCTTGTGGCCTTGGTGGAGCCCAACTCCCTGAGGATATGGTAGAGCCACTAGCAGCCCAGCCCAGCAGGATGCGGGGCTCTGGGAACACCGCTGCTGCCCATCAATGGGGTGTTAACCAGAGCAGAGCCTCCTTGGCTGGGGAGGGAAGCTTGCACTCCTCCACCCTCCAGCAGAATTAAGCAAGCCCACCCCTCGCAGGCATGACCTGTGAAAGTCGGAGCACCTCTGAGCCTCTGCATCTGCATCTCTAAGATGCAGATTCTCACCCCATCTCACAGGGCCATGGGGAAGAGCCTGACCAGCTGCAGGTCCCCACACAGATTACTGACACCCTTTATTGTATTCTACTTTGTGATGCCAGACTCACCACTGGGGCTTGGTGACCCCAAATGAGCTGAATAACGACCCCCAGAGATGCCCAGGTCCTAATTCTGGGGACCTGTGACTGTATTTCTGTGGGGAAAGGGGCATTGCAGATGTGATTAAGGATCCTGAGACAGGAAGGTTACCCTGGATTATCCAGTGGGCCCTCAAAGCAATCACAGGCATCCCTGTAAGAGAGGCAGAGGGAGAAAACTACCACAGAAAAGGAGGAAAGCTGGGGGGAGGGGAAGGCAATGTGATAAGAGGTCAGGGGTATAAGCCAAGGAAATGGGTTCTTTCCTGGAGCCCCGAGAAGGAACTAGCTGTGCCCACAGCTTGACTTCAGGCCCATAAGATATACTTCAGTCTTCTGACCTCCAGAACCACATGAGAATAAACCTGTATTGTTTTAACCAACTAAGTTTGAAGTAATTTGTTGCAGCAGTAACAGGAAACCAATACTCTGCCTTTCAGTTACCAAGTCTAGTGAAAGGGCCACCTGGGCCAGTGAGTGACAAGACCATTTGCACAGGCCCATTGGCCCGGTCAGACCTCCTTGCTACCTGCCATCATCACGTTCTACTGGGCCAGGTGCTCTGCCCACACACACTGCCCCTCAAGGGCCAAGAAGAAAGCAAGCCCAGAGAAGGCACATGACCTGTGTCCAACCCAGAGCTAGTGAGTGGCAGAGCCTGGAGAAGACTCAGCTCCCTATTAGCACAGGGAGGGTCAGCACTAAGGGTCCCCTCATTTGGCGACAAGGCCCTGACTGCAGTCAGAGCATCTCAAACCTGAGCCTGCAGCAGCATCACGTGGAGGGCATGTTAAATATAGATCATGTTTCACTCTATACTACAAAACGTCAATAACCAAGACAGCTTGGTATTGGCAAAAAAACAGACACACAGACCAATGGCACAGAATTGAAAATCCAGAAGTAAACCCACAAATATATGGACAAATAATTTTTGACAAAGGAGCGAAAAATATACAATGGGGTAAACAAAGAGTCTTTAGTAGGTGGTGCTGGGAAAATTGGGAAACCACATGCAAAAGAATGAAACTGAGCTATGAACTGTCACCATATACCAGAATTAAGTCAAAATAAATTAAAGACCTTCATATAAGATCCAAATCAATAAACTATATAGAAGAAAACATCGGTACTAAACTTACAGACCTTGCTTTCAGGGAGGAACTTCATGAACCTGACCTCAAAGGCAAGGGAAGTAAAAGCAAAAATAAATGAATGGGACTATATCAAACTAAAAAGCTTCTGCACAGCAAAAGAAACCATCAACAAAGCAAAGAGACAACCACCCAAATAGGAGAAAATATTTGCAAACAATGCTGCTAATGAGGGACTAATACCTAAAATATATAAAGAATCCATATGACTCAACAATAAAAAAAAGAAAACCCAATTAAAAAATGGGCAGAGGGCCTAAATAGACACTTCTCCCAGGAAGGCATACAAATGTGCAACATATATATGAAAAAATGCTCATCCTCATTAGCTATCAGGGAAATGCAAATCAAAGCCACAATGAGATCCCACCTCACACCTGTGAGAATGGCTGTTATCAACAAGACAAGGAATAACAAGTGCTGGAGAGGATGTGGAGAAAAAGGAACTCTGGTACACTGCTGGTGGGAGTGCAAACTGGTACAACCACTGTGGAAGGCAGTGTGGAGGGTCCTCAGAAAATTGGGAATGGAGTTACCATATGACCCAGCAATCCACCTTCTGGGGATCTACCCCAAAACCTTGAAAACCTTTGTCTGCAAAGACTTATGTACCCCAATGTTCATCGCAGCGCTGTTCACAGTGGCCAAAACATGGAAACAACCAAAGAGCCCTGTGACAGATAAAGAAGTTGTGGAACATTTATACAATGGAATATTACTCAATCATAAGAAAAAGTCAAATATGGCCATTTACAATAACATGGATGGACCTTGAGATCATCATGCTAAGCGACATACACCAGACAGAAAGAAACCAAGAACCATATGATTTTGTTCATATGTGGAACATGAAGCTGAAAGTAACAAAGACCAAAAACTCATGGACACAGTCAGTAGTTTAGCGGTTACCTGAGGGTAGGAGGGGGAGAGGAGGGCGGGGGAATCAAATATGTGGTGATGGAATGAGAACTGACTCTGGGTGGTGAACACATATTGCAGCACATAGACTATGTATGGTAGAACTGTATAACTAGAACCTATGTGATTTTTACTAACCAATGTCATGCAAATAAATTTAACAGTAAGACAGATTGATTGATCATGGGCCCCACCCTAGAGTCTCTGAACAGGTTGGCCAGGGCCTGAGAACCTGTGTTCCTAACAGTCTCTCAGTTAGGCTGACCAGATGCACCATTTTAAATGGGACAGAAAACAACCGTACTGTCCTGTGTCAAACGGTATGTGTGGTCAGCCTAGTCCCACTGGGCTAAATTCAAGGTGTCAGTAGGCTGACCAGACGTACCATTTGAAACGGGACAGGACTGTTGATTTCTCCCCCGTGTAAAATGGTACGTCTGGTCGGCCTACTCTCAGGGGACATTGAAGCTGCTAGTTTAGGGTCCATTAACCTGGGGGCAGTGTGCTAGAAAAGGGCAGCATGTGCTTTCAAGAAGGAATTGGCTGGACCCATCCAGGGGTCCTGGGTTATACAAGGGCGGCCGAGAGCAAGGCCAGCATGCGGTCGAGGGGCCGGGGGGCCAGGCTCAGGGGGCTGTAATTCAGTTTCTAACTAAGTGGGTGGCCCTGATGCTTAGCTATTTAACCCTTCTGTGCTGCCTCAGCTCCTTCATCTGTAAAATGGGACAACACGATGTATGCATTTTATGGGGTTGTTGAGGATTAAATGAGATAAAACATGTGAAGTGATTACAACAGTCATGAGGTCAGAGTTAATGTGAAAAATAGCATTTGCAGTGGCGGGGTCTTCTTATATCTCTGTCATTGTCCCTAGGTATGTGGGAAGATGTGAGCCCGGATGTTCACCTGTAGAGTGATGCAAACCTGTGTGGACTCTCCCTCCAGGGAGCTCTCAGCATTGCCTTCGTCTCTGACCATCACTGGGCCCCCTGCAGGGAACGCTTCGCTGTAGGCCTGCTGTGCCCAGGATCTGTGTCACTGAATCAAACATTTCTCAAAAGAAGAAAACTGGAGATTCCAAACCCCTTTTACATAGGGATTCAGCTCCCTCAATATACTTAGGATTCTCAGATGTCACCAACTGAGCAACTTTTGGTGATCCACTAGCCCTTAATGTATGTACCTTCCAGAAGATGCTGGAGCTGTGGTCTCAGCCACCTGCAGCTGGAGGGCGCTGGGAGGTGGGCAGAGGGCTAAAGTGGGCACAGTGCTGCAGGCAGCAGGTCCTAGGCGAGTGAGAACGAGGTATGCGCACTGAAATAAAATGACAAGTTCCCAACATGTCGAAAGATACGGCAGATAGTGTCCAAATCTGGGACAATTCGAATAACACAACAGTGATGACCAGAGAGTGTAACTCCTAGAATAACACAAATATCCACGCATTTATTTGAAACAAAGAAATGAGGGAGAAGGGACAGCTCTTCCCTACAGCAGCATTTCAATGGATAAATGTGGAAGGAATGATGGAAATGGAAAAGCACCACTGGGCAAACACTAACCAATTCCTGTTTCTGACAAAAGCCATCGATGTTAAAGTTGGTGAGTGAGAATGTGATGAGAAACAGGATGTTTACATGGTACCAAAGTATTACCACAGAATTATTAACTACAAAGGGACCAGCTTTAAAGTGGAGAAACTCACCTGAACCAAGTGGTCAAAATTAATCTCCAGTGATGGGAAGCACTGCCATGCTATGCCCCCTGACACGATGCACTGGAAGACCACAACACCACTTTTATTATTATTCCCCAAAAAGTATATTCTGAAGTGAATCATGGGGCGACAGCAGGCAAACCCAAACCGTGGGTATTTTATACAGTAACTGGCCTGTCCTCCTCAAAAGCACCAAGGTCATAAAAGACAAGAGAGCAATTTTCCAGGATTAAAGATGACTAGGAGATAAGACAACTAAATGCAAAGGTTGGATCCTGAATCAGAGAAAAAAGACATTAGTGGGCAACTCACCAGATTTAGTTAAGATTTACAAGTTAGTTAATAGCAACGTGTGAGTGTTTGCTTACATAAGATGTTAGTTAACATTTGAGGAATTGGGTGCAGAGTGTAATGGAAATCTTTGTACTATTTTTGCATGTCTGAAATTATTTCAAAGTAAGAGATACTTTTAAAAAGAAAATAAAAGTAGATTTGCTGTGTCCTGGGGAGGCACTGGAATCACCTGAGGGGTGACACACCTTCTCAGTCACCTGCCCCACAGTGTCTGCCTTGAAGCCAGTGAGCGCTCAGCAACTCTGCACTGACTTCATCTGAACGGGAGCTGGGGGAGGCAGGAGGGTTCGCCTGGGTGAGTGGCATGGGTGGAGAGGGCTGTACGCTCAGCAGACAGTAAAGCTGGATGGAACCTGCTGGGTGGCAGGTGCGGAACATCGCGCTGGTGCAGTCGTGCAGTGGGAATCCCGGGAAGGCCCCACTCAGTGTGGGGGATCCTGGTGCCCCCAGGAGGTGGTGGCTCCTGAGCTGAGGCTTAGAGGATCTGTAGGAGGTGGCCAGGAGGAAGGGGTTGTTCTAGGCAGGCTGGGCAGCAGGAGCTGAGGCACAGGGACATGTGACAGGGTCATGTGTCCTGAAACTGCAAATAGCAACCTGGACAGGTGAGGTGGCTGGGTCAAGAGGGGCACAGGACCAACTGATCTTTTGCAGCAGGTCCCCACCAAGGAGGTGTGGGGAAGAGCAGAGATTTTTGGGGTGAGGGAAAGGTTTTGGCTTTACTTCTGGAAGCAGGTGGATAGGGTGGCAAGGGCACAGGTCATCAAGGCATAAAAGGCCAAGAAAAGTGACATCAGCTACGGGCTTCGAGGCCCGTGGAGGGAACGGAGAGGGGCAGGGTTAGGTATAGTGAGACAGCACTGATGACACACCTTTCTACCTGGGGCTCTCAAAGCAGGGAGTTGGACTCGGCCCCAAAGGATAACTCTGAGCTTGTCCTTATCAGTAAGGCGACTCTATAACTTAGTGTCTAAATCAAGACAATTGACAGACTGAAAGGGGCTCTGTGAATTACTAAGCTGGGACAAGTTATAACAGGCTTACATGGGACCTTTGCTTACATGGCCTGGAGGGGGTTCCCACCATAAAGAGCCCCCAGGTGCCGGGAGCATCTGCAGCCTTGGAAGTGCTGATGTGCAAGACAGCAGTGCTTCCCTCTCAGGTAACCTCCCACCCACGCATTCACAAAAGGTCCCAGGGGAGTACACTCATGGGTGGCAAAGCAGGCTGCAGCCCAGCCTCACCAGTGGCAGGTGCCTCGCAGGCCAGGGTGGTGAGCAGAGGACAGAACTTACCCGTGGACGCCATGGACAGAGTGAGGCTCGTAATGGTACCTTCCCTCCTGGTGTCTCATGTCAATTGGTAAGGGAGCATGGAACGGTGGCAAAAGGTGCTGCGGCACTGTGCAGGGGGAGAGAAAAAAACAGGACTTCAAAACCTTTTTCCCTCCCTCAAAAAGCAATTTTCAAAAGGCTTTAAAGCTCAATGAATTTCAGAGCAACAGCAGTAAGGACAGGGGGCTCCAAGGTGCGGCTATCACACACCCACGAAGGGGGATGAATAAATAATCAAAGTCAGCCCAGGAATCCTACATCTTTCACATAAAAGATCCCCAACCGAGCTCTTGACAAAGACAAGCAGCTAAGCGCTCTTTGAACTCAAGGAGATTACAGGCTGGGCTGCAAATCAGGGCTGACAGAGCCGACAGGCTCCTGCCCATCCCGGCCTTGGCTGCCTGTGGCTCCAGCAGCCCCGGGGTTATGGCATCCACACAGGCTTGCAATATTTACCTAGTACCATCTGTGAAGCCAGGGCCTGTTCCAGCTGCAGCCAGAGGACACCTTCGTGGGTCTGTTAATCTCCAGCTCTTAATATTACTAGCAGTGCCTCCAAGATGCAAATACCAACTCCTGAGCCTCGGTTTTCAGAGGTGAGTCAGCCCGTCTGCACTTGGCCTGCCCTCAACAAATCATCATGATAATTGTAGGATGCTCTTTGCTTATTAAAAAAAAATTCTTGGGTACCCTGGAGGTAAACATAATTACAGGCTCCAGGAAAACAAGGCTCTTTAAAAAGTAGTTAGACTGAGAAAAGGGCCAAGAAGTGAAGATTTCTAGTCAACTCTCACTCAGGCGGAAGGCTGTGGGCCAGTGGGAATCAGAGGTGGGTCTGAACTGCAGACTAGTTGAAAGAAGTGGTTTGTTTTACACGAGGCGCGGGTCAGCTGCCTGCTAGGCCGACTGTAAGAAATACATACAGATAATGCTGCTAACGGTGTCCGTGCACACAGATTCTGGTACCACGTTATAAATGCTCCGATTTCTCGTTTTTATTGTGGTAAAATATACATAACAGAAAACTTTAAACCACGTTTAAGTGTACAATGCAGTACATCACATTGTGGGCAACCATCACCAACATCCATCCGTGAGACTTTTGTCGTCTTCCTGAACTGAAATTCTGGACCCATTGAACACTGTCTCCCCATCTTCTCGGCCCTCTCCCTCCTCCATGAAGTGTTCCTATTGTACTTTCTGTCTCCATGAATCCCACTACTCTAGGAACCTCACATGAGTGGAATCACACGGAAACTGTCCCCTTGTGACGGGCTTACTTCACTTACTATCAGGTCCCCAAGGTTTACCCCGTATACCCTGTGTCTGATTTTTCTTTAAGGCTGAATAAGCCTTAAGGATATACTACATTTTGGTTATCCATTCATCCCTGGATGGACCCCTTGGTTTGAATGTTATAAACTGGTAACATGAAGAGAATTTCTCCTGATATTTTAACCTTAATTTTTACACATTCAATTTTATCTTCATCGTTCCACAATACCAGCATTTTCCATGGGGACTAGGAACAAAGAAAGCAAATTTTCTCACCCTGATTAAGTCAATTTGCCAAACCCAGACTCCACAGATCTTGGAACCAAAGGGGAATTGGCCTTGGAAAACGGAGGGCAAGCTCTGGCCTGCTTCCACAGCGGAGACACACTGGGCTGTCTGGGACCCCTGTGTCAGGGAGACAGGGCTCACTTCTCCAGAGGTGCAGGCGAGGGCCTTTACGGTTGTTGCTTTTTTTTTTTTTTTTTTTTTAAGTGGCAGGGATACCGGATTACAGTATTGTTTACAAATAAATTCGGTCTGCTTTTATGTGTTTCTGAATATCTCCCTGCATAGCCAAAAGCCCCCTGAGGCAGGCAGGCAGGGCGGGTATTGCTGCACCCATTTCACAGATGAGGAAATGGAGGCTATGGGTGATTTCAGTTCAAAGTCACAGGGCTGAAAAAAACGACAGAGTCTGGAGGAGAATCCAAAGCCCTGGACAGCTGGGCATGGCTCTTCCCTCTGCCCAGCATGAATGGAGATTCAGAGGCAGCCCTTGGGTGCAAGTGGGATGCCTGGGTCCTCTTGTCACCACCTGGCCCATGTACTATATTTAACAAATGCACAGGCAGAACCAGGCCCTGCCCTAAGTGCTTTGCATGTCCTAGGTTTTCACAGCAACAACAGGCTACATTCACCCCAAAATTTCTGGCCTTCCCACTAGCCATCCCCCAGCACCCCACATGCTCTTTTCCTCCCCAGTCTTGCACCTGTAGGATTGAAGGGGGTCCCTTAATGCAATCAGATATAAGACCCCACACAAGAGAGTGGGCCCCTGTCTAGCCAGCAGTGGGCAGAGACGTTGCTTTGGCAGGAGTACCACCACTTCACCCAGGTCTAAAGAGCTCTAAATCTGCAGAAATGAAGTGCTCATGCTAGTGTACCAGGCAAACATGAAATGGGGGTGGCACCAGGGCTGACCTGGCTGTCTCACAGACCAGGTACATGCACGCATGCTTCTGTTAGGGAAGGAAGAGCTTGGGGCTCCTGGAAGAAATAGAGGGGAGAGCCACCCTCAAAGTCCCACTGCCGGGGCTACGCCCTCCTTTTTGCTCCGGTTAGCAGGGCAAGCGGCTTTCTCTTTCTCAAGTCAGAGCTGCAGGTCAGGACCTCTCGCAGCCCCTGCTGCCCTCCAGACAGCTGACACTCATGGACCGAGCAGGCAGCAGGGTCTCTGGCCACACCCCTGTACCCCTCACTGTCACCCGCCTTGGGGTCCTCAGGAAGAGCCTAGGAAAACCTGTTAGTGGTTCCTCCTGCCTGGGTGTCGGTGTGTTAGGTCGGCTGGCAGCTTGAGTGTGGTCAAGTTCCCGGGTCAGGGAGGGGAAGGGCTACGGGTGCTCAGTGTTAATGAAGTCTGCTGTCTCGTGGGGCTTTTCTGAGGGCACCTCCTTTAGTGTTACCATCCACCCTCTTTGTTTTTCAGGAAAGAACACTGAGGCTCTGAATGGTGTGTCTACTTCTAGGAGAGCAGTGATCAGGCAGTTTGTGACCAATCAGGCAGTTTGTGGTTTCACTCTCTCTCCCACAAAGCCCCAGGTGGTTGCCCAAAGCCAAGCCCAGCAGCCAGCACACAGCGGGCGCTCAGCAATAGGGCCTTGCATCACATCCACCATGCAGCAGACAGGCCTGTGATGTGCTGCCAGGTGACATCCAGACTCCTCTGCCTGCCTTCAGAGAGGTGGCCCAGTTCACTCACAGCAGTGACCCTAAGTCTGGGCAGTAGTCACTATAAGAATAGTCGTGCGTTTGTCCATTTGTCCATTTGTCCCTCCCTCCCTTCCTTCCTCCCTCCCTCTGCCTTGTCTCAGGGGTGTGCTATGTAGCAGGCACTATTCTAGGTCCTGGGAGCAGTGTGATGACAGCAGCCCGCACTGCTGCCTTCATAGAATTGCAGAATTTCCCTGAGTGAGAGAAGACAAGTGGTGAACAGACTAGCAAATGTATTTATAACATAATGGTGTTCAGAAGGAGACTGGGCTGGGCCAGGGAACAGAGAGGAGACTTGGATGGAGGGTGGGCTCTCGGCAGGAGAGGGAGAACCAGGCGTGGGAATGGCAGGTGCACAGGCCTGGTGTGGGGAAGAACTCTGCAATTTCAGCACCAGGCCAAGCTGCCTGGAGCAGAGGACGGAAGTAGGGGAGGCAGGAAGAAGGTCTTACAAGACCAGTCAGGCTATGGGAAGGACTTCAGGACTTCTGGGTGATCTGGGAAGCCGGTGGGGGGGTGAGGGCGGGGGCCCGAGCATGGAGTCCTGTGCTCTGGTGAAACTTTGCAAAAGGCCATACAGCCGGGCTAGGAGGTGAGGGGCAGGGGTAGGCGTACTGGCCAGGAATCCCAGATTGGCCCTGCCACTGGGCAGCCATGGGACATTGGAGAGATTATGTCCCCTCTCTGGGTCTCACATTACCCATCTGCACAATGAGGATTAAGTGAGCTCTAATTTCCTTCCTGCCAGAACAATTCTGCTGTTTGCAAATGGTTACCGCGACCTCAGGTCCCAGCCAGTGACACACAGAGGCTTTGGCAGGGATCCCTGACCCGGCCACAGAAGGGGCTCTGCGTGCAGGCGCTCTTTTGTATTTATGGCCCTATCTCTACCATTCACTGACTCATGGGCCCTTCTGCATCCACTTGGCCCAGCAGTAACAGGCCCAGTTACCCGAAACCACTTGCAGAACACCCCCACCTCCCTGCCCCGAACTATCTCTGGGACCAACTTTGCACCCCAGGGAAACTGAAGATGAAGGCTGATCTGGGGTCATCTGAGGTCTCAGGACCTTTCAGACCATCAGGGACCACCCCCACACACCCTTGAAGGAAACATTCGGAGGTGGGTGCTTTGCTTAAGGCCCCTCGGCCAGGCCCCGGGAGGAGGAAACCCCACTGTGGACTCCTGAGCAATCCCAGAGGCCATCAGCAGCACCCACAGAACATGGAACTGAACACCAAGAACAGGCACTGCCTGCCACACATTGTTTTCATTGTGGACTCTTTTTTCAAGTTAAATAAAAATCCAAACTAAATCACGCCCTTCCGTCAGAGGGGGAAACACACACACACCATATGCCATTTCAAAGAAATGGCTCTCTTTTCAAGTTTCTGAGGAAGAAACTGTAAGATGGGAATTTTCTATGGATCGCCCAGCTCCCTCTGAGAAAAAGCACATTTGGTTTTAATCGTACACAGAAAGACCAAAAGTCTGAGAAGCTGAGGATGGTGGTGGCGTGATGGCTTTCTTCTTTTTTAACCCCCAAAGTTTTCTGTGCAAAGGTTTAAATGGCAAATGTTGCTTGGCTGGTGGTCCCAGGGGTGAGGCGACGTTTGGATGGGCAATGGCCCCGGTATAAGGATCTGCCTGTGTGAGTGAGCCCGGCACCAGGAAGGGGCCGGGGGGGGCCTCTCCTGGAAGTCCAGCTCTGGTTAATGCCCTATTAATGAGGACTCTGGTGAATTTCTGTAGGAGATGATGGGGTGGGGTCAGCAGAGGGCTCAGACAAAGAATCAGGAAAAATGGGTCAATGAAACACGACCGGGCAGCTGCGTCAGGAGTCAGATAAATTCTCCTCAGATGAAGTCATGTGTTGCTGCAACATGGAGACACTGCCCTGAGGGCTGAGCTCAGACAGGGGCATGAGAGGCTGGCTCAGAGCTGGAGGGACCAGCCAGGTGAAAGCAACAGTCTCCCAGGAGAGCCTGGGTGCGCTGGGATACACCAGCCCTCAGGGCCAGACAGTCCCTCGAGGTTAGCAAGGTCTCCAGGGACTGTGGTCTCTTCCATCAAGACTACAGGAGGCACTTAGCTTGGAGCTCCTGGCATGGGATCAGGGAGGGAGTGGGCTTCTGAGAGAAGGGCTGCCTTGCCCTGTCACTGACTGAGGGACAGTGCAAGCAGGCATCTCTGGAAGGAGGTCTGTATCTCCTGGCATGATACAGGTTTGAGTTAGGATGAGGCACAAGCCCATCTCATTGCAGCCTGCGGGGCCCAGGGACAGAGCGGTGCATGGATCCCATCTGTCTCGGGCAGTTGGCCCATGGCCCTAGGGTCACTTTGCAGGAGATAGTGTTGTGGCTGCATCATGGACACTCTGATGAGCTCCAGGTGGCCTCTGATAAGCTGAAATGGGGGCACTCTGATTTGGAGTGACTGGGGACCAGGAAAGGACTTCTTGGCCCCCAGTTTCTCTCATATTCCATGGGGCTATGCTTGGGATTCCCCATTAATGACTAACTGGTCATGCTCCTTGCCCTCACAGTTTCTTGCATCTTAAGTAATATCCAATGCAGGTTCATTATTCTTCTTAAAAGCAAACAGATCTACAGATCTTAGGAAAGTCAGAGAAACAAATTCACATTAAAGTGTGGAAGACTCACCAGGTGGCTTTCCCCCTAATGGAAGGACCCAGGCAGCAAGAGACAGCCACACCCTTGAAGAAGGAGGTGCTGGTGTGGAGCAGAGAAACAAAAGGCAGGCAGGCGAGCTTGAAGCCACGCACAGTACACTTTGCAACTAGATAGAAACTGGCTTGATCTGAGCTGCACACCAGTCAAATGGCAGTCCTAAGAGAGATGACATGTCCCCAAAGTTTTGGGAGTGTAGGATGGGAGTCAGAAGCACATGAGCCATAAACCAGACAGACCTGGGTGTGAATCCTGGTTTTGTCACATCCTAGCAAGTGACAAGTGCTCAGAGCTTCAGTGTCTTCATCTGTAGAGCAGGAAGGACTCCTGCCTGACGACAGTGCATGTCTACAGTGCCTAGCACAGAGCAGGAATTCAGTAAGGGGAGTTTCCTTCCCTATCACGGGGAACCTCAGAGGAGTTATAAATAGGACCTCAGTGCTCTGGTCATGACAGGCCCTTTTCCCTGATCCCTGGTGTAAGGGACACTGAGAGGCATCAGATGGGAACTCAGGTGTGGCATCCACGGCACACTCAGTGCCCCTGACTCACAGTGGTACAGAGTGGGGACAGGCAGAAATGAGAGGTCACAGATCTGGAGCACTGCAGGAAAGGTTTTCTACATGTTAATCCTGGTGACTATCACCTCACCCCCATTCCCACGGGGCCCATCCCGCAGAAGGCTCAGACCAGCTCCTCTGGAATGCCAGTGTTTCCCAGTGTTCCTTCCCTAGCCTCTGTGCCCACATTGGCCAGGACAAAACAAGCAGGTGAGGGGACTGCCAGGTGGCCTAGTAGTTCCAGTGAACATCGTTGTAAATGTTGTTTAAAAGAATGGTTTAAAAATTTATATATTACAGTAGACTCGCAGTTAACTGGAACTCAAGTACTTTCAAGTAACTGGCACAAAAAACTTCAATATTTTTAATGGCTGCTTGAGCGTTTTGCTGGTTGCTTGAGAGTGCTAGGTACATTTATTCAGCATCTACCAATCCCCATGGGTGCTGGGTACCTGAGAGTCTACCCTTTTCCCCTGCCTTCAGCCACATCAGGCTGTGCTATAGCAGCGACTGGGCTCTCAGCAAAGTCAGTGGCAAAGAAGCTCAAGGCAAAAGAGGGTGTGACCCGGGTCTCAGGCAAGTGCTACCTCCCCTGTGCTAGAGGGTAAAGAATGGTTCAGAGGGTGGGATCCCTTTAATGATCTGATTGCCTTAACCAAACCTGGCTCTCCCCTCCAGAAAGTGAGAGGGATCTAAGGCTGGGGAGGACTCTCCCATCCCAACAGAGAGAGATTGTTATTCTCCATTCCACTCTGGGTGCCTGTTAGTCAATGAAACCTTTTAACTCCACAGGGAACCAGAATGTGAAGCTGCTTTGCAAACTAAAAACGTGCATCGTGTGGGGAAGGGATGGCAATTGCCCCCTTCATTTTCCCCTGATGATGCCAGACCTTCAGCTGAGCACTAGCTGGCTGCCTACTCTGGTACGGTCTCTGTTTCAGCCATCGAAGCTGGCTTGTCATGAATCCCACAGGGCAGGACTCCGTCACTCTGTCTCACGCCTGTGGAGATCCCAGGCCCATTCCTCAGGGAAGCTGGAGCTACGGCTTCCCAGAAGATACTGGAAATAACAACACCAGCTATTAACACAAAGAATACACCAGATACGCTCTCCCTCAGCAGCATGGGGCTGACCTAGGGACATGATGTCATTCAGACATCATGGCCTTGACCGGCACAGGCTGAGGGCCCCATCACGTCCAGCTCCTCAGCCTTTTCTGGAACCCACAGTGGAGCTGCCCAGCACCCAGCCTGCTACAGCCCAGGGCATGGAAGTCACACGTCAACTTTCCCAGCCCCCAGCCCGCCAAGGCCTCCCTACTGAGTCAGTGGAGGCAGACCCTGCCTGTGCCAGTGCTCTGGAAGCCCCAGAGACAAAAGGCACAACTCCTGCACCAGGGGCAGCTCTGTGGAAGCCAACTGTAAAGCTGCAGAGTCTGACCCTACATGATTACAGGGTCCACACAGTATAGGCTGCCAGAACGACCCTGGAGTCAGGGATGGGAGATTTCTTTGGGGCCTAGAGCTGGGCTCTCTGGAAGCAGCAATTTTGGAGTTGAGCCCTGAAGGGACTAACTGGGAGAGCTGGAGGAAGGGGCGGGGGTGACCGGTTCTTCAGGCTCAGAAGCAGAATAGGCAGTGTCCAGAAGACTCGATCATGTCCTGGCACAAAGCTGTGTGGGCAGTGAGACCTGGCCCGGACGGTGCGGCCTCTCCTTTACATATGGGACTAGGCACGCCTCTCCCTGGGAGCCTCCAGTGGGTTAAGTGATGTGTGCACATAGCAGGAGGCACACTATGAGCATGGATGTCAGCGCTTCTCAGACCCTGGAATCACCTGCAGGCTTTTTAAAAATACTGTTGCTGGGCCCCATCCCCAGATTTCCCACTTCAGTGGGCCTGAGAATCTGCATTTATAACAAGCAGCCAGGTGGTGCTGACAGTACCTCTCAAGGACCACACTCAGAGAACCACTGGCCTATCTTACCCTTTCTGCATTTCCAGTCCCTGCTGTAGCACCAGAGTCCCCACTTACACCAATAAATAAGAGATTATTTCTCATATGTGTGCCTACGATGCATTGTACCAGCTGGAGAATGTTTGCAGGGGGAGAACTCAACATAGTTGATGAGAGAGACCGCCTTGGGTATGACCTTCAAATTTGCGTGACTACCATCCCATCCCGGGTACAAGGGTTTCTAAATAGCAGACACAAGAGACCCAAGCATCATGAGGAATGCAGGCTTTGAAGGCATCCCAGTGTTTGTGCTTTTCCATGCTACGAGGATGAAGATGGATGCCAGGGCTGGGAGGAGCCACACAGATGGCACACACACGCACACACATACGCCTCCCCGGCTTGGGGTGGCCTCAGATGGCCAAGGCCTCTCCCAGTGCGAACGAAGTCATCAGTGCAAGCGTCAGAGCTCGGGAGGCTTGAAAGTGCAGAGGGGTCCAAGGAAACCTCATTCCCAGTGGCCAGACAAGTCTGTTTCCAGGCCTTCTGCAAATGGCACTATTATTCCCAATCATAAGCCTGGGACAGGCTGCTCTCAGAGGCCCCTCCTGATGCCCAGGCACCGCCCCACAGGAAGTACTTAATAAGAATAATAATATCCTGAATGGCACTCCACAGCATGCAATTAAAAAGCGTTTCTGTCTAACTTGGTGGGGGAGGGGGAAATGAAAATCAGACAGGAAATTCCAACACCACAAGCTGGCTGGTGTCCGGAGGGCTGAGGCCCAGGCTGCTTGCTCGCACAGTCAGACCTGCCCCCACACAGAGCTTGGCAGGACCAGGGCCTCGGCTGGGCCCGCCAGTGCACACCGCCCACCCTAGAGCCGCCGCTGGCCTTTCCAAGGTGTTGTTTGACAAAATATGACAAACTAGCTGCTGGAGAGAGAGAAAGAGAGCACAGAGCTGGGGCTTGCCAAGCCACTCCACACGGGCAGGGCACTGAGGCTGGTCCCCAGAGTAGGGTGGGCAGGGATGCAGAGAGAAGCGCACAGTCCAAGGGCTAGCAACGTGCTGGACCAAATGCCAGGGAGAGGGCAGATTCAAGTACCACATGGCCCCTGCTGCAAAGGAGCCTGGACAGTCCTGGGATCCATCCTCTCTGCTATCGACTGAAGGTTTATGTCCACCCACCCCCAATTTATTATGTCGAAATCCTAATGCTTGAAGGGATAGTGTTTGGAGATGGGGTGTTTGAGAGGTGATTAGGACATGAGGGTGGAGCCCTCGTGAATGAGAAAATACCCCTGAAAAAGGGATCCAGAGAGCTCCCTTGCCACTTTAACCATATGAGGACACAGGGAGAAGACAGCCATCTAGGAACCAGGAACCAGACACTGAGAATCTACTGATGCCTTGACCTCAGCCTTCACAGCTTCCAGAACTGTGAGAAATGTCTGCCATTTACGCCCGCCAGTCTATGATATTTTTGTTGTACAACCTGAACTGTGACATCCTCAGATGATGGGGCTAAGATAAGGTGAACAGGCCACAGGAGGCAAATGGAACCTGGGCAGGAGGCTGCGGGGTCATGGCAGATAGCACTGAGGTGGGAGCCCACAGTGTGGCCAAGCCTGGCCCCATCGCTGATTCACTTCACCTTTCTGGGTCTTGGTTTCCTCATTTATAAAATGAGGGTAGTGACAGGACCCACATCAGAGGGAAAATGTAAAAGAGACAAGCTAGCATGTGCAGGGCCAGACACACGACAGGGCCTAGGAGCGCTGGCGTGGCCATCTCCATGGACCCTCTTGCCCCTTCAGCTAGGGTGGGAGATTTGTGGGGAGCTTCAGAGGGACCCTGGGGAGATGGATGCTGATGGGTTAAGCAATGGTTAAGATTAGAAAATCTTAGGACCAAAAGAAACCTTACAGAAGGCCAAGCATGATTAAGTGTGAAAAGTGTCTTGGCCACAGATGTGTTCCAAAGAAAGTAGTGTTGAGGACCCCAAATCTACAATGGATTTTAGGCCCAGAGCTATGATACCAAAGGTCTCCCCTACAGGTCTCCAAAGGAGCCTGCAGAAAACACAAATCCAGGCCAGAGGCCTAGAGAAGAGTGACCCTCGTGCTGGTGCTCATGTCCCTGTGCTCCTTCTACCTGTCACCAAGGTGGGGCAAGCCAGGTGGCCTGGGATATACAAAGGCATGGATTTGACATGGCACAGTTCACCTGCACAGACATTACCCTGAGTTTCACTGCCCTTGACAGACCCCTCTGCCATCTGCACCAGCAACCCTGTTAGCCGGCAGAAGATGGCCACACAGGCACTCCTGGGGCCTTCTTCTGTATCTGGCCCTGCACATGCTATAACAGCTTGTCTGCGTTTTACAGTCTCCCTCTGATGTGAGTCCTGTCACTACCCTCATTTTTCAGACAAGGAAACCAAGGCACAGGAAGGTCAAGTGAATCAGCCAAGGGGCCAGGCTTGGCCACAGTGTTGGCCCCCACCTCAGTGTTACTCAACTTCAAGTGCTGTCCTGTCACTGTCCCAAAAGCTCACTTGTTATGGGAGTGGGAGACATTCAGTCCTTTCAGGAAGACGTCTGAGCCACTCCTCTGCCTGGTCCCCCTGGGCCCCCCAGGTGTCACCTGCCACTCAGCTTCATTCAGCAGCATCCAGCTCCTTCCCTGCAGAGCCTGAGCAAGGTTTCTCCAGTCTGGTGCTTCGGGCCCCTCACACCCCCCAGAGAGCGCCAAAGAGCCCGTGCTCGCTCTGCTGCAGTTAGTAATATTATTTTTTCATTTAAAATAAAGCTCTTTAACAGTCTCTATTTAATGAGTTTATTCATTGTTATCTGCTGCAGTTCTGGAGTCGGGGGGAGCCCGGCATTCAGCCCCCACCAGGCACCGGGGATGGTCTCCAGGGCTGGCGAAGGCAGCCCCTACTGCGGTGTGTCCTCAGGCAGAGCCTGCCAACGCCAGTCATTGAGGTTCAAAACCAGGTGTGCAATGTGCCGGGAGAGCAGCTCAGGCACCTCTGAGCACGGCAGCCACTTCTCGGCCAGTGAGAAGCCTCCTGGTCAGTAAGGTCCCAGTGAGAGCATGTTACTCTAAGGGATCTTTTTTTTTTTTTTTGGTGGTTCCCTGTCTGGGAATTGAACCCAGGCCACCATGTTGAGAGTGCTGAAGCCTAGCCACTACCCCACCAGGGAACCCCACTCTATGGGATCTTTTCCTTAAAACATTCTCTACCCACAAATCGTCTCTTCCCTTAGAGCCCACCATGTGGGCCACAGGTTACCTTAAATTTTCTGGTAGCCACATTAAAAAAACAAAAACAAATGAACAAAAAAACTAAAAGGAAACAGGTAATAAAATAATTTTAATAACACAGTTTTCTTGACCCAGCATGTCAAAAATAGTATCATTTCAACATCTAACCAATACAAACCAATACAAAAATTATTAACATGAAGTTTTATACTTTTAACTTGTACTAAGTCTTCAAAATCAGGTGTACAGCTTATATCTAAGCACCGAATCTCAGTTCGAAGCAGCTACACGTGAAGTGCTCAACAGCCACATGTAGTGAGTGGCTGCCCTGCTGAACGCCACAGGCCTAACCAGTTCTCACTATGGAACTTGGTCTGCAGAGCGCAGCGTGTCAGCAATGCTGCTCTGATTCTGCCTTGGACTCTGCCCACTGCCTCCCTGACAGGCTTGGGCAGGTGCTCCTAAACAAAGCAGTGGGTGTGGGGACTCCTGAGAGCTTCTAAAAACTAAAAGGGTCCCCAGAAAGCAAAACATGCAGAGGTCATGCAGGGTAGGGCCAAGTCATGGGACACCTCCAGAAGCCTCGCTCCCTGGGTAGCACTAGCTCCATGTAATTCTGGACCCAAATGACTGGGCGATTTTTCCCAGCACGTGCCATTCCCATCATCCCTCCCCACACTCCAGTCCACGACCTTCCACTGCTGCTGGTGGAAAGAATGATTCCCTTTATCAGGACACTGGAGGTCTACCCAGCAGGGATGGAGTCCACGGAACCCCCAGGAAAAGCTTGCTCCCCCTATTTGCTGGTGGAGAAAATGAGATAGAAAATGCAGCCTCATGACCCAACCCACTGGCATTGAGCAGGGCCTAGAATCTTGTTTCCTAGAATAAGACTGTGGGAGAGAGGCAAGAGAGAGGGGGAAAATCAAAAACAAAAACAAAAACACTCCAAAGACTTCCTGAACATTAAAAAAAAAAACCTCTTGTAAAACAATATTTTGATGAGCTAAGTGTGTAAATTAAAAGCAGACAGAATCTACTCTCTTTAAAATAAACAGAGTTTAAAATCTCGGGGCAAACTCCCACACACAATGTGTTTCCGGGATGGAGAAACGAGAGCTGTCCTTCTAGAAACCCAAGAGCAGCCTGACCCCTTCGCCCACTCAAGGTTGTGGGCAATAGCCCTGCTCTGTGGGTCCAGCTCCATCCAAGCAAAGGGGCCCAGAGGAGGGATCCAATTCCTTGACAGGCCGCCCCCAGGTCCTGTGGTTGCCTGCAGAATGGAGTACAAAGCCCCGCCCAGCCCTCTTCATTCCTGCCCACAAAGCCCCCCAGGATCAGACCCCAGGAAGCCCTTGCTCTTTGACACCCCCCAGCCTAGAAAGCCCCTCCCCACAATGCCCGCCTCCTTCATGCCACACCAACTCCAAACCAAGTCCAGTGCATGCGTGCCTCCTCTAAGACCCTTCCTGGACACTCCAAACCAAGTCCGGTGCATGCGTGCCTCCTCCAGGACCCTTCCTGGACACTCCAAACCAAGTCCGGTGCACGCGTGCCTCCTCCAGGACCCTTCCTGGACACTCCAAACCAAGCCCGGTGCACGCGTGCCTCCTCCAGGACCCTTCCTGGACACTCCAAACCAAGTCCGGTGCACGCGTGCCTCCTCCAGGACCCTTCCTGGACACTCCAAACCAAGCCCGGTGCACGCATGCCTCCTCTAGGACCCTTCCTGGACTTTTCTCCTGCCACCGCTCTGCATCAGGCAGAAGATGTGCCCTCTGCACCATTTCCTCAAAGCCGGGGCCCAGCGCCTGGCACCAAAGAAATGAGGACTACGTGCCCAGGGAGTACGTGAATGCATGAGTTGGTGAAAGAATGAGTGAATCTTCTCACTACTGAAACAGAGACCCTGAGCGTAACAAGGGCGGCCAATAGCTGCTGACATTCTGTGTAAATGAATTAAGTCCTAGGAAAGAAGGCACTGCTGCACCAAGTACAGTAGTACAGAGGACCACCAGCTGACACAACAGTCACGGGCTGCAGAACGACGTTCCAGCCAACCACGGGCGGCGTGCACGATCGTGGCCCTACGAGATGACAATGCAGCTGAACATCCCTACTGTCTGGTGACCTTGTGGCTGTTGTAATGCAGGGGTGCAGCACGCCATGCATGGTGTGATGCCGGTGTAGGCAAACCTGGGCTGCCAGTCATGCAAAAGTGTACACAGTGCATACAATTATGTACAGTACGTAATAGTTGGTAATGATAATAAAGTACTACCTTTCTGGTTTATGTATTCATTCTACTACACTTAGTACCGTTATTTTAAAGTGCATTCTCTCTGCTCATAAAAACGTTTGCTGCAAAACAGTACGCCAAGTTGTCTGCTGACATGTTGTATGAACACAACTTCTTATGTTCACCACATCTCTTGATCGCATCCTTTTTCTTGTGCTTGATTTAATCTCATGTGGTTTCATACACTGAGTAGCCCAAGTGTACAGTGTTTATGAAGTCCGCAGTAACATACTGTCCTGGGCCTTCACACTCACTCACCACTCATTCCCTGACTCACCCAGAGCACCTCCCAGTCATGCTGAGTGCCCTGTGCATGTGTACCATTTTTTGTCTGTAGTATCTTATTCTTACTGTACTTTTTCTGTTCAGGTTTACACATAGTGACTGTAGTATTACAGTTGCCTACAGTATTCAACACAGTAGGATGCTGTACTGGCTTGTAGCCTAGGAGCAGGAGGCTGTACCATAGAGCCTAAGTGTGTAGTAGGCTGTGCCATGTACATTCGTGGAAGTGCACTCTCTGATGTTCGCACAATGATGAAACTGCCTAAGGATGCATTTCTCCGACCGTGTCCCCATAGTTAATCCCACAAGACTAGGATTGGCAGGGCAACAGTAGTAGCGGACAGAAACGTAGTAGATAGAGCAAGAGTAAGCAATAGTAGCCAGAGCAGAGGTAGCACACAAAGCAGTAGTAGGCAAAGTAATAGCAGCAAACAGAGCGGTACAGCCAGAGCAGTAGGAGACTTGGTGGTAGTAGAAAGAGCAGTACAGCTGGGCCCCTCCTCAGAGACTGACAACAGAAGTGGTTTTAACAGCAAATGCACCAGGCTTCCTACATGCTGAGCTTTCCTGAACATGTGACATTTGTTAACTGATTTAACCCTCATAGCACTTGATGGGAAATGTATTATCACCCTCATGTTACAGATGAGGAAACTGAGGCACGGAGAAGTTCAGTAATTTGGCTTGGGTCAGTCACAAAGCTAATCAGTGTCATTACCAGGACTCTCAACTATCCCAGAAAATTCCAGACAGGTTCTTCCAGGTGGGACAGGGCAGGGAGAGCTCTTCTGGGACCATGAAGAGACAGCATGTGAGGTTGAAGAGGTGGCCTAGGGCCCTGTTCTGGGTGCCCAGCTCCTCTCGAGACAGCCTGGGATGGGTTTCAGTGTGATCAGAGCCACAGGTGGAGTCACAGAGCCAACACACTGCAGGAGACACAGGGTAGGACTGGTATTTCCACTTTGTTCATGGTCTTTACAACAGTGATAACAACCCCCCCAAGTAGAAGGGTATTTCACTCAGCAGCTTCTAAGTGCTGCCCAGAGATCCAGCAAGTTGGAGGCAAGTCTGGGAGGGACCTTGAGGAGGTGGTGGTGGGGGTTATCTGTTTTCCCCAGCTGTGCTCCTGGTACCTGCTAATAACCCCCATGGATCATTCTGCCTGGCTCAGAAAACGTGCTGACTGGCATTAAAAATGGGCCCCTTTCTTGTCCGTGGCTTGGTGCCCTTGCAGCACATGCAGAGTGCCCCTTGTTAGCATGCTGCTTGTGTAATTAGGGTGGTGAGCATGGCAAAGGGCCCACCCCTGGTCCCCAAGAGTGACTGCAGTTCAGAAAAAGCACCCACCTGGTTTTGTGCTGATTAATGATGAGTCTCACTAATAGCCCTGCTTAACACAGGAGTTTGTCAAGATTAAGTAATTGCCCTAAACAAAAAGGGTATTTATCTTTAAGGCCCGGCTGATGAATGACTGGTGCTAGGAAATGGGATGATGGATGTCTGCGACTCCTTGCCACCATCCCTCCCCCATTTGCATAAATTAAAACGCGGCCCTTGATTAGGAGGAGAAGTCCTGAAAACCCTGCTGAGGTTCGGGGTGGCCAAGGGTCCTGTCGTCACTCTGCCTCAGGCCTGCTGGCCATTGGGAGACCCTTAACCTGCCTGTTAGCATTACAAACTTCTTAGATGGGTAAAGGCCCCGTGGCAAGGGTGGACCGGATGCCCCATGGGACAGGATAGGTGGAGGGAAACTGCAGATGCCATCAGGGGCCTTGAGGAGATGCAAAGGGAAATGGGACGGACAGCCAGGGACATGGCACACCACAGCAGGCCCTATGTGGAGAGCTGTGGCTATAACTAAAGTCATGAGCTACTTCCCAAGGCTCTGCTGCCCACAGGGCTGTGGGACCAGCTGGTGGCCTGGGAGGAGCTGGGATCCCCATGTGTAAAATGGGTTGAAAGGACAGCGGTCCTGCCATAAATGGAATTGTATTCTTAGGCCTATAGCATATGGTTCGCAAGTTTGGGGCCAGGAAATCCATGTCCCTGCGCCAGGCCCCCTGAGCATCTCACATGCCTTCCCTCCAGATGGCACTTGGGAAGAGACAACTCATGGAAATGGAAAGACACATGCAGTGGGGCTGGAACAGACAGGGGCAGGGCTGGCCAGAGACATGAACACCAGAAGGGCAGCTGGGGAGGGGCAGTCGAGCTTGGAGTGGGCAGACAGCAGGGCCACATTTGGGAAGAGGCCAGTGGGGTCCAGCTAGGCTGGGAGGAGGAGCAGGTGGGCTTCCCAAGTCTGGGGGATGCCTCCAGGTGATCTCCCTGTGGGGCCCTCATCACCAAGCCTGCCAAAGGCAGAGGGTACATTTATTCCCAAGTAGGAATGACCGTGATCCTGCTGCAATCCTGTGGTTTCTGGTGACTCAGGACCAGAGCTGGGGGACCCTTCACAGCCATTCTGGAGTTAGAGCTTCAGCCTAAGCCGTGGAGGACAGGGTACCCTGATTCCACACACTGGATCAGAGATGCTCTTTCAGGGCAGAGGAGTGAGGTAACTTGGCACTAACCTGAAACCCTTGTCAGCCTGCATCTCACTTCGGCAGACAGGCTGCCCACCAGCCACAAGCCATGCAGTGCTCCACCCCGTGGTTGATTCCATCTTCCTTTCCAGGCAAGGGAAGATTCCCAAACCAAACCACCCACTCGGAATCTGCCTCCAGGCTACAGCAACACCAGCCAGAGCCAGGAGCTGTTCCCATAACATTGGTTTCCCCTGAACCACCATTGGTTTCCCCTGAATCAGCTTCAGGGCTGATGCCATGTGTGGCCCATCAGTGGGGAGGGGCTGGGGCCAGGGGGCTGCGGCAGTGGCCAGATTTGGGTTGGGGGGGCCTTCCCTCCCTGGACACAGAAGTGGTGCCTCCTTCCAAATCCATAGGGCCCGACCACCTCACAGTTCTGGAAGGCGTGGAGTCTTAACCCAGGGGCCCTGGCTTCTTTACTCTTCCAGGTGTTGTGAAGGACTGTCGGTGAACAACCTACAAAGCACAAGCCTACACGGTGGAGCAGACCAGATGCTGCAAAGACACAGGCCCTGCCATGCAGGGACAGAGCTGCCAACTGGAAGGAAGGAGAAATGTCACTTCCTTGTTCTAACCAAGCGCACACGGTATCACTCTGAAACCCATGTCTATGCCTCACACTCTGGCCGGTCATGGCCACCGCTGCTCTCACAGGCAGCCTGCTCAGGCAGAAGCCAAGTGGGCACCGTGCGGACAGACTACCAGACCAGGGCCCGAAGGGCCTTCCTCATCCATCACCACCGGAAAGATGGTCCCTGCTCACCCTACGGGGCCGAGGGGCAAGTTTAATGACCTACTGTTCGGGGTCTCACATGCACACAAGACCATGATGTGCTGTCCACGCCAGCCTTCTAGCCATCTCCCACCCTAAAAACATGAAAGAGGGTCCATAAATGCCCTCCACATCCATATTTACTACAGTAATGAGACTTTTTCCACGTGCAACAGTTCAATGGTGAAAAGTCCAGAGTGTCTACTGAATGACATACAATAACAAAACTCGTCGAGTGCTTATGCTAGTGGGATTTGTACATTTGACTTTGATATTTATTTGCTCTTCACATTTACCCTACGTCGGGGACACTTTCATTACCCCTGTCCTACAGATCAGAAAGCCAGGGCTTGAAGACTGTGTGACTTGTCCAAGATCACACAGCAAGTAACTGGCAAAGAAGGGTTTGCACCCTTGTCTGTGGGTACACCCTGAGGCTTAGCACCTTCCCACCCTGCCCATCGTGATGACTGCTTTCTTAGTACGGCGTGGCTGGCTGGAAAAAAGGAGAAGCCTAAGTCCCCGGCTGCGGAAAATGCACCCCCCATGGTTACATCACCACACAAGAAAGGTCACTTCTGCTCCCCTCAGCGTCACCCAGCCCTCAGGTCAGTCTTCTCCACTGTACAGCCCAGTCTTCAGGTCCCGGGCCCAGGCTTTGCTCTGGAGGTGCAGGGAGAAAAATGCTCGGGCCCTGGTCTCACTCCAAGCCAGAAGGAGACACGCAGGTGAACAGGTGACAGGTGGCAGAGGAGAGGGCCAGGCACGCACAGAGATGAGAAACAGCAGCACGCTTTGTGCTGCTACAGCACCGCTGGCAGGGCACCGGTGAGGGCTGAGGTGGGGGCAGTTGTGGGGCAGGGGCAGTGGGTGAGGTTGGCGTGTGCCATGTCTCACATGACATTCAGGATGCATGGCATCAGGAGGTTTTATGCAAGGAACTGACAGGGTCTGAATTGCATTTTACATCCAAGGGAATGGAGGGAAAGAGAATTAAGATGCAGATGTTACCTTGGAGCGATGGGGCTGAGAGCTGGAGGGCCACTACCAGGGCTGTGGGGGCAGAGCGAACAGGTCACAATGCAGGATGCAGGGCCAGCAAGACCTGGCGCTGAGCGGGGTGGCGGAGTGAAGGGTCAGGCTGGCCTGGTCAGGCGTCCTGGGCTGCGCACTAACTTGGGACTTAGGTGGGTGGTGATAGTCCCAACAATGAGAGGGGACTAAGGACAGAAAGGCTCTTTTGAGGGTCTGAAAATGGATGGTTTCTGACCTGCTGAGTTTGAGATGCCCATGGAACATCTGTGGCCACGCCGAGGACCTGGCTGTAGAAATGAGGCTAAAGCAGCTGGGGGTCAGCTTTTAGGGGAGGCTGTGGTTTGGGAAACACTAGGTGGTGGCTGCAACCCTGAGTGAGAATGATCATCGGGAAGCTCAGGGTGTGGGGTGGCAGAGCCTGGGAAATAGGACTGGTGTCAGAGCTGTCCTGTGCTCCCACCTGGCCCCTCAGGCCTTCTGACACTTACATGTAATCCGTCAGCTGCTGGCCTGACCTTCGAACTCGAACTCGGTCCGGGTGCTCTGCTCCGATGCAGCCTGCCTGGCATCCAGTGCTGAAGAGGAGTGACCCTGCAGCCTGCACCCAGTGGGCTCAGTAGGTACTCAGAGCCTTGCAAAGGGCAGGGGCAGGATGAGCTGTGTAGTGACCATCTGGATAGAAACTTGGACCAGAAGGAGGGTGGTGCAGGCCACTTCCTCACCAGTCCCTGGTAACGCCAGGAAGGCAGCCGACACCCGATTCACAAGCACCTACTGTGTGTTTAGCTCTCTGTTGGGTCTCTAGTGGGACAGGGCGGGCAACAGAAAACTGAGCCCACCTTGAAAACCCATGTCCTGCTGCAGAGCCTGCCGGATGTAGGCAGGAAACCTTTATTTGCCTGAACTGCAGCCCTGGAGTAGCCAGCGGGGTAGGCAGAGAGAAGCCTGCCCAGGTCAGCCTGGGCTCCAGCAGCACCCCAGCTCCCAAACAGAGTGAGAAGTCATCCCAGGCTCTGAATAAAGGGGGGCTTGGTTTCCTAATCCTGGCTCTGCCACTTACTAGCTGTGTGATCTTGGGCAAGTCACTTAACGTCTCTGAGCCTCAGTTTCCACCTATGATTCTTTCTTCATAGGGACATTGGGAGTAGTCACTGAGATCACAGCTATGCAACCTCATGCCTTAGCTGGCTGTGGGCACAACTGTCGCTCAGGTGAGCAGTCCTCCCAGCCTCAAAGGTGGCAACTTGGAGGATACACAAGGGATAAGCACATACCCGCTTAAACTGTGGGGTGCACACTGAGGATCCAACACTGTCTCCACTCGCAGCAGGCAGGTTTGAGTTTCCCCTCCCCTTCTCCTCTTTCCCTCCCACCTCCCTCCTCCTTTGCAGGAACTAAGAGCCCCCTTTTACAGCCCCTCATGCCGGCCCCAGGGAGCCGAGGCTGGCAGAAATGACTGCTAATACTTCCAGGCACATTTACTGGAACCTTTTGACACGGAGGATATTTTTATGAGATAAGTGCCCTGTGTCGGTATCAACTGGCAAGTTTCATTGCTCACATTTCAGTCCTGCAAAAAGCCTTTCTCAATCACTGTCCGTGGCAACGATAAACTTTAATGGCTGAAGGAAAGCCTGCAGCTCAGACACGCTCTGCTCTCTGTCCTTCCACATCTCTGCCCCATGCTGCTATCAGACCTCCCTCCCCTCCCCGCAGTGTCAGAGGCCCAGTCAGAGGGACAGACGGAGAAGGTGCCATAGTCCACCCCCAACTCCCTCGACCCTGGGAGCATATGAGAAACACCAGGGAATTAAAAATGCCAATAGGCAACAGGGACAGAATTTCTAGAATGGACCCTGGGACATACTCAGTTTTAAAAGCTCTGCAGGAGTTTGCAATGGGCAGTGGACATTAAGAAGAGTGGCACTTTTTCCTGCAAAATGAGGCCTGGGTCACAGCCCTGTCCTTCCTCGGCAGGCCACTCTTGTGCTCATACACACACACACGGACACGCCATCCTGCACCCAGGATGGGCCCGGCGGACGTGCAGTTCTTTCTCTATTTGATGGTGAGCGAACCAAAACCCACAGGTCACAAGGTCACACAGAAAGCTAGGAACCAACATGCCCTCAGAGCCCAGATCCTTGCCATTTCCATCCGTCTGAGTCATGTTTGAAATGAGCCTCTGGGTGGAAGAATCGTCGGGATTGCCACACAGCAGCCAAGGTTAATGTTCAAGAGAGGAAGAAGAAAGAATGAATCTATGAATGAATGAATGAATGAAGAAATGGCTCTACCTACAGGAAACTCACTCAACCGTCTCGGTGTCTTAAAACGAAGGATTGTGCTTCGAGTTCCCAAAATGCTCACTTTCCAAAAGGTCCCAGCACATTCCAGAACTCAAGGCAGGGTCTCCGTCTGTCCTCCCAGTCACTCCTGGCACCACTTACAGAGCCGTGCCCATTGGCCATTGCTGTCCTCACAGGTTCATGCTCCTGGGATTGAGGTGAGCTGAGGAGGACCGCTTCCTCCCCTCCCCTGTATCACACTCCACCCTGCCTGTCCCCCTCCCGAAATGCTCTCCTACCATCCATCTACTTCTCCCTCATCTCCCCTCAACCCACCCGCCTCAGTGAGCCCCTGACTCCCCTGGCCCCAAGTGAACTCCCCTGAGTTAGACCCTGTCTCCTCTGGAACATCTCCTGCCAATCCTCTCTCATAGCTTCTTCTGTCATAATCCCTCTGGATACTTTGGGAGAAGCAAATGTAGGATCAGTAAGAGCAGGGGTCAGGGAATGTCCTGGGGTCCCGGAGGCTCCACTGCACCTCGTCCTTACTGCCAGCCCCGGTCATGTCTGCTGTGTAGGTCTCTGTGCATCTCAAGTGTGAACAGAGACTCTGTTATACCCCACACAGCACCCACTGCAGGAATGAAGACGTGAAATGAAACAAAGCACCAACAAGGGCTGAGTCTGAGTCTCAGAAGCTGGCTGATGTTTCTCACGCATCCCCAGTCAACCTGTCTTCTTTGGCTGTGCAAAGTCCAAGGTTCTAAGGCGCAAGCTTTCTAGGAACAGTCTGTCAGAACGGAGAGGGGATCCCAGCTCTCTCACTGATGAAGAGTGCTATCAGCGCCCGCTACCAAAATTGCCTTTTAAAACCAAACCAAACCAAACCCTCAATATTTCCCCTCGTTCTGTGAGTACTGGCTTCAATAAATCTGCCTTTGCCATCCATTTCTTGGGTCTCACTTCCCTCCCCTGCCTCAGCTTGAGCCATTTGTTACACACAGTCTCGAAGTGAACAGCTTCTGCAAACTTCCAAATACACTCACAAGCTCCACCTGTCCTCCCCCATCCATCAAGGCCACAAAACTCATTTCTCCTCGGGAGATGGAAAAAAAAAAAAGCTCAGCGTTGGGGACCAATTAAGCATTTCCTTTGAAATGCATGCGTGCTGTAGATTGCTGAGGCTGAACTCCAACCTCTGATGAAATAGGAACCAGATGCCAGGACTTAGAGGTGCACAGTATCCTGCCACCACGGCCTATCACCAAGAGGGACATGGGGACAGACCCTGGAGGGGGGCTCTGGCTAATGTCACAGCCCTGGTTCACGGCACCAACTAGAACTATAATTTTAACCGTCACCTGTGACAAGAAATGAGACCTCTGGACCGCCCCACGAACACCCAGTGCCTCCCTGCCTGCATTCCTCCTTCCTCCTTCCTCCTTTGCACACTCTGGAGAGATCTGGCTTAAGCTCTAATTCTTCCTCCAAGTCTTCCTGGAGTACTCAAGCCTGAAAGGAAGGCTTACCCTCCCACTGAGCCACTAGGAGTGCTGCGAAGAGCCAGTCCTTGATCACAGAGCCTCGAGTACCATCACCAGCACTGCCTCTTCCCTGTGTAGACGGAGCGTGTTTTCTCAGCAAGCCCTCTATAACCAAGGGTTTGGCTGCAGGGCTGTGCCAATAGATGGAAATAATGAATTCTGGGGGGGAGAGGCAGGAGCCTTAGTGTGTGGCATTTGCCAGTTTCCATGGTGTAAATGCTGCCATCATGGCCGACTTCAAGTTACCAACCAGTGAGCACTGAACTTGGAGTTGGGAGCTAGGTAGAACTGGCTGTCATGAGTTAGTGTGAGCTGGCTCCAGCAAGGCACTGTGGCAATGGGTCTCCACGCCCCCATCCCCCCGAGAATGCTTCCTTAAGCAAAGACTCTCTTCTTCTTTTTTAAAAGACAAAAACATCATGATTTCCTGAAAATTAAGTAATACAATTTTCTACCTAAACATACTAACAGGATTTTCTTCTTACTGAGAATACCCAGTGCCAGAAAGGGTGTGGTGAAGCACACTGTTGGAAATGACTGTTGGAAATAATTTGGTACTGCATCTGAAGGATCACACCCTGTCACTCAGTGTCTCACCAATCATACCCCAGGGTCAAAACCTAAGTGGAGAAAAGAGCTGGCACAGAGGTTCTGATCACAGTAGAACTTACAATACCAAACGATTCAGCCCAACTGTTCAAGAAGGGGAAAATGGTTCTATTAAGTCTCAGGTCAACCTTCAAGATGCTACTGCAAGGAGTTTACCATAAATAATGACACAGAGGACAAGCTTGCCTTCTGAAGATGGGCTCTGATTGCACTATCTTTCTCCAGGGGTCTGTGCAGACCGCTTGGCTTCCTTGCTCACCAGAGGTCTGGTTGGTACAGGGACATGAAGACCCACCCGGGTGGAGTCAGCCTCCCCACCAGAGGCCAGAAGTAATGGGGTGGCCAAACAGATGGGATAAATCAATGCGAAGGACACTGTCACCCTGGGCAATCCTGCGCCACTCAATTTTCATGTGAATTTAGCAGCTCTGCATGGTTTTTAAAAACCCAATTGTATCCTGACACTTTTTAAATGATGCCTCTTTACATCCAGCCATAATTTATCTTTTACTTAGCAGCAGCTCTACTTCCATAACCATTGCGGGGGGGAGGGGGGCACAGTGACTTCACCTAATTTACAATAGTCCGCACTCAGTAAAACATGGATAACAGAGCTTTGCCAAATGTGAATTTCATGTCAGCAGGTCATTCTAGTAAAGCTTAAGTGGCTTTACTTGAAAGAAAATACACATTTAAAAAATGTTTACTGATTGGAGTGAGCGTACGGGTAAGTGTGGGAGTGTGTGAAAAGAACTCGTGCTGGTGCAAACCTCCAGAGCTAAGATTTATGAATATATCTACTAGAAAAAAAGGCTCTATTTTCCCTTGTTACCTAAAAAAGAAAAGGAAACAATGATTTCAAATTGTTGCAAAGTCCAAAGGCACCTGAGTGACCTCACGGATGCTCTGATGGGTCTTTGCTTATCATTCTCAAGGCACTATACTGAACCCGAACTTGGGGATGAATAGACAGACCAGGGTCATCCTGGGCCTCCACCACCCCGAGCAAACCACCCAACAGTGCCAGCTTCCACTGTTTGGATACAACTATGGCCACACGCAGCTCTTGGCTCTTTTACAAAGGGGGCGGTGAAAGTAGAAGACAGTGGGAGGCAGGATGGCAAATTACGTTTATCCAGAGCTTCAAAGGAAGTGGGCAGTGTCCCCTCATCTTGTTGTATCCACACAGTCCTCGTGGGCCCAGGTTTATCATTCCTACTGTGTGAAGGAAACCAAGGCAGTGAGTGAGCAGACCCTGTGCACAGTCACA
This sequence comes from Lyroderma lyra, assembly GCA_004026885.1. NCBI lineage: Eukaryota > Metazoa > Chordata > Mammalia > Chiroptera > Megadermatidae > Lyroderma > Lyroderma lyra. Next base: position 287,974 of record PVJL010000310.1, on the reverse strand, counting down.
CAGGTAGCTGGCGAGTTTCTTTGAGAGTGCATGGACAAAGTGACAACTGAGTTTGCCAAATAGAAGTGACTTTAATATCGGGAAACTGCACGTCTTAGGCCTTTGCTCCTCAAAGTGTGGTCCAAGGAACCACACTTTGTGTGTGTTTAAAATGAAGAGTCCTGGGCTGCACGCCACCTACTGATTCAGAAGCTGCATTTGTGGCAAGATCCTGGGGTGATTGTTTTGTACATGGAAATTTGAGAAGCCCTGGCTTAAGGGATAAATTCTGTTAAAAAAGGAATGAGAAAAGGCAGGGAAGAAAAAGATGGGGACAGCAGAAAGCAGGACACACATGGATCCGCATGGCAACAGGGCAACAAGCAAGCCGGGGGACCATTCTGCATCTGGCTCCCCAGAGAATCTGCCCAACTCACAACTTGAAGGCCAGCCATCTCCCCACTGCAGTTCTCAGTGTGCCCCAGGGAATAGGTTAGAAATGCAAGTGCTCGAGCACCACCCCGAGGGAGTCAGGGGCTTGGGGATGATGCTCAGGAGTCTGTGTTCAACAAGCTGGGGTGCCAGAGAGCCAGGGCACATACTCCCACAAAGGGCCACTATCCCCTCACAGAGCCGTTTACGTTTTACTGCAGGCCCACACCTGGACCGGACACCAGTAAGAAAGACAGCCTGCATTTGTCCTCATTGTGCCAACCTCATTTTAAAAGCATATTTTCACCCAGAACCTCATTTAACCCACAGAGCAGCCACAAGAGAGAGGCAAACTGGGCACCGGGTTTCCTATTCAGCAGATGAAAAACGGAGGCCCTGTGAGTTAGAGGTCCAGGCCGGGCCTGAGCAGAAGGTGGGGCCACAGGCTGCAAGTGCCCAGCCTCCTGAGTCTCCGCTGCACTTCACGCAATCGCCCTCAGTTCACAGCAAGTCGCACGCACACAGCCAGCAAGGCCTTCCAGACCCCAGGAGAGTGGTGATTCCACCCTGGCTGTCCATGCACCCATCCTCCAGCACCCGCCTGCCTTCCACAGCTGCAGCCTGAGGAGTAGTGAGCCTGTGTGGTAGTATGCGCATGCATGTGTGTGTGTGTGTGTGTGTGTGTGTGTGAGAGAGAGAGAGAGAGAGAGAGAGAAACATTTCCAAAAAAGGAAGCCCTCAGAAGCAAACCCCTGAAGTGAGAAATATGTTTGCCCCCCTACCCTGGGGTGTTTGCATCTATATTATAGGGATCTACAAAAGCCATCTCCCACCGAGATGCCTGCTTGTAAAACTCCAATGCACACGTGAGGCCCAGCTGCCGTTTCACTCACAATGAGCCCAAGGAAAGAGCTGCCCTGGAGAGTGCAGGAGGCTCGCGTCTGGATGAGGCGCCGAAGGCCCAGTGTTTGGCGGAGAGGTGTAAATGCGTGAGTAGCAAGGCATCCTACTGGAGGGAGTGGAGAAGAGAATCCTGGCCTTTCTCACCACAGACCCTTTCAGTCTGTCCCATGTCTGGAGGTGCCATGAGCCAACAACTGCCAGGGCTCTGGGATTAGAAAAGTATACACAGGCATGTGTGCGACATTGCCCCAGGAGCCTGCTCGTTTATCCGGGCTCCAGAAAGATCCAGCTATACCAAGTGGTGCCTGAGTCATCTGGGACAGGTTACTTTACCTCTCTGAGCCTAAGCTTCATCTAAAAGCTGGTAGTCATCATTCTTACCACCCAGGGCCGGGTGGAGATAAAATGAGGCTCTCTGTGTAAAGTGTCAGCCCACAGTGGATGCCCCATAAATGTTCATTTCCCCTCCCCAAAGCCAGGCTCTGTGCTCCCCGGGGAGAGAAAGACAAACACACCACGGTTAAGAGCAAATATGGGAATGCTCACCCCGAGTTAGGGAAGTCCTTGCTCACATCCATTTGCACTGACTTCTGTGAGTGCTCCAATTTTAAAAAGCTTGGTATTTATTTAGATATTTATTTTTCACTGTAAATAACAACATACATTTACAGAGATATTTATTTTTCTCTGTAAACACAGCAAATGTCTGGGGAATACAGAATGCCAAACTCACAGGATTGGATGATTTTCTTTATGACAATCATTTTGTTTTCGTTTTTAAAAATCCACTATAGCAATGCATTATGCCATTGCATTTCACTCTAATATGGAAGGAGGAGGTTGTGGACGGGAACTGAATAGCACAATAACAATAAGAAAAGATGACAGGTTAAGAGAGCCTCATTGGGAAAATAATTTTTTCATTTATTCCTCTGAATGGTGGAGGGTAGAATTCCAAAAGAATGGCACCAAGACCAGTCTAACTGGGTATGCCATTGACATCAAATGCATAATAAAATGTCCCTCCACTGGGTGGAATTAGCAGACCATTTCATGAAACTGGGTGAGAAAGTCTCATAAAATTTTAGGGTCTTAAAGAGATGATCAAGTTATATATGTACAGGATCAAATATATGATCAGTTCAACCTAAGAGATGATCAATCACATCCACCATTGTACTTACAGGGACACTGAGGCTCTGGGACATCACCTGTCTTCCTGAGATCATAGATGTTAATGACAAAGCCTAAGATAGTGAATTTCCTGTTTTTGTTGTTTTTCGAGGTTCCTCCCCACCCCGAAGCAGAGAGAGTTGTGGGATATGGGAGTGTCTCAGCATGTAATATAGAGTGTCCTTACTTATGAAACAGGTAAGAGAGTTTGGGCTGGTGAGGACTGTTCCCTGCAGACAACAGAAGCCAGCAGCTCTCTTGAGGGAGGCTCACAAAATACCAAGTGGGTGTCATCCACAAGGAAAGCCAGCAGAAACCTGACCCCCAAAACCCTGAGCCCACAGTCTTGATGCCCTCCTAACAAAAATAATATTCTGATGCACGTTTTTGCCCTTTATTTTTACCTCTTACTAGGAAAGTGGAGGCATTCATGTTGCTCAGTGTGGGGAGGTGAAGCTGAGAGAAGACATGTTTCACTGAAAGTGTGAGGGGTCTGGACAGAGTGAGAGAGCAGAGTCCGCACAACTTCCAGAGAGAGATTCAGGACCCCAAAGATGGAGCCCCATGTCTCCTCGTGGGAAGTAAACTCTGGGAGTCTCCTCCCTTGGAGGCGGACACAGACAGAATCATGAGGTCTGGATGTACTGTGACTGAGAGGTGTGCCGTGGAGTGTCTGTCAAATGGGGAGTTTGCACTGAGAGTTCAGAGCCCTTGTATTTGGGGTAACCTAAAGCGGGGGTTCTCTTCTCCCACAGAGAGCTTCTGGGGCCTCCACCCCAGTGGGTAAAGGCTCTCTCCCATCTGTTTCCCTCCCTCTTGCTCGCACAGGGCACCTAGGACAGAAGTGGGGGACACCTTCCTCCTCAGCCCCTCCAAGCCCTGGGCCCACTTTGACTTGTTAATTTTTACTTTTTGATTCCCTTTCTTTACTCTGACCACCTCTCCTTTTGAGTTGACCCTACTAACCTATATGATTTTTAGAGTCTGCCTCTAGAACCACACAGGATAAAAGTGAGTAAACAAACCTCACCAAGAGTTAGCTTCTGTTGACTCTTGAGTGATTAATATCCAAGCTGGGGATTCCTTAAGGCAGAAAAAAGGGCCGAGGTTTCAAGAGTTCTGTATGTATGTGTTTCAAAGGAAACAGACACCTGCCCGTTGGTGGTGGTGCCACTTGCCCTGGAAATGTGACTGCTATAACCAGGACGCTGACATCTTCTGCTAGAGTTTCTCCCTCTGTGAGGAAGGCCACCTCCCTGTCTCTGTGAATGCACGTCCCAGCCAACTTGGTGGGCCTGGTTAACGCCATCTCCAGACTCCACTTCTCCTCTGCCTGGGCCCCGCCTGACCCCACTGCAGGTAGGGAAGACATGGCCCCTCTGGGTTCTCTCTAGGCTGACCAGACGTCCTGTTTTAAACAGAACAGAAAACAACGGTACTGTCCTGTTTCAAATGCTCCGTATGGTCGGCCTCGTCTCACTGGGCTAAATTCAAGGGGTCAGCAGGCTGTCCGTATGTACTGTTTGAAACGGGACAGTACCATTGTTTTCTGACCCATTTAAAATGGTACACCTGGTCAGCCTAGTTCCCTCTGGACCCCAAACAGCCTCTGACATGCTGGCCCTGTGACTTCCGTTGACTACCAGTGAACCTCAGCTCAGTGAGGTCTGGAATAGACCTGGGGTGGAGGTGGGAGCTGCCCCCAAGCAGTCCTCAGTCAGGGATGGAGGGGGAGTGTGTGTGTGTTGGGGGGTCAGGGGGGCGAGGAAGCGGGGAGGAATCTGAGCCACACCGAATGCTGAGAGATACTCTGACCCATGAGGGACATGAGAACTGACCTGTGCAGATGCACGAGGGGAAGGAGGGATGCAGACAGAAAAAATGAGATGCTATAACGCTTAGCTCAATAGGAATAACAGTTTAACCACCTGACGCTCACCTGTGTGCGGTCTCCTGCTCTCAGTTTCCTCATCCGTACTGGGAGAGGTGGTGCCAATCTGTCCCACCAGGAGGTGATGAAAGAGGAGTGACAATGACTTCAGAGCCCTTTGTAAGCTCAAGGTGTCAGAATTGGAAAAACTTAGCATCCACAAGAGGACCAAATCCTTCATTTTAAAAAGACAGGAAGCGGTATATGGAGGACAGGAAATTAGAAGCAAGTCTCCCATCTCCCAGACCCAGCAGCTTCCAAGAGACCCATCCTCTCTTGCAAAACCTGGTGAGAAACACCTATCTCTCACTGATCAAACTTTCACCCCAATTCTAAAAAGTAAACGCCTAACTTCCTCTTTCTGCCTGCCCTCCAACATCGGCCCATTCCTTCTGTAAATTCCTTCAGTGCCGAATCCAAGTAAAACTTTTCTACTCCACATCTATAACGAATTTGCATTTTCCGTTTTCTTGCTTTTTTCATCATTGTGTGTTTCCTCCCAGGAGGGGAGAACTGCTGGCAGAGAGCAGCTCAGGCTGGCCTGGTGGGGGACTGGGGGTCAGGCAGGGTGGTGGGGGAGAGTGAGGTGTCCACAGAACTGTAGCCAAAACCCTGGCCGGGAGCCCCTTCCCTCACTGTCAGCCGTGCTCCTAGGGAGGTGCCCACTGGGTACCAGAAGGCAGGGAGACTGTGCTTATTCCGGAGGAAAGTGGGAAAATGGGAGAGGGAGCGTCTGTGTGGGGGAGGGAAACCAGCGGGCCTGCCGCTCCACCGCCCTCCTTCGCAGCTCCCTTGACAAAGCTGAGGTTCCTCCCTATCCAGTCCTCACCAGGTGTAGCCTTAGAACCACCGAATTTGATGTCAGTGGAGCCCTAGACCCACGCCCTGGCCGTCAGGGTTGACTCAGCACTGATGCTCCAGGAAGACAGTGGGAAGGGAACAGAATGCATGAGGGAAGAGAGCAGGCGCTTCTGAGAGCTACAGCTTAAAGGCCTCCAGGGCACAGTTAAAACCTAGCCCCTCTGTCCACCTGGCAGTGGGCTGTGGGCCCTGGGAAGCTCTTCCTTCTAAGGGTACAAGCATCTGTCACCAAAATTGCATTAAAAAAATAAACAAATGAGTTGTGCATTCGAAAAGTGCGCAGATTTTGAGGCCAGGCAAATGTCTGGGAAGAACCAGGAAGGTAAGTTAAGTTCAGGAAGAATGCCCACTCCCTTTCTGGTGAGTCCGAGTTTTAGACGGGCAGTAAAACAGAAAGAAACACTGGTGAGCTCCCCAAACTCAGCTCCAGCTGCCACGAAGCCCCAGGAAGACCCCTGCCAACCCTTTCAAGATGTCTGTCCCCACAATGGGCCTTGTTTGGGCCTCAGCCTTCCCCGGTGATTAACATGCAGCGGGCTGCAGAGGAATGTGAATGTATTCTGCAGGGGGGGCTAAAAGGTGCAGGGGGTCAGGTGGCTCCTCGTTAAATCACGCTGCTGTCAGCCCCACACAATTCCTCTCCCCTCAGGCTCAGCCATTCCTTGGGCTTATGCAAAATAAACAGCTTTGCAAAATATTCCCCCAGAGCAGCCCACCAAGGCCTGAGTTAAGGGAGCCCCGCATGTACCCACAGACCCAGGACCCTGGCTGTGTCCTGGTTCAGCTGCTTAGGCTGGGGAGTTGGGTTGTGTCCTGTCCATCTTTTCTTAGTCTGCTTCAAGTTTTCCCTTGTTTCTTTTGGGTTGGTTTTGTGTTTAGCTTTTCTTCTTTCGTTTTGGGTAATTCCTCCCAAGACGCGGCCATGAATACCGCTAACCCATTCTTGTCTGCGCTGACTCACCCCCTTCACTTTCTTTCTCCAGCTACGTAAGACTTACAATTCCCACTTTTCTATGGGGGAACTGAGCCATGAGAAATCTCTTACAAACGTTCCCAGAAAGGAACCAGTTCTCAGAAGATCCTTCAAGACAGGCTCTGCAGCAGGGATGGTGGGGGCTGGGGCGCCCAGCAAGAATCCTAATTGTCCCAGAGCCACACACATGCCCCCAGTGGGGGAGGGGAGCCGAGGGCAGAGCCACTGGATTTTGAAAACAATTCTCCCTTTCTTGGGGAGCTGGGTTTGGTTATTTACCTTGAGCCCACACTTCTCCTCCTACTTCTGTCTATCAGCAAGAAGTAAACTAGAAACAAGAAAGAGAATCCCCCACTAGCTAGGGCAACTCAGCCTCCCTCCCAAACTCCTAGGGACAGGCTGGGCCACCAGGGCAGCAGCCAGGGAAAGCCCTTGGGGACAGACATGATGGTGCTGGGACGCAGTGAAGGGGTCAGGAGGCAGCAGTAAGTGCAGGGCACAATGTCCTCCGCTGCAAACACTAATGGTGCCAAGCTGGCAGGCCAGGTTAGAACTCTTTCTTCCCTTGCTGGGGCCTCTGGCTAGATGTGAAGCAGGGAGCAGGCTGCATGCACACACTTTCCTGAGGTGCAAAGAGAGCCTTGGGCCCTGCCCAGCAAAAGCGATGCTGAATGGACCATGTAGCTCCCCAGCCCAAATCTCAGCCCCACAAGATCTGGGGCAGGGGTGGAGTTCTAGCCCGCCAACCTGCCGGAACTTCTCCTGGAACGAACTTCCCCCTTGTGACCCAGGTCAAAAACAAGGAGAGGACACCCTGTGACTTGAGCAGAGAGCAAAGCTTCCCTTCCCTGCTTTCCCCTCAACCCTCTCTTTGGGTGGGGGTGGGGGTGGGGATGGGACAACAGGGCCATATTTTTAATGAACATCTATCTATTCAGGGTATTGGGTTAAGTAGTCCAAGGAGGTGACAACAATCTGTATAGCCAAGTAGGAGGTTACAAGGCAAACCGTCCTGCAGGGTCGGGGAGGGGGGGGCTTCACCCACCCTGCTTTAGTGGGGTCTGGCCACACATGGGGGGTACAGTGAAAAGAGGGGTCCCTATTCCCAGAACCTTGTCAGTCCAGTTTCTCCAAATTCCCTAGGGTCTCTGTTCCCAGCAAATGAGAACAGCCTTGTGGGAAAGGTCCCTTTCTGCAACTTTCCAAATGGAGTTAAGGTATAGGGAGGAGGGGCCAGTCACAAGGAAAGAGAAAACAGTGCTCTCCATGGTACAGAGAGCCAGTGTGGGGCCCCTCCACTCTCCCTGAATCAGAAATGCGAACCAGCTCCCCAATGGGAAGGCACCTGGACCCCTGCCCCATGCTGTGGGGCCTTCTAGAACCTGCTCTCCCTCCCTCTCTAGCCTCCCTCTAGCCCAGGCCGCAATCCCATTCCACAAGCCCTTCCATCTACTTATTATTTTATTTACCAAATGCTTACTTAGCACTCACTACAGACCAGGCACTTGCAAAGGCAATTCACTTAATCCTCAGAACCATCCGGCTTCTTGTCCTTGTTTCACAGAAAATGAAACTGAGAAAGAGAGAGGTTAGGCAGAGTCAGAATTCAAACCTACAAGGTCACCTCTTACCCATAGGCTGTGTCGCCTCTCAAGGAATTCCCTCAAGCATCACCTCCTCCAGAAAGCCTTCTTTATTTCCTCCTTTTCCTCTCAAAAGCACCCCTGCACCCTGCTGCAGTTGAGGCTGCCTGCTGATCTCATCAAAGCACGCTACTGTGCAGCATTTGTGCTGTCTAGCCGGCTCCTCCAACCTCCAACACCCTGTCAGCTCCCTGTGGCCAGACAGTCTGTCTTTTCATTTCTGGGAGCCCCATGCCTGGTGCCTAGTGGGTCCTCCAGCAATCTCTGCAGACAAATGGATTAATCAATAATGAATAAATAAATGAACACAATCCTGGGAAGACAGAAGGAGAACGTGGTCCCCAAGAAGCAAACACCAGTAGGTGGAAATGGCTAGAGGAGAAGCAGAGGATACCTGTCCCTGCTCTTCCCTATGACCTGGCTGCCAGCTTCAGGAAGCCAAGCTTGGGGACCTGTGACCCCAGTCTATTGCCTGCCAGACTCCTGTATGTGCAGATGTCGCAAGGGAAGGCCTTACCCCTCATGAAACATACAGTTTACTTGGGGAAGGAAGAGCTAGTGAAGACACATGACTTACTCCACATTGTGTTTTTTTTAACTAAAAAAAAATTTTTTTTTAATTTTTGAGATCATTTTAGATTCCAATGCAGTTGTAAGAAATAACAGAGATAGAGCTCCTGAGTACCCTTTACCCAGCTTCCCTAATGATGTCTTGTAAAACTCTAGTGCAACGTCAGAACCAAGGTACTGATGCTGATACAATCCCGTCTTGTTCTGATTCTCCCAGTTTTACTTGTACAGGCGTACCTCGTTGTATAGCACATCGCTTTATTGCACTCCACAGAGGTGCTTTTTACAAATTGAAAGCAAGGGGCTCCACAACCAAAAAGATTATGACTTGCTTTATTGCAAGACTCACTTTATTAGTGGTCTGGAACCAAGCCCGCAGTATCTCTGAGGTATGCCTGTACGTGTGTGCTTGCGCATGCGTGCGTACGTGCATGCGTGCATACGTGCATGCGTGCGCACAGGCGCTGCATTACCACCACAGTAAAGATTCTGGACACTTCCACTGGCACATGTGACCTTTTATAACCACATTCACCTCCCTCCTGCCCCACCCCCCTGCTCATCACCATCTTTGACTCCTAGTAGTCTGTTCTCCACTTCTATAATTTTGTCATTTCAAATATTTTATCTAAGGTTACAGTTTGTAACCTTTGGGGATTGGCTTTTTCATTCAGCATCATGTCCTAGAGATTCATCAAAGTTAGCGTGCATGTGGAGAGCTTGTTCCTTTTTATCGCTGACCAGTATTCCACGGTATGGATGGACCACAGTTTGTGTAACCATTCAACCCCTGAAGGACATCTAGACTGTTGCTACTTTTTGGTTATTACAAATTAAGCTGCTATAAACATTCTTGCACAGATTTTTGTGTGAACCTAAACTTTCACTTGTCTGGGGAAAATGCCCAAGAGTGCAATTACTGGGTCATATGGTATTTACATATTTAATTTGATAAGAAACTGCTAAGCTGTTTTCTAGACTGGCCTCACCATCTTACATTCCTACCAGGAGTGTAGGAGCGAGCGACCCAGTTGCTCCACAGCCTCTCTAGGGTTTGGTGCTGTCACTAATTTTTTATTTTAACTGTCTGACTAGTATGCAGAGGTATCTCACTGTCATTTTAGCTTGCATTCCCTAATGGCTACTGAAGTTCAACATCACTATCTTGTACATGTCCTCTTTGGTGAAATGTCTCTTTTATAGTCTGTTGCCTATTTTCTAATTGGGTTGTTTCATTTTTCACTATTGAGTTTTGGGAGTGCTTTGTATATTCTAGATACTAGTCCTTTGTCAGACATGTGGTTTGCATATATCTTCTCAGTCCTGCAGCCCATCTTTTCATCTTCTTAATAGGGTCTTTTGAAGAGCAAAATTTTTAAATTTTGATGAGGTCCAATTTATCAATTTTTCTTTTTGTGGATCATGCTTTTGTGTCAAAATCCTGTGCCTGGCTCTGGATTCTGACAATGATTTTTCTAACTTTTGTTATTTTATGTTTTACATCCACATTGTATTTTGCTTTCTCATGCCTTCATAGGGTGAAGGAATGTGTCCTCTCTTAGGTGGGAGGCATTCTTCCTCTACCTTTCCCTGCTGAGTTGTGTGCCTCCCACCCACCTTCTGAGGACTGGCTCAAGGTGGCTTATAAGTTGGTAGAAAATACAGATTTTTAAAAAAAGCTATTAAAGCTTCCTTAGGACATCTTGATAGGCTACACAGCTGCACATACCTTCCAGCCTTTCTCAACAGCCTTTGTTTTAACAGGTAGGACTAGGAAAGGGCCAAAAGAGAAGAGGTTTTTCCTTTGTGGCCCCTCACAATTTCCTCATCCCTGAGGACCAGGTACAAAAATGTGTTCTGTTCCCCTGGGGTCCTACCACACCTGACCTACTGGCCCCACCCAGGCAGCATCTCTTTTCTGGTCCAAGTCCTCAGAACCATTGAGGCTGGGTCCTCTTCACTGTACCCTCCCCACCCTGGGAGAAGGGAGACTTAGCTCCTGTGTGATGCAGGGCTGGCAGATCAACTCCCTCCTTTTCAACTGTAAACGAAGAGAATGAGGACCATTAAGTCACTGCTAACTGACAAGGCTGTGAATTGGGTTCTCTTAGAAACAAGGATTTGCTATAGAGGACTCAGTCAACACTGACTTGCTGGGTCACCTAGAGTGCCTCTCAACCCCAGCTGTGATTCCTGGCCCTGAACTGGACCCTACAAGTGGCAACTGTGAATAGAGGCCTCATTAGAGAAAAACTTGTATCATTGATGATACCAGTCATCTTGCATCACACAGTTCTGACTGTGACAAAAGAAAATCCCTGACAGTTTGGAATACAGACTGTAATCCAAAAAAATCTCACCACCTACCACACCCAGACCAAACCCAACTGCAGGCACACACCTGTACTGTACAGCAGGCTTCTCAGGGGAGCGTGGCCACATGGTCTGTGCATCTCTAAGGGCCACCCACCTCCCCCGAATCACACAGCACAGGTCTTTTGTGCCAGAGGGGGTGGGAAACCAACAATGAAAAACAAGAAGATAAAAGTGACAGCGATGCTGGTCTAAGGGACAGATTTGGAACCTTGGGTCTTGCTCCTAACTCTCAGTATTGATGTCCCATTGACAGAGCAAATGGAGTTACCAGGCATCACCAATATCCCCCCAAACACCCAAAACACAACCAAAATATCTCCCACCTTGCCAAAAAGGACAGCAACCACACTGGATTGCAGGGTGTTGGCAGCTGAAAGTGTTCACTCCGTGAAGCAGGGCCTCCCCGCAACCCTGTGGGCAAACACTCCCTCTCTCCCATGCCACCTCACTCCTCAATCCCTCTGGAGCTTTCTTTTCAGCATCCAGTCAGACAGAATGAAGGCAGGTGACAGGGCAGGGACTTAAGGGGGCCCACACACGGCTGGACTTGGAGGAAGGCCACTCCAAATTACTTAGGTAAACTTGAACTGAGTCACAGGCCACTGTAGCTGGCAAAACAGCAGGAGCCCGCAGGTCAGGTCCCGCTAGCCGTGTCTGAGCTGCTGCTGCCTGGCCGGTCCCCGCCTCGGAGTGGACTTGGGTCCCTGTCTGAGTGAGCAATAAAAGGGGCCTGTGAATGCACTTGCAAAGCTGCTTAGCTGCCTGTCATATTGATCTAGCACCACGCGAGGATCTGGCCCTCTCAAGGACCTGGGCAAACGCTGGTATTAGTGCTCCCCTTCCTCTTAAGGGTTTGCTCTAGCCACTCCACTGTTTCCCAAGGAGCAGACCCCCGACCCTGACAATCCATCAAGTGAATGCAAATTGTGGCCCAGACAAAACCAGGCAAACAGCACCCTGCTCCAGATAATGGCCTCTGTGGGAGAAGGGCCCTTGCAACAATGATTGCTGTGTACACAGCCCACTAAATACCCACACTTCTGATTAGCCTCATAATGATTTGTGTGTGCACCCGCCTCCTTTGAAATGCTCCCAAGCACATGGCACAAGTTGACTCAAGGCTAACCTCAAACAGCGGCCTTCCTGGGCTGCCCAGCGCCAGGCAGTTGGCTGTGCAGAGCTCTGCCTGCTCCCTGCTGTTGATTACAAGCCTTTGGAAATCCAACACCCAGCCGGGCAAGGAAAAGAGCACTTCGAGAGGGTGATAATCACAGGCTAGATGCTCCGGCTGGAACGGATCTAATTTAAACATCAATTCAGGTTCACTGGGGGGATATGTGCCGGTCAGCCCTGAGCTGCATGTTTACAGAACAGGATGCCCCTCACACCAGCACGTGGAGCCCTCGGAGGGCTCTTCGGCATGTGCTGTCCACTACTTGCAATGTGGGCATTCTCAGACAGCCTCTAGCCACCTGCTTTCAATGACCATAGGAATCCATCCACCGGGGCCAGCTTCTGTGGTGCTTTGAGAAGCCAAGCATCTGGCGCCTACAGAGGGAAAATCATGGGTATGTTGGGTGCATATGCAGGCACTCCTCACTTAACAACCGAGTTCCGTCCCTACGACTAGGTTGTTAGCAAACTGGTCAATAAGCAAGAGGCTTAACGGCAGATGTCTTGTGGTGTGCCGTGGAGCCATGGGGTATGTATTTTTCAATAGATCATCACGCGACACCACACTTATAAAAGAAATAATGTAGTCTTGTGTGATTGGCAATGCTTTGTGTAGTGAATACTAACTGGGAACAAGACACAGGCTGAATGAGGGGAATCCCTGGGATGGAGAACTGGTCCAAGTCCAAGTGGTCATTAAACAGGTAGGCCGTTAAGTGAGGAGTAGCTGTATTTCATCACAAATTTCTGGAGCTACATCTTGGGCCCAGACTTCTCTTCTGAGCACCGGATCACTCTGTCTATCCCTTGCACAAGCCCTGGGCATTTTGTATATGACACATCCAAATGAGAAGATGTGGCCATCTCCTCCCCACGGCCCCTCTCTTGTAGAGGCACTGCCATCCACTCAGCCAGCATCATCCTGGCTTCTTCCTTGGCCCTCGAGTCCATAGCAGACATGGGTCAGGGCCACCACATTTGCCACCACGACCCTCCTCCAGGCCTCTTGTCCTTATCTAAGTCCTAGCTGTCTCCTAAGTAGCCCCCTTGCCTCGCCATTTCTGCCCCCGCCCTTCTGTGCCCCTCTGAAAGGTCAGGGCAAGCTTTCCAAAATGCAGGTCTGATCCTGTCACTCTCTTTCATAAACTCTTTGGCAAACTAGGGGCAGGAATTCTTTCCTCATGAGGTTGGTGTGGGGAGCACATGTCAACTGGTGTAAAAAAATCTGGCAGCTAATAGGTGCTCAATAAAACAGGAGTATTTTCCCTGTTTCATTTTCTTGGAGCCATAGAGTGAGAAAAGTTCCGTTTTATTATATTGGCTCATGGTCCTATGTGATAGCAACAATGACTGGAATGCTAATGACATTGGCCTGCATACGAAGCACCCTCCCTACATGAGGGAGCGGAGTTCAATGCCACCTAAATCTTCCTCCTCTGACTCAAAGCACAGAGGCCCTCAGCTTCCAGGGAGTAGGATTATTTTATTTTTAATCATCCCTAGAGGCCACAAGCCGGAGTCACTGCCTACCTGCTACATACCCTCCAATGCCAGCAGCCACCTCACGTGCTCCGCTTGTCCAAGTGAACGCTGGAGGCTGCCTGTTGCTATGGCCTCCCCCACAGCCCTTTGAGGCCGCCAGTGAGACAAACGTGGGCCAGGAAGGGAAAGGCTGGGAGAACACATGCTTCCCTTGAAGAGAACAGACAGGAGCAGAAGCTGCCTGGCCAGCCAAGGGGCCGAGGGGATCGGGCTGGTTGGGAAGGCCTGAGCGGCGTGTCCGAGGCTGGGTTGGTTTAGAACCCAGACACACTGAGGGCGGTACCCTGGCTGTGAGGGGCTGTCTGCGAGACTCCAGCCTGTCCCATTTGTGGTGGCATCCGTTCACAAAGCCCAGTGGGGCTGGCAATGTACCCACATCCTCACTCTCTGGGGCAGGGGCCTGACAACATGGCCCTATGGCAATGACAATGACCAAGTCCACAATAATAGGTACCTTCTGTGGACCAGGTCCAGCAGCAACTGGACATACAGAGACAGGCTTGCCCCCGTGCACTCAGGGCTGCAGATCCTCACAGACAGCAGGCTCCGTGAGGGCAGCACCTATGGCTTCCCGGAGGGGAGGGGGAATCAGGGATGGCTTCTCGGATGTGGTGACATTTAGGCAGGACCCTTGAAGGGTAGTCAGATTTGAATGGTCAGAGAGGTGAGAGGGGGCATTCAGGGAAAAGACTTTCCTAGAAAGAAGAGGGCCAGAAATGGACAGAGGGAGCTAAGGAGCAGCACGGGGGCTAGAGTCCCGGCGCCTGGGCTGACAGCAGCAATGGGAGAGGTACAGTGTGTACGGGGAGGGGTAGTGGGGAAATACGGTGCAGTGACCGCTCTTTCTGGCTTGGTGGGGTGAGCAGGCTTCTGGCCTCACTGCAGCAGGGAGGTGGGACAAGGTCTGGGCTTGGGCATGTGGCTGGCAGGATGAGCACTTGCTGACTGCGCTGCCCACTCCAGATGGACCCGGATGGCTGTTCTAATGTCACTTGGCTTAGGGGCGGGTGAACCACGGGGACCGGCCTGATTAAATCCACCATCTCAACCCAGACCCACAGCTGTATATCTCCAAAGTGGGGGAAGTGACACCTCACAGCCTGCACACAGCTTCATTTCCGAAAAGAATGTGTGAGAGGGGGAAGGTCAGGAGACAGGCACAGCCATAAATTTGATGGAAGGTTTAGCTGGAAACCCCATTAAATCCACACACGGCTCGATGCTGGGCGATGTCCTTCTCCAAGTCTGCTGAATGGGGCCAGGGAGGTGAGGGACTCACTAAGTAATGTCCTCATTTTTTGGTGTCTCCTATTACCCAGGGGATAAAAAACCCATTACCCATAAGGTTTAGTGGCACTTGGTCCCAGGACTGCGATACTGTCCTTTCCCAGAGCCCTCCCCTTGACCAGCCCGTGCAACACTCAGCCTCTGTTGGCTTGTCCGTCTGCCTCACTATCCGTGTGAATGGCCTCCCTCTCCCCGCGGCTCTGGCCCCTGCCTCTCCTGGGGTCTGGGCAATGGGGTGAGTATGATCTCAGTCAGGAGCACATATGCTGTGTGGTTAGGAGCCCAGCAGTGGGCTGCCTGCTGTGAGCTGCCCATGGTCCCTGGACCATGGTGGTGGCCTTACAAATGCACAACACAGATCCCAGGGGTGGACTATGGACAGGTGCAAATCCCCATTCCTAAAAATCATGCCTCAGCACACGCATCACCTCGGGAGAGTCCAAAGCACAGGATCTTTTACCTGGGAAGGAGCCCTTCCTGAAAGACAGGGACTGAAGACATGGGTCTAGGGGCCTTTTTCTACCCCCACCCCCTACCAGCTGCCGGACCCATGCCTGCCTGCCACTAGGAAGTAACATCTGTCCAAGACTCAGCCCAAGAGCTGCACAAAATGCTGAAGATGACAGAATTGGGCTCGTCTCAGTGTGCAACCTTAGTGAATTACTGAACCTCCCCGAGCCTCGGTGCCTGGCTCTGTTAAATGGGATCGCAATGATACTCCTCCTCTGACGAGTATTGTGGGGATTTAAGGAGTAAATGTAGCAAGTGCTCAACAAATACCTGCAAATATCGCAACTTCTTTCACAGCAAAGGCTGGGGTTCAAGGTCATCCTCCTCTAGGCCTGACAGGAGTGTGACCTTTTCCTTTAGAGCAGGTGCAAAGAGAGGGCTGACACCCTTGCAGGGATTGGAGGCGCAGTGTTCTCTCTCCCTCAGAAGCCCCAGCTACGCATTCTTTATGAAGCCGTTTATGTGATATTCTCGGAAAGACGAAATGACCGGGACAGAAAATGTAACAGAGGTTGCCAGGGGCTGTAGGTGAGGGGTGGGGGAGAGACTGCAAAGGGCAGGATGAACATTTGGGGGAGGGGGAATGATTCTATATCTTGATTGTGATAGTGGTTGCATGACTGTACACATTCGTTAACATTTATGGAACTGTACACCTCAAGAGGATGGATTTTACTGCCAATGAATGATACCTTAATAAACCTGACTTAGAAAAAGGAAAATAAAGCAACAAAGATCCAGTTAAGACCAGATGTGAGAGTAGATGTGAAGTCAGACCAGGTATCTCCATCCTGGAGGCAAGAAAGAGGGTCTAGAGTAAAGCAAAGAATGTCGATAGGGCCCAACATCTTGCAAGTCCCCTACCGTCCGACATGAGACAGACGACCAAGGGACAAGACAGATACAGCGGGGAGGTCCCAGACCTTTCACCCTCAAAGAAGGCAGGCCAGGCCTTCCCTTGGGGCCCACGGCTCTGCACTGTGCACAGGGATACTTCAATCCGCAGATGACACTGGACTGGGGCCGGATGCCTCCCCGCTCAGTGCCCTCCACCCTGAACACCATTCTCCTTCCTTCTCCTCTGTGGCCTGCACCCCTTCCCTGCGGGTGAGGCATCCTGGAGTCAGATCTGCTGGGCGCTGCTGGCCTTTCATGCCCTACCCAGCCTACCTTGCCCCACCCTGGGCTCCTCTGAAGCTGTGGCTCCTGGAATGAAGTCCAGGGCTGTCCCACCTCGCTCCTCCCAGAGGTGAATGCTCCCCAGGGTCAAACTAAGTATGGGCAGCCACATTCATTCAGAGAGGACTGTAATCTCACAGTCAGGCAAAACTCCTGAAGTAGGCTGCTTTGTTTGATTTCCAAGCTGTGCCTCCCCTTCCCTGTACTCGAACAATAGTGTGTTCTGGAATCAACCTGCAGGGCTTTACTGGTACTTGTTATATTCTGTCCCCAAGGACCTGGCCCCTTGTGAGCTATCTCTGCATGCTGTATCACTGGGACCAGCTCCTGCCACTCCCCATGTTTGTGCAGCCAGTCCCTTTTGCCCTCATTCCATCCCCACTCCCTCCTACCTGCCCTGGAGTAGGGGTGGATTACCTCAGGCTGGACACTGTCCCAACTTCCGTACTTCTGGGTGTGACACGGGTAACGGACAGGACATTGGAGAGTAGGACCCAGAAGCTCTGACTTCGAGCTGCCTTTCCTGGAAGCATCACATTCAAGGTCTTCAGAGAGGAAGTGACAGCACTAGTGGGACCTCTGTGCACCTAATCCTACCAAACATCCTACATGGTTAGTGCCTCACCCCCATTGTACAGATGTGGAAACTGAGGTTCTGAGAGGTCATTATCATCATAACACAAGTAACTTGTTCAACCATGAGTTGCTACCTTTAAGGATGGATAAAAAAGGAAGACTAATTTCATGTTTTGCTCCCTGGGGTAGAAATATCTCTATTTCCATTCGTGGAGCTGCTCGGCTGGGTCCTACGTACAAGGACAGATAAAAACAGTAATTCAACCCCAGATTAAGCTCAACTTCACCTCACATACCCAAATTCTTCAAAACCAATACAAATCAAATTCTGCTTGCAAAAGATGCAATTTAGCCTTTACAACCTCTTTCATATGCAAATATCTCAATTGTCATAACTCAGTTCCTACCTGCTTCTTCTGGTCGTCTGGGGTGTCCAAACCAGGACATGGATGGAAAAACCACAGCTATGCCTCTCAGTGGGGCAAAACAAGGTTTGTGTGTGTTTTTGAGTAACCATGTATGTGACCTGGTTTCCCAAGGCAGAGCTTGGGGCCCAGGTGGAGGAGAAAAGAGGTCTGGAGTTTGTGAGGGTGGGAAGGAGAAACAGAGGGTATGGTGGGAGGGAGAGGAGATTTCGGACAACAGGGATAAAACCAGTAAGCCTGGACCTAGATAGGTGGTCCTGCCCGGGCTGGGAAAAAATAGAAAAATTCATCAGACCCTTGCTTTAAATCTAAGTGTATTTAAAATAATTAAGTGTGCCCAATTCTCTCATTAAAATTGCCACTCAGCAACACCCCCACCACCACCACCACCGCTGGCTGGGTGCTAGGAATTCCTGTAAAACACAGTGAGGATCCACCCGTGTGGACAGAGGAAACACGTCCTGCTTTCCCATCTTCACACTCAGGGTCTTTAAAGAACCCCTTTTCTTTCTCGTAAGAACCCCCAGCAGGATGAAGGTGAAAAACCAGGCGCATCTCACCTGTTGGATGCTGTGCAGGCATCGGGGCACAGGGAGCTGGAAGAGGCAGCTCCACACGCTCCAATTTATTCCTCCCCTCGTCTCCAGCACCACATGCAGACATAGATGAAAATGCACACGCATTTCTCCACGTGGGCATTTTAACCAGCATTTAAAATCTTAAATGCTAACATACAGCCTACTGTGGAAGCTCAGCTAGATGCTGAAGAAAATGACCAGTTTGTTCCACAGGCTGAAGGATCCCCCTCACATGGCAGGATGGGGTAAAAGCTCCCCATTGGGGTGGCACATACAGAGTTTAGCACACTGAATTGGAATTGACTGGTCCTCATCTACAAACTCCTAGCAGTAATTATGGGTTACTGCAGGGTGACAGCCTGATACTCTCCCAGGAGTCCAGATGGAGGCAGGACTACAGCCAGATCATAGAGGACGTATGCCTCCTAAGAGCGTGGCCTGGGTGGGGTGCTGTTCATTGTCCACTTGCCTACAAAGCCTCCTCCTTCCAGCCCACTGACTCTCCCACATACCACTGTATGCCCTTACCTGCCACCTTGAGAGAGCCTGCAGCAGCCTCCTACCGGGCCTCTCTCCTCCTCCAGCAGAACGAGAATGCTAGCACCAAGCCTGTCCCCATCCACTTCTCCACCAACATCACAGCCCCTGCAGATCCCATGCAGCCAACCCTCCAGGCCTTCCCATCGCTCCGTCTTTTCCACTAAGAGTCTCCCTCATACCTGTTCGTTTCCATTTCCCCCACTGCTCAGGCTGGGCAATGCCCGCTAAAGGCCTCTAGCCCAAGCCTAAGCTCACTGTGGGAAGGCGGGACTGGGCATGCTGGGCAAGGAACCGGATCCACCAGGCATCTGGGAGGTAACAGTGCTGGACACACACACTGCCCACTCTGTGTCTGCACCTAGAGCGGGCGGGTGCTAACAGGGGAGGCCTGGGCGAGCTCAGGGGGCTTCCAGCAGAAGAAAGATTTTAAAGCCAGAAAAGTTAAACCAAGTTTGATACTTTTTTCTTTTGGCTATAGGATATGGGTTTAAAAATAAGTTTCATACGGTGTACATGATCCTTTATTCTGCTTTTAGCTTTTAAATTGTACTACGTCATTAAGATTCTTCATTAATACCATTTTAGTGGCTTCATACTGTCTTGT
Source organism: Lyroderma lyra (assembly GCA_004026885.1). NCBI lineage: Eukaryota > Metazoa > Chordata > Mammalia > Chiroptera > Megadermatidae > Lyroderma > Lyroderma lyra. Next base: position 268,720 of record PVJL010000310.1, on the reverse strand, counting down.
TTCACAGATGGGCATTAATTTATTTAAACATTCCCCTTTATTCAGCCAAGTCTTTAAACACTATAAAGTGACTTTACTACACCCATGTTTCTGCTTATGCAGCTTTTCTTGCACTCAATTATTTGTGTAAAGAGATGGTCTTCCTCGGTTAAAGCCATTACTGGCCACAAGAAGTAACTAATACACTTGACTAGGATATCATAAGGGAAAAGGATACTACTAGCTTTCTTTTTCTCACCCGGCCCCTGGAGGGAGGAGGCCACAGTGAATATTTGTAGCCAAAGAAAGAATAAATAGGTGAGTCAGTGTGTAAGTGACTATTCCCCCAGGTATATTTTTCTGAAGTTCACAATTCTTTAACTTGCCATCAGGAACCCAGGCTTAGCCAATACTTTAATGATTCATCTCAATCTGAACAGTTTTTCTTAGATGTTAGTACAGAAGAATTTTTTAATGAACAAATAACCTTTTAATAGCAAATTCCAATATCAAAACTGAGGCAACTGGTATAACGACTTTGGACAACTGGTAGCATTTATTAGAGCTGACCACATACATACCTAAGATCCCACAGTCTCACTCCTGGGTATGTTCTAAGCAGAAATGCACACAGATCTTCACCAAGACTGTACAAGAATGTTCATAAGCAGCACAGAATAGCCCCAAACTGGAAACGACCCGAATGTCCATCAACACTAGGACCGATTAGTATATTATGCTGTATTCACAAAAAAGGAATATATACTATTCGACAGAATGAATGAACAAACCACAACCACATGTAACAACACAAATGAATCCCCCAAACATAAGACAGAAGTTAGATGCAAAAGTGCACACACTGTACAATTCCATTTATATAAAGAACAAGAGGCTGGGGCGTGACCAGGGGGTGGAGCCTGGGAGTGGACACAGGGGCTCCGGGATGCTGGCCAAGGTCTGTTTCTTGATCTGGGGGTTGGTTACATATGCGTGTTCAAATGGTATTCAAATTTTACCTAGTGTAAATTAAGATGTGTGTGATTTATTGTATGTATATTTTAATTTTTGAAGGATGCATGATCATTTTTAAACCTCACCAAAATAGTTTACTTAAAAAACTTTCTTGAGTGTAGCTGTGTGAAAGGCCCTGGGGGCACCAATAAGTGACACAGGATTTTTCTACCGGGTCTACAGCCCAGTCTCAGAATGTTCAGACTGACATGGTAGGATGGGCAAGTGGTCAGCAGGGCTCCACTGAGGGCTGGCAGTGGTCAGAGGCAAGCCTCCCTCTCTGGGCCTGCTGGGGAAGCAGCCCCCTGCCCCAGACACACTGGAGGGGATCCAGGTCAAGCCTCAGGCAGATTCATCCCCTGTAGACCCAGGGTCAAGGCCCAACCCCTCCCAAGCTACACGTCCACGCCATGCCAAGTGTTCTCAGACCTCTCGCCCTCTAACATGCTGCTGCTACGGTGTGAATGACAGGGCCTCAAGGTTCCATGAGGCCTGAAGCTTATACAATTTTAGGGGGCCCTCCTTAAGAGAATGAATACCAAATAATGAGTCTATTATACAATTAAGCATAAGGCCATGGAAGGGGGCATTCAGACAGAGCCCTAAAGCAGATGCCTCTGCTGAGTGAGTCTCAGCCTGGGCGGAAGACAGGTGACTACCCCTGACACTGGCCTGCCCCCAGCTGTTGTCAGGTGTCTTCTGGAGCCTGCCTCAGCTGGGGTCAGCAGAGTCTTGCTCCTTCCTGCTGGCTGCCCAGGCCTGGCATACGGAGGCCCCGTGGAGAACGCCATTCCTGAGAAGGTCTACCTCTGCCATCCAGCCCACCCGTATTCCTGCACCTTAGTCCTCGCCAGCCGGCTACAAACCCTCGGAAGACAAGCCCCCTCCTACCTGTCCTCCACCGCTCATCTTACTTCCTTGGTGAATATTTAAACCATATGCAGGGAGTTTTAAATGTTCCTTCTGATGAAATTTGATTTCATGTATCTTTGCAGATGAGATTTTTTAAATTTATTTTTCAATTAGAGTTGACATGCAATATTGTATTAGTTTCAGGTATATAACATAATGATTAGACATTTGTATAACTTACGAAGTGATTCCCCCTGTAAGTCTGGCACCCACCTGACATCGTATATAGTTATTACAATATTATTGACTATATTCCCAATGTTGTATCCACATGAATACTTTGCAACTACCAATTTGTATTACACTTCTTACTCCCTTCACCTTTCTCACCCCTTCCCCTGCAATCTGCCTCCCATCTGGGGACCATCAATTTGTTCTCCGTATCTATGAGTTTGTTTCTGGGGTGTTTTTTGTTGTTCATTTATTTTGTTTTTTTAGATTCCAAATATAAATGAAATCATGTGGTATTTGTCTTCTCTGTCTGACTTACTTCACTTAGCATAATACCTTCTAGGTCCATTCATGTTCTTACAAATAGTAAGATTTCATTCTTTTTTATGGCTGATCAATAGTGCATTGTTTATATGTACCACATCTTCTTTATCCATTTGTCTATCTATGGACACTTATACCATATTCATAGATAAGAAAAATTAATATTGTTAAAATGTCCATATTACCCAAAATAATCTACAGATTTAATGCAATCACTATCAAAATTCCAATGGCATTTTTCACAGAACTAGAACACATAATTCTAAAATTTATATGAAACCACAGAAGACCACAATAGCCAAAGCAATCTTGAGGAATAAGAACAAGTAGGAGATTATCTCATGCTACATGACATCAAAACATACTACAAGGCTATAATAATCCAAACAGTATGTTATTGGCATAAAAAGAGACAACGGATCGATGGAACAGAATAGAAAGCCCAGAAACAGATCCATACCTATATGCTCAATTTCTATGACAAAGGAGGCAAGAATAATATTGTACAATGGGGTAAAGACGATCTCTTCAATAACTTGTGTTGGGAAAATTGGACAGATACATGCAAAACAATTAAACTAAGTGGAAAAAAATTTCTCACACCATATATAAGAATAAACTCAAAATGGATAAGAGACTTAAATTTTTAAGTCTGAAATCTTAAAGGTCCTAGAAGAAAACATAGGTAGAAAACTTTATAACATTGCTCTAAGCAATATATTTTGAATGTCTCTGTGGGCAGGGGAAACAAAAGAAAAGTAAATAAAATGGGAGTGCAGATGAGATTTCATCTCAGGGATCTTCACAGTGGGAGTGCACCAGTGAACAGTTTTTGTTTTTGTTGTTTTTTGTTTTTGTGCTGAGGGGTAGGGAGGCTGCATGATCAATGCTCTGCCCCAGTTTCATATTCTGTGAGACCCTCAGGTCAGAGCATGCCCCTCAGGATGCCAGGCAGAAGGGCCTTCTTCCATTATACTGTCCTGAGGACTTTGCTTTCTAAGGGAGAAATGCTAATCTTGTACAAAGAGTGGGGCATCCCAGGTCACTTCCAGTTAGCCTGAAGGAAGGAGGAGCAGCCCCAACATAAAAAGAGAACACTCACCCCTTTGTCAAGTATATTGCTCCTGACACTCCCCTCATCTTCTCCTCCCAGGTTGCCACAATATGGTTTTTATGATCTGAAACTGTGTATTCTTTTAGATATTATAGTATTTGAATGAATCACAATGTCTCAAAAGTGGGGGTGGGGAGAGAATTAAGTTTCCTGAGCAATTACTATGTGCATGTACCGTTTTCTCATTTCTGGACAAAACCAATGTGCCTCAGAAAGAGCAACAGCTTTGGAAGCAGGCAGAGTTCAATGGGATCCTAGTAAGTCTCACTTTACTTTCCTCATCTGTGAAATGGGAACAATAGTACTGCATCGACTTAGCTGGAGAACTAGTGATAATAAATGGAAAGAGCCTGGAATAGCAAGGATCCAATACATGCTGACTGTGATTTTTATAAGTTTCTGTACTCCTCACTGAACAAGTAACAGACGTATTCTGTTCATGCTTCATGTAACATTATTTCCTAGAGGTCATGCCACCTCAGATCGAAGAGATCTAACTCACTTTTGGCTGCTACATATTGTTCCTCAAAATGGAAATGCCATCGTTTGTTTAACCATTTCTGGATTGTTCAGGTTGTTTCCAATTTTTTGGTATTATAAACAATGCTACAAGGGACCTTTCTATGCATGCTTCATTGGGTCCATGTGCAAATGTTACTACAGGTAGAACCTGAGAAGTGAAATTGCTGGGTCAAGGGATTTGAAATTTTTAGTACATGCTACCAAATGCTGAGACCCAGTGCTCAACTTGATACTGCACCAGCACCCTAGGAGAGTGCCCTTTCCCACTGCCCCCGTCTGTCCTTCATGAAACTCTGGCCGACTTTTAAGTCTGACAGTTTGATGTACACACCCTGAGTACTAAGAAGATTGAGTTTTTTCTTAGGTTTAAATTACATTTATAATTCCTCTTTTATTAATGGACTATTCTTATAGTATACCTAATTTTTTAAAAGTGGACATCATTTTTCTTGGTTTTGTCCAAGTTTCTGTCCGTCAGCTGTGTTACATATGAGAGGGCATGTTTTCAGTCTGTCACTTACCTTATTAACTTGGTTGATGTCAACTTTTTCATACAAAAGTTTACAGTTTTACAGATGGCTTCAATCTACTTTGAGATGCATCAAAAATCAGATGGACCAGAGGATGGAGAGAGGCGCAGATGGATAGACAGATTCATGATTAAAGAAAGCAAAACATTAATGGCAGAATCAGGCACTGCGAATGTCTATGTAAAATGTTTTCTAGTCTGTTGAATGTTTAAAATTTTTCATAATAGAAAGGTCAGAAAAAATATGCAGTTTTGATATGGTCAAGTGTACCCATCTTTTCCCTGATGGCTTTTAAATTTCATGTCTTATTTACAGCCTCCGAAGGCAGCCAAAGTGCTGGAGTGAATGAGAGTTCCCTTCCGTAAGTTAGATTTTTTTTTGAAAAAAATTAGCTCTTGAATCCATTATGCATTTAAAATATATTTTTGTAAAGAGTATGAGGCACATATTTAATGTTTTTGTCCCTATAACCCATGGTCTTAATACTGCCTATGGAACAGTCCATACGGATTTGAACAGGCATCCTCGTTAAAAACAAACTAAATTCCCAGTTGTTCTTGTACCTCTTTCTGGACTCCCCATCTGCTCTGCTTTCATCGCTACAGCTTTATAATACGACTCAGTCTTGGCTCTTTGGGGTTACTTTGTCTTCTGTATGAAGTTTATACTCAGCTTAGAGAATTCCATTAGAGTCCTAGAATTTGATAGTGACTACACAGAATTTATAGGTAATAGCACACCTGGTGTAGGATTGTGGTGAGGAAAAGAAGCAGATGGCCTGGGCCAGCTAGTGGTCAGTAAACAGGAGTGGCTGTCATTATTACCGTTGGTACTGCTACGAGCATACTACATCTACCCCATCTCTTCTAGTTCAAGAAAACACTCTCTTGAAAACTGTTTTCAAATTCCTTCCAAGCCCTGCCCCTTCCCCATGTGGGTCACTTCCCCACAAAAAGAACTTGGCTTCTTTAGCTCCTTCTCCATATGCCCCCCCTTACCAAAGTAAGCAGCACCCAAAGCCAGGGTCATGCCTTGGGCATTCCCTGAGTTGGGCCTCTCCTCCAGGTCCCTGAGTGCACATTGGGTTCGTTAGGGCCCGTGGGCAGCTGACAAGTGACTCAGCCTCTAGTCTGCTCACACATCGAGTACTGACAGGTGTGGTACATGTCTGTCCCCGGGGTCCCAGCTTAGGAGGGGAGCCTGCGTGCACTAAGTTAGCCACCATGCCAGCCATAGACACCACTTGCACCACCCTGCAGTCATTTAGCCAGGACAGACCAAGTTTCATAATGCTTGCAACAGTGGGCATCACCTCCTACTTTAAGGAGGACATAGACTTCAGAGCAGAACCTTGGGCTGAAAGTGAGGAAGCTAGGACCCAAACCGAGGACACCCCTGAGCCACCTCCCTCCTAGTGATGACCGGCCCCATAGCCCACGGTCCTAGAAACAAATATCCCTAGCAGCCAGATCCTTGACTGAGCTGAGGTTCCCTGAAACCAAAACCCCCAGGACTCCAGCTGTGGCTTCTGCCAGCATTTCCACATCTTTTTCATCGTTGCTGGGACAGTTGCTGCCTCAGTGTGCAGCTACTGACAAACTAGTCAGCATGCTGCCAGGGAGTGTTTTGGAGCTGCCCGCATCCTCCCGAGTGGAGAGATACCTCATTAATGTGCTATATTTCAGCCCAAGAAAACAATGCATGCCAAGAGACCATAAACTACAAGTACAAATGCTACAGGTCACGGATGATAGATGCCACCCACAGACGTTCAATGTGGGCCCCGCTCACACAGACAGGAGTGAGGCCTGCTTCCGGGCACATCCGTCTTCCCCAAACGCTGATGCAGGGAGAAGTCAGCACAGCTTGTGCTCCATACACATCTGGGGGCCACGGCTCTTTGTCCCACTCCCACCCCCCGCGCCCCAACCCCATTAGCCTTTGTCCTGCTGGGGGAGCTGCACTGTTTCTGATGACATTCACTATTTCCAGACTCTCACTATTCCACTTTGGCTACTGGTTCTTTTGATTATGATCATAAATTTTCATATGATCCTTGCTACAGGTCCAGTGTTTCTCTTCGAAAAATAAAATTTTGAAACACCCCAGCCAATTTTTGAAAAGGGTTGGCTAGCCAATTGAGAAATCAGCCAAAGCCAAGGGCTAATAGGGGCTCTCACACAGACCCATTGAGCCCTCACAAACTGGGCTCGGTTGGCCTGAGGGGTAGATCTGAAAAAGAAGCACCACATGGTTGAGCGTGATCACTCTGGCCCTTGGGGTGCCAGCTGGGATCATGGCCTGTGGCCGGGAACCCTATAGGTGCTTCCCCTACGGTCAGGGTCTGCAGGGGATGAGGTAGGGCAATAGAGGACCCCAGACCTTGGTGACACAGCTCCTTCCTGGAGCAGTCTGCAGACACAGAGGTCTGTGTTACCTGGACAAAGTGTTGGGTCAGCTGATGACCCCAGGGAGTCTCTACCCCACAGGTGACTGTGAGGAGGCATGAGAGTACTCTCAGTGGTTACACGCTCTGCAAACAAGTGAGATTCTCTGTGGGTCCCATTTTACAGTGATGGAGAGGGAGAGGCACTGGCATGGACACAGTCAGATGGGGGTTCCAGTGTGCCCCTGACCCCGGAGGGATGCTCATGGCCTAGCCTCAGGCAGGACAGTCAGAAACACTCTGTAGGCATTTAAAAGGGAACCGAAGTGTAGTCTAAGGATCCCTGAGGATCCCAGGACCTTTTCAGGGATCCACAATGTCAAAACTATCCTCATACTAAGAGATTATTTGCCCTTTTCATTCTTGTTCTCTCACGAGTGGACACTGAGGGACTCTAGAGGCTCCTGTTGAGCAGATCACATGCAGAAAAGACAGGAGAATGCTACCTTCCATGAAGACAGGTGGTAAAGAGGTATGAAAACTGCAAACAGTGCCAGTCCTTTAAAAATTCTGGTGTTGTTCTGAGAAGTATTTTTTATAAAAACAGCTTATTTTCATTGACATGAGGTAGGTTTGTTACTACTTTGAAATAAGCTTAAAATGTCCTTTAAGGTTCTCAGTGATAATTTCTAAAATGGTAAATACATCAATAGATATACTCCCTCCCTCAAAAAAAAGATCTTGGGAGTTCTCAATTTTTAAGAGTGTAAAGGAATCCCGAGACCAAAACGTTTGAGAACTGCAACTATAGAAGAATTTAAATGACAAGGGGTCATTAAGTGGGCAGCAGGAAAGGTTACAAAGTGGCAAATATGGTACCATCCGACTTTGTAAAGAAGGAGGTGGGGGGGTGTGTATTAGGTATATAAACACAGAGGAAGTCTATAAGAATGTATTCCAAAATTTTATTATTGGCTCTTTCTGGGGGGTGAATAATTCATGTTTAAGGCCCTTTCTGTTCTGCAAAGCCCACTGAATAGTAATTGAACAAGTAACATTTCTGGGCTCTTCCTACGGGCCAGATACAGTGCTGAGTGTTTTAGGGACACAGATTTATTTAATCTTAATGATACCTATGGATTATCAACCTAGCCTCATTTTACAGAAGAGAAACTGAAGGTCAGAGCAAGGCTGAGCATCTTGTCCATAGTCATCCAAACAGGAGATGACACAGAACTAGGACTTCAATCCAGGCTGGTCAGTCTCCAGAAGCCTGTGTCCCTGACCACTAGGCAAGGCGGCCTTCCCTGTGGGCCTTCCAGTCTCAAGGAGTGGTTGTGTGCCAAGGCTTCTGCCCACCTCTCCTTGGCACTAACAGCACATGGCCCACTCACTCTGCTATGTGGACTTCATCCCTTATGGACAAGCACCCAACACTCTTATATGCATCCTGCAGCCCCTGTGTCCACCCCTGGACTGGCCAGGTGGCTGACAGACTGAATCAGGTGGCAGCAGCATCTCAGCAGGGGTCCAGACGCCATTCTCTCTCTTGGAGCTCACCCCAAATCAGAACACATATCTAGCCTCTGTGGCTGGGACTGCCAGCACATTGGAAGCAAGATTATGCCTGAGGGGCTTTGAGCAGATCATGGGGGCAGGTGTCACAGCTTAGGGTCACACTGCTGCTGTCATCTCCAGCCCGCTGACCCCAGCCATCAGCCTGCCCACCACTGGCCCCCAGGTGCAATGACAAACTCTATGCTCCCCTTTCCATCTGTGAAGGCAGCTCCCCATCTCTCTTGCCCGTGGCACAGTGTGGTGTCATAGCCAGACTCTGCATATCCACCCCCCCATGCTCACCCTGGGAAGGGCCAGAACTCTCAGCTGATTCCTGAACTTGCGTGCGTGCTATGGGAGTCGAGAAACATAATAAATGGGCCAGGCTCCGTGTGCAGCACCTAATTTGCAATAATATTGAAGTCTCCAACAATAACTCATTTACTCTTATAATAAATATATAAAAAAAGACAAATTGCTACATTGAACATGCATTTTCTTCACTGCAAGTAGCTGCTACCCCAGGGAGAAAGCCCTGTGCTGCTAACTAATAGTAAATCCTTTGGAAAATCATGTGTCATAATGATGGACAACCAGGGAAGGGGTATTAAATAGATTTAGAGGTTAGCTACTCTAACAAGAACAAAAGACGTCCTTTGCAAACCTGCACCTATATGAGCACAATCAGCTGTGATTAGCACTCACCTTCTGACAGCCCAGGTACACAGAGGAGAGAAAAGTTTCGGTCCCGGTGGGTGTCAGGATAGGGTGGTAACAGGGAGAGGGAGCACGGGGGAGGCCTAGGCCTACGGGCTCTGGCCGCAGGCTCTCTGCTCCATAGCCCTGCAAGGATCCTGGAGTGAAAGTATCACCTCCTTTCCAAGGAGCAGCCCACCTCTGTGCATCCGGAGCAAATGCCCAACTCAGTGCAAGCACGGGGTGTGCAGGCATGGGCTGTGCAGGGCACTCTATCTTTGAGAAGAAAGCCATGACCTTGAGATAAGGAAGGACCTGAAGGTGCCCACGTCAAGGGCCAGGAGCACAGGACAGCCCTGGCTGTGGGTGCTAGAGACGACTGCCCGAAGCAGTGTTAAAGCCCAGCAACTCTGGCTTGGAGGACAGGGCTGAGGAGAGGACTCCCTGTTGTCCTGCTACTCCGTGACTAGAGCAGCCATGACTCATTCTTTCCAATCTGTTTCTCCAAATTCCAGATTTGCCTTCCTCAATTTGGGAATCCTGGCTTCAAGGACAGGGATTGACAGCTGTGTCCAAAAATCCCAAGCGGCCCTGCCCTTCCAACCACTTCTTATCAAACTTTGAGTTTCTGTGCAGGCCCAGTGCCTGGCCCAGAGCTGTGACTGTGACTGCCAACTGCTCACTGAACTGAGAGGTGGGCGTGGGGTTTGCCTACTGCATGCCTGCTGTCTGCTGGACTCCACAAATAGGGTCTCCATGTGACAGAGGAGGAAGAAGAGGTCTAGGGGGTTGTATGACTTGTAGAAAATCACATGCCCACAATAGCAGAGACAGCATCTCACTCTAGGCTCCAGGGCTGCAGGCACTGGCCTCCTGGGAACTGAGGTGCCGCCCCTCCAGCAGGAGCAGGGCCTAGACCTGGGTCTGGAGCTCCTGTGTGACACACCCACTTGTTAGAATCAAGGGTCAGTGGACTACCTCAGCAGCCGAGCTGCTGGAGGGTCAGAAGCACCCACACAATCTTACCGCAGGTGTCAAAGGCTGCGGACACTATACTTGCTCTCCAGTGATGAGCTGGAATTGAGCTGATACAGCTGGGAGTCAATGCTACCTGTGAAGTTCAAGTTTTGGTAGAGGTCACTGCAAATCTATTGCACCAATTCCCTATGAGACCCAGGCCAGGACAGCACTCAGTTTCCTCACCTATAGACTGGGGGACTTGCCTAGACACTACACACGATCTCTACAGTTTTTCACCATTTATTCAGTCAGTCGGTCAGTCAGTCGATTGATAAAGGAAAATTTTTCCTCTTGAACTGATGATACAAGTAATCTATAGCCATCAAATAATTCACTGAGATGGAGGCAATTCCATGAAAACAATGATGCAAACCTAGATTTCCCCCTAAGTACATTAGTCTCTCTAGCACCCACTAATACTTGGTGGCTTTGCACACCAATCGCAGCTAAAACACAAAGATGTCACTTACACTTTTGATAGACTTTGCTTTAAAACTCAGTACTACACATTATTAGCCCAACATACTTACACATTTCAGGATTTGGAATTTTTTCCAAAAACTGTCTAGAAAGAGAAACAAAATACTAAACCAAGCAGAGAGAGCCACGGGCCCCTGCGGTGTGGAGCCAGGAGGGGCTGTCCCTTGACCTTTGAGAATGGGCTGGCTTGCACTTCCTTCCTTCCTGAGCCACTCCATGCCTCTGACTTCAAAATACAAGTACACAGATTTTATTTCACTGGTGCTTTACGCCTCTGGGATTGTCAAATTGTTCTTTCACTGGCTTCTAGCATCTCACTTCTAGAAACCTTTCTATAGTTTATGCAACACTGCCTAGTGATTGATGACCATTTTGCAACTGCTATCAGTTTACTATTTTAACCAATATATCATAAATCAGAAAGAGGAATGCTGGGTCCAACTGGAGAGTGTAGCTTTCTCTCATTACTTGGGAGGATTATAGCCATTTCATAAAATCTATTATCTAGGGAAAGGATCCTATTGGCAGGGGCCAGTAAAATTCATTTCATGCTTCAAAAGTTTGTGATGGGGCTGGCTAGGAAAAAAAAACTAAATTGTTTAGAAGGTGGGGATCATGATTTGTTTAAAAACCACAAATGGCCAAGATTGAGCTGTGTCCATTACACCAAATGGCACTTGGTACTCGAATGCAATGGGCACTGCCGTCCAGGGCCAGCCCCCTGACCACAGCCCTCCCCAGTCTCCCAAAGAGCTGGATGGAGGAAGAGCTGCTCCCCCACCTGCCCCGACTCCAGGCCAGGCCACTCTCATGTCTGTCACGGTCCCTTCTGTGGCCTTCTGCTCTTGTCCTTCCAGTCCTGTCTCAACACACTGCCACCTGGTTATGACCTTCTCAGTGCTCCAAGGATCGGGTCACAACCCTTATGCTCTGACATCGGGCAACCTGTCCCCCTCTCTGGTCTCATCTCTTCCATCTCCCTGCCCACCTGGTTCTAGGCACTGTGACTGTTCGTTTCTCTTCCTTGAGCACATGTACTCCTTCCCCCTCGTAGGGTGGCACACGATATTGCTCCGTCTGCTGGGAGTGGCTGCCCTCTGTGATGCGGAGGCGGGTCTTTCCAGCTGGCAGCCGTGGCTTCCCAGCTGTCCACTCTTGTGCGTTTCTAGCCGTTTCTCCCTTAGCGCATACTCTGATTTGACACACAGTTGTCACCATTTCCCCTAAAGGCAGGCGCCAGGAAGGCCTCACCTTCTTACCTAACTTTGTTTCCAACTGGCAAAGGGGAACATATAAATGTCCCAGGGACCAGCCCAAACAAAGGCAGGGGTTGAAAGGGCCTCTTCCTGCCTGTCCCTTCCCTGACGGTGTGATTTCCTCTGCACCAGGGAGCAGCTCACCAGGCCTTAGGGGCAGCACCCTTCTGCCTCTCCCGAACACTGAAACAAGTCCCCCTACCTTTGGGACCCCTGGGCCCCTCTTTCCTGGATGCACTGAAGGTCGGGGCAGGTAAGAGCTTCTAGGAAGCCAAGAAAAGGGAAGAACTGAAATGATGTTAAAAAAGAAAGGAACAATGAAAGAAAGTGTCTTCTAGATCTTTGCCCAGCTTCTAGAACATTCTTTTTAAATGTTTTGAATATGATTTTGTTTCCTTCTCTCCTAAACTCAACTTTCCCCAAATTCATTCCTCATGCGAAATCAGCGACGTCCCCAGGGAAGCTCAGTTTTAACACACACATGTTTTTCTAAGTAACTCAAAGCCGCCCAGCTCAGCAGACAATAAAGATTCTTGTCTGCGAGTCCTCCTTGCTGCTAAGACCACCGGGAATTAAGTGGCGAAGCCGGAGCTCTCCCAAGCTCGGCTTTGCCAGATCTCAGAAGACACTCTCAGTTCAAAGTTCTTGCTGGCACCCTGAGAGTTTGAGGGGCTCAGAGTCTATCCGCCGGGGAGGAGGGAGCAGGAAGAAATCCTGCTGTTGACGATGTGAATTTTCTTCCACCCCCTCCTTGGAAGCCTCACCCATCCCCATGAGAAGCAGCAGTCACTGAACTTCTTTCACACTGGTCTGTCTCCAGGCCTCCGGTCCTCCCTCCAAGTCCCTGCTCTGCTCCCCTCCAGTCCTCTGTCCACCCAGCTCTTTCCTGGCCCTCCCCTTGTCTCCCGCCCTCCTCCCTTCCCCCAGCAGGGTCCACCAGCCTTGAGCCTCCTTATTCTCCTGGCTTCAAACTTGGAGCGCGGCACACACGGGGACGGGAAGGGGAGAAGCAAGCAGCAGGCCAGGCCTGTGCAGACACGAGCGGCGGCCTCCTCATTTCCACTTGAAGCGTCGCAGGAAAAGCTGCCTTTCTCCTTAACTTACCCCACTGGCCGGGAGGGAGGAGGGACGCCGCCTGCAGGGGCGGCGGGGCTGGGAGGGCACTGCCCGGCCCAGAAGCCGCCGCGGAGCCGCGGGATGGAGCAGCGGGAGGGAACATCAAGTGGCCGCCGGGAGGGGGGCGGGGCCACATGAATCATTTATGACCGGGCGGCGGAGGGTTTAGGTACTCGCTAATGCACAGGCTGGCTTGACTTGCGGAATCCGGCTGCTCCGGGTGTGCACTCCTATCAGCGGGTGCCTTTCCCAGGCTGGGAGCCACAGGACCCTTCCAGCTGTGAGAAGCCCGCCTCTGTGCTTGTCCTCAAGGGCAGGGGCAGGGGCTGTTTGTGGCAAGGGTCCGGAGGTTGGGTGGCATGGTGCCCCAAGCTCATGGCTCTGCCAACCTCAAGAGAGGGAAAGAGGGATCTGGGTGGGACCTTGGGGGCCAAATGCACCAGAGGGCTTTCCGGGTGAGAAGGGGACACTGAGGCCCAGGAAGGGTGGGTGACTTGCCCAAGGTGCACAGTGAGGTTGTGAAGAAGGCATGACTGGCCCCCTATAGAGGGCAGAGCCTGTTGGTCCCCTCCTTAGCCACAAAAGCAGGCTGGGCCCCCATGGCCTCTCTTGGATTTCAGAGGAACTGTGTGCGGCCCCCTCGAGCAGCAAGGAGTCAGGCCCATACACACTAAGTGTACCCTCTGCTCACAGTCTGGGCCGTGCTGCTAATGGGCACGGGGCATGGCATGGGTCTTGGCCCGCCTGCCCTGCTTCGGGAGCACAGCACTCAGCGAGGCCCCAGACGGGACAAAATAGCAAGCCTGGGCAGGACACAGCTCCCCAGATCCCAGGCCAGCACTGCTCAAGCCCTGCACACTTCCTCCACACTCCAAGCAGCGGGCCTTGAGCTGAGTCAAGGCTGCTTCCTGGGGTGGGAGGGTGTGGGAGGAGGTGGCCAAACTAGACACTACTTTGGAGTTGCAAAGGGTCAGAGGTTTGTCTTGGTCGATTACGCAAAAAAGCTCATCCCCAAACCTCCTGGGTCAGCAAAAAGGAAAAGCAGACCCCTTCTTGGGTGGTACTGCCTCAGATGGTACCGCAAAGCCCACAGAAAGAAAACAAGGGAAGTGACCCATACTTTGTCTCCACCCTGGGGGAGCACAAGGCCCAGGGAGGTTGGAGGCTGGTGGAACAGCCTTTGTCCCTGTCCTGATGGAACCCTTGCCCAGAATGGACACTTCCCCACTGGATGCCACAGAGCTTCTTCATCGAGCTCCTTCAGTTTAGAATCCCGATCCTTCCAACAGGCACGTGTGGGTGGAGGCAGAGGCCATACAACACAGTTAAGAACTGGCCTTGCAGCTGTTTGCCTACTGTGAGCTCATCCAGTCAGAGGCTTCTCAATTTAGGGCATGTGGCCCTTTTGCAACCTCCAAAAGCACAACAATCCCACTTTTAAGCATTCTAGAAGCTCAAGCTGTCTTCCAGCCTTCCCCATCTCCCAAACCCACCTCTCACACTACTCACAGACAGCAGTGAGGGTGGCACAATCCCCAGCCGTGTTCCCTCTTCCTTTCCCTCAGTTTCCTCGGGAGAATGTTCGGGGCCCAAAAGAGGCACTCCTGAGACTGAAGAGACTGCTCCTGGCCAGCACCAACAATGAGTGCCCCTAAGAAAGGACTGCTCTCTGAGCCCAAACATCTGCGGAGACAACCCTTCCCAAGGTATTTGCTACCCTCCATTCAGGCCTTCCATACACAGCCATGACTCATGACTCTTGCAGCAAGGCTTACAGGGACTCTAAAGAAATCCCCTTCAGTGACCTACATGTGCCCCAGAGAGAGCAAAAGCCATGCTGTGTCTGATAACCTTCTCAGGTGATAGGATGGAGCCACCTCCAGGAAACCCACCTCCCACCTCCCACCTCCCTCTCCCACCTCCCTCTCCCTCTCCCTCTCTCTCAGATATTTAGACATACACAGCAGGACTCACAGGTCTGAAGGACATTTTGAGCTGCTCTGGCCCAGGAGAACCCCACCAGAGGTAGCAGGTGGAAAAAAAGACACAGTCTTATAAGAAAACCATGGCTGCAGCCAGCCTCTGTGCTGTCTCCCAGGCTCCCAGGGCCATGTTCCCCAGGAAGTGTGTGTAAGTAGACCCTGGCAACCCACCAGAGTTCCCAGTTGGTCTCCGTCCCCACTGCACTCTCACGGAGCCCTCCCCCCCACCCCCCACCCCCAACAACTGGCTCTCCCTCTAACACCAGTTCTCCACACCCTAGAACCCTGGCTCCACCAAAGCCCAGTAGGTGACATCCAAATCTAGTTACCACCCTTGGAAATCTAATTCTCTAGTTATCCACCCCGCCCCCAAATAGGGCCATTTCCTGCCAGACTGACCTTTTCATTGACCTAATATTCCTGCAAACCTGGCACACACCCGCTCCCATTCTCAGCCCCTCCTGAGCCCTTCGAACTCCATGTCCTCTGAGCATAAGCCTTCCTGGCTGGGCCTCCTGTGGCTTATGTGTGCCTTTGAGGGACATGACACATGAGACCTTTCCTTTTATTGTGAATGCAGGTTGTTCGCACTTACAAATGAGCTCTGTTCTCAAAGTTCAGCATTTTATAAATCAATGATTTGGAACTCAAATGTATTTTTCCCCATACAAAACAATGTATCATGGATGGCCTTCCAGGTTAGCCTTCAACTGGCCAGTTAGTCCACCATGTGGCTACAATAGTGCACATTTACAGTTAATACCTCCATTTTAAAAACACAATACTAGTAATTAAGCAGACTGAAAGCCATTACGCATTTGATTAAAACAGAAAAAGACTTGTGTGTTATTTTTGTTGAGTCTTAGCACTTGAAGCAAAGCAGACACTCATCATAAAAGCAGAGATGGCTTGGATTCCAGTCAGGGTTGTGTAATCTCAGGGTTCGGGGCGGGGGGGAGGGACAGGCACGGCTGGGTCAGACAGTCCTCGGACAAAATCAGCACTGGCTGGAGCCATGGCGGGTTGGGGGTGCAGAGGGGTGGCGGGCGGCTGCAGGAGAAGTCTCTGTGACAGCTCTCTCAGGAAAACTCAAAGCAGACCTCAGAGATTCCCAGTGGCACCTCTCAACCCGCCAACAGGCACATGGTCTTCTCACTGGTCTGCTGACCTGAGGCAGGAAGAGTTCCTCATCTTGAATAAGACTAAGTTGTGAGTGGTCTAAGCCAGGTCCCCCAGTGGCCCAGCCACAGCAAAAGCTGCTTATAGGGCTCTTGTCCTCTTACAACCCGAGGAAGCAGATACTGTTAACACCGATGAAAATCAAGGCTTATTGATGAAAACAGCTAGAAAACAGTAGAGCTGACAGCAATGTGGCTGCCCCATGGAGCCCTCTAAAACCTCACACCCACAGGCAACGTGAGAGAGCCGGAACTGACCTCTTTCTTCTGTGTGGGGAGGGAAGAGGAAACACAGGCTGCAACTTCATGCTTCCAGAGAGTGCGAACAATCTACTAAGTGCCTCATCAACTCTAAGTCGGGCCTCAGTCCTCTGCTCTCTCTGAGCCAGGGCCAGCCTAACACTTCATCTGGACTGTTAAAAACCTCAATCACTGAGAATTGTGGAATGCCTGCTTAGCGATCACAATGGTGCAGCAAATGATGAATAAGATAGTGTGTATCTCTTTAAAGATCTGAGAACACAAGAGCTGGGCCCCACCTGCTGGGCAAGGTGCCTTTGGTCAGCCCACCTGCATTCTCAGTGCTCATGGTAGATACATCAGCTGCAAAAGGACTTCTGGTTTTCACAGCTCTTGCTAATCCACCCCACGGGAAAGACAGATGGGTAGGCACTGCTCAGCATACAGGTAAGAAAACAGGAGTGCTTGAAATCTCATGGCCAGCTGGGTGGCAAGACAGACCCAGGACTCCTGGGAGTTCCCAAAGAATGAGGACTGCCTTGTCCCTAGCACCTTGCACGAGGCCTGGCACACGGTGGAGCACTGGCAGGGGGGCAAGTAAATTATGTCCTTCTGTTAGGGGGCATCCCCTATGTAGGCATTTGTTCATTCCACAAACATTTAGTAAATGTCTTTGGGGCCAGAACTCACCCGAAGTCCATTCCAGGTCACCTCTGAGGCCGCCTACACAGACATCTGCTCTCTCTACGACTTCCCCTCATCTAGAGTCCTGGACTGGAAGGGCCTGGCTACCCTCTGCTCATTCCCCAAAGCAAGAGCCTAAACAGGAGAGAAGAGTGGTCAGCAAACTCCCCAAGTGCTGCAGTCCTAGGCTAAGGGATCATCCAGCCACTGGGCCACCTCCTTTTTCCCAGCATGCAGCAGGTCACTAGAGCCTTGCCTACCTAAGACAGACGCTTTTTCTTGTTTACTTCGGGGAGAAAGAGGCAAAAAAAGACTTGCACATGGGGCCACATCACTCCTCCTATGGTGGCTGCGTGTCTCCAAGTTCTCCTCCCCATCTGGGGTGGCTCACCCCTCAGATGTATAATGAATCAGGCACTCACTCATTAATAAAAAATGACAAGCGATCATCTCATTGAAACCCGCCGAGCTGCTGGAGCCCGCAGACACAATCCTTGCCTGGCTCTGCAATTCCTCTGTGGGCCCGCGGTTATGAATCTATGGGGTGGACGGGCTAGCTAGTGAACACCTCGCTGCTTACTGTTCAGGCAGGCAAGTCACCTTTCCAGGGTGGGTGGTACAGAGCCTGCAGGCTATGCCTTTTCCATCTCTATTAACAAAGGGACTCAGCTTGGCAGACCCAGTTTCCCCCTAGGTCAGCGAGGTAGGAGACTATCCCTGGGGCATGAGAGCTAATACTGCCGTGGCATCTGCAATCTACTATGTCCGTGTCTCCAAAGGGGCCCAAGACCCAGCTGTACTTGGAGTCTTAAAAAGCATATAAGTGAGCAAAAAGACCAGACGGGAACCTGAATGGCTACACCCCTTCCCCTGCTCCTTTCACCCAGAGCTGAATTACAGGGAGGCCAGGCCCAGAGCAAGGGAAATGCCCCAGAGAGCACCTCTAGGAAACCCCCCAGGCTTCTCCCACAGCATCCCTGTATGTTCTGTATTTTATACTCACTTTAGCACTCACTGCATATGGGGTCCTATGTCCACTGCAGTGTTTCACAGGCAGCATTGGAGCCTAGAAGGACAGGAGCCAATGGACACAGAGAGCCCTGGGATGGTACTCAGGCATGTGAGTCACAGGTTATGTGGCCTTAGGGACATCAGGAACCTCAGGCTCCTCATTTGTACAATGGGTGATGAAGCCTCTCATGCAGAGAAGATGAATTTAGAGCTTTAACCCATCATCCATCACGCTGTCGTTGAACAAATGATAGTTGTTATTAGGGTTATGGGTCTTGGGGATCCAAGATTTTAAGGGCCCAGTGGTCCAGTGCTCATCCTCACTCACCATCATTTACATCAGTTACATCAGCACCACCATCGCTGCACACTCCCCTCCTGTGGGCACTGGATCGGGGGCCATAATGAATCTCAAATTTTCACAGCAGTTCTGGAGGGTAGGGACACTAACTCCTACAGGATTGGAAATGGAGTAATTCGTCCAGGGCATCCGCGAACCGAGTGGCAAAGCCTGACTCCTCCCTCACCTCCATGTATCTAGCTCCTGTGCTGGCCCTCCACTGCTCTAGAGCCCTGACTAGCTCCCTATTAACAATGGAGTCCGGCTGGAGTCCATGATATGCCCTGCCTGCACGTACTTCTTCCACAGGACGTCCCCCAAGGCAAGACAGTGACACTCAGGCTCTCAGACATCTTTGACCTACCAAGACAGTGGCCCAACATGCCTACCCTAGATCCCTCCGCATTCACCCTTGACCATTCCTCCTTCAAGCTGGTCAGTCTGCAGAGTGTCCCATGACCACTCCAGGTCATAGTGACGTTTGCTGAGTTCTGCTCCCAGAATTCCGACAGTGGGCCCAGTCTGAGGGGAGTCTTAGAGCTTCTATAAAGGACACTGACAGCGGCCTGAGCACAGACAGCTCCAGGCCTTGGACCAGGGGTTCGAGTGAATCTCAGGACCTGC
This sequence comes from Lyroderma lyra, assembly GCA_004026885.1. NCBI lineage: Eukaryota > Metazoa > Chordata > Mammalia > Chiroptera > Megadermatidae > Lyroderma > Lyroderma lyra. The sequence continues at coordinate 249,584 of PVJL010000310.1, read as the reverse complement.
AATGAAGGTGAGGCAAAGGCGATGAGCCCCACTGCGCAGTGAGAGTGAGGCAAGGTGGGATGTGAAGTGCCAATATTCATACAGCTCTCGGTGGTACTGGAGCCAAAGCCATGCCTTGGGGCCCCTTGTGGTGTGGAAGGAGACAGAAATTCCTGGCCACAGGTGGACTGCTCAGCCTTACCCTCAGCTATCGATTGGGAGATGAGTCTAGACTCCACCCTGGTCCTTTACCACCACTGCCTCCTGCTTGGAGGACCTTAATAATACTCCTCAAATCTCAATGGTCCCCCCAAATCCATCCTCCACACTGCAGCTGGGGCAGGGCATGGGCATGCCTCACCACTAAAACGGCCTTTGGGAGCACACAGAGGAAGTCTTGCATTTCTGTGTGTGCTTCAGTACTGCTTGTACATGTTCTAGAGAGTACATATAACTTTTTAGTAACAAAAAGGAAGATAATCTATGGAGTTGTTGTGAGGCTTAGCTGCTTCACTCATCATCATTCATTCCTCCAACACAGCTTCCTGGGTTTGGTTTCAGGAAACAGCCTCTTCCTACAAAAGGGGAAGGGCCACAACTAGGTGCCAATGACAGTCCAAGACAAAGAAAGGGTGGAGTAGAGAGAGCAGAGATCTCTGGACTCCCAGGCAGGAGGCCTGGCCTTCTGCTGTTATAACCAACTCAGTGTATGACTTCAGGGTGACTCCTGCCCTCTTGAGGCCTGAGTGGCCCCACCTATAAAAAGGACAAAGGCCCATCCCATCTCTGACATTGCCAGACATTTGGGAGGACACAGGGGCAGGGTTCCAGAAAATACCAAGTAACTTGGGAGGCCCAGCCTCAGGCAATCCCCTTTAGAAAACTAACAAAAAACTTTCTTGTAATGAAGCTATTAGCTAGGACATCTTGAGGTGCGGAGTGGTGACGCCCCTCTCTGTACTGTGCTTTGCCAAAGCCTGGCTCAAGCCCAAGTCTGGTGCAGAGGCCTAGCCAGGGCAAGTGTGCTCTGGTCCTGCCCGAGCCTGGAGTACACAGAAGACAATCCATTGCAAAACCTATGCCTCAGGGTGGAGTCTGCCCTACATTAAGAAACACTTTCCAAATGAGATAATTATTTAATAGGTAATAAATGGAGCCTAGGAGGGGGCAGAAGGAATTCAGGTGATTAAGGGCCTCTGGCCCCCAGCACTGTATGCCTTCCCCAGAGCTAAGCCTTCTGCCCTCACCTCCTAATGTCTTCTCATTCCCAGCTCACATCCACTACCTCACAGGTATTGGGAACCAGCCCACTGGCCACTGGGCTGCACAGAGAACCCGAGCCAGAGGGTCCATAGGAAGGTACCAGGCTGAGATGTCCTGCCCTCCAGCAACTCTGCAGCTTTTCTCTGCCCCTGTTCTGCCTGGGGGATTGCAGGGTTCAGAGTGAAGGCAGCAGGATGTGACAAGGTAAGGGTGGAGCCAGGAGAAGATAGTGGGCAGGAAAGCCAGACTGCCCAATGCTGTTCATGGCTTGTCCTGGCCCAGGACTCCTGCGTCCTCAGAGAGCTTCATCTGGCTATGCCATTCCAACCCCTCAAGGTGGAGGTGGGGGTGTCAGAGGAGGTCTTGAGCAGTCTCTGAATCTATGGACATGGTGTGCTGGGGGAAGGCACTACCCACCAACCATGTGCCAGGGACCGTGTGTAGTACCTGCATACACATTGAATTGCACAATTTTGTTTATCTTGTTTCTTGACAAATAAGGACACTGAATCTCAGGGGAGCTAAGTGACTTATCCAAGGTCATCAGCCCCAGGAATCAACCTCACCCTTGCTTGGCTTCAAAACCAGGGTTCTTCCTTTAGCACCATGCTCTGTACCACCTCACCTGCCCTGAGCACTTGGCAGGTGCTCACCAATGTGAACTCCCTTTCCACCTCAACCATTCTAGATGGATGCCAAGCAATCTCAAGCTCAAGGAATGTAAGTGTCTATAGTAACCCATCAATCCACAAAAGATGCTTTGAGTCCTTCCTTCAAGGAGAGCTCTAAGAAGTATAAGCAAATTAGAAACATGACTCTGAGTGAAGGTCTGAACAATCTCTGAGTGGGTCACAACAAGAAACAAGTAGAAGCATAAGAAAATGTTAAGGAGGATTTGCAAGGGCCAATGGCCATGATCAGGCTTGAGTGCAAAAAGAAATCAGAAAGTGGTGAAGGAGTCATTGGTCCACTGGGGGCTACATTTAGAAGATGGGACCTGGATGGAAATGGCTGGAACATAACAGGTGATCAATAAAAAATATGTTGTACAGATGAGTAGATAGGGGTGAATTAATGGGTGGGTGATGAATGGGAGGCTAGGTGGGTGGGTGGTTGAATGGATAGATGGATGGATGGATGGATGTGTGGGTAGATGGATGGATGGGTGAATGCATGGATGGCTAGATGCCCTATAGTCGGGGCATTCCCTCCTCTCTTTGTCTCTATCTTTCATCCCTCCCTCATTCTTCTCTTTCCTCTCTTCCATAGTCATTCAGCTCAGATCTTCTGGATCTTTTGCAGGTGCCCATAGAAGACCATCAGTGGCTTCAAGGACTAAGATGCACAGTGCTGCACATCTTGGAGTACATCATGAAATCATGCCCTGATCTTCAGACTAGCACAGCCAAAAGGCAGAGAGGGATGAGCTTTTCCCATCTTCTACAAGCCCCCAGCTCACAGCTTTATTACCGCTGCCTGCCTAGGCAGCTCCCACCTCGATATAAATCAAAGGGCCCCTGGTCTCCATTCAAGTCAAAGACAGCTTATTTCCTCTGGGCCTGAAAATGAGCCAGGTCCGCCAACGGTCCAAGTTACCTATCAGGGGCCTATTTGTCTGGATTTGAATCCCCACACAAGGCTTCTTCAAATGTCCCTAAGAAATGTAGAGACAGCCCACAGAAGCAGCCCAGGAAAATACTGGTCTGCAGAATAATGGGAAAGTCAGGGACAAACAGGTATAACGATACAGGGCATAGAACTGCAGTCTCCTGGAGCTCCGAGGCTCCTGGGAATCCTTGGTTCTATGGGAATGTCCCATGGGCAGCTGAGCCAGTTCCTTCACACAGTGGCCATCCCCAGGATAAAGTCCGGCCCAGGCACTGCACAACTTAAGGGCAGGAGAGACCCAGAGAAGGGGGTAGTAGGTCCATTTTAGAATGAGGCCCCTGACTACCCACATCTCTCCCCAGCCCACCTTACTCCTCAAGGCCCATCCTGCCTCCTGGCCCAGGAACAGTCTTCCAAAACCTGCCCCACGTGGGCGGCCCACATCCCGACCTGGAGCCCAGCAGGACGGAGCCAGAAACGTGCGAAAGCAGGTGACGAGCTGGGCACAAGCATGGCTCCAACTCCAGGAGGCAGGCACCACAGCCAGCATTAGACTCTAATTGAGATGATTCAAGTAGGCAGGCGTCCTTCAAATACCGATGGGTGACATCACGAGAGGAGCCCTGAGGAAGCAAAGGGAGCAGAAAGGGGAGGAGGGCGTTCATCGAGTTTCCCAGCTTGAAATGTCAGAAAACAGTCGAACGGTGGCAGGGACAGCTCAGGCACTGGAGTCAGTGGCCCAGGGTTGAGTTCAAGTTGGAGCCCTGCTGAAGTAACCTACCTCCCCAAGCCTCAATTTCCCCCTTTATAAAACAGGGAGAAGCACAGTGACCTTGTTACTATCAAGAGGACCTGATATAATGAGGGTCAAAGTAGGCATTGCACAAATGGTGGCTGGTATTGTTTTAAATAATGGACCTGACTTTCCTTAATGAGCTTAATAGAACATATGCATGCCTTAATGAGAGGAGACGTGGTCCAGCACAGGGGTTAAAGGCAGAGGTCTGGGGTCAGATGGCCAGGGTTGGAAGCCTTACTGCTGGGAACCCCCAGGCCAGACACACAACTCTGCTGGCCTCCATTTCGTCAACTGTCCAATGAGGATCTTGAGACTATTTCCTAGGGCAATGGAGAGGATTAAGTACGTGAATCGATGCAAAACAGAGCACTGCCTGGAACAGTAAGAACTGTTAGTTCACAATATTTTTATCATGTCAATCTGCCTGGGAGACCCCAGCTCTTCTCAGGGTGCTGCCTTTAGGAATTCCACACGACAGGGGCTGGTTCCAAACCCTGAAGATATCCTTTGTGATGGGAAAACAGGGGCGCTTTGAGGGTGCCTTTTGTTCCCCCTTACCCATTCCGTAAGACTGGAGACACGGCCCTCACTTGGGATGTGCTGATGAGAACCCGGCTGGGGAGACCCCCTGGGTAAAAAGCGAGCGTGGCTAGGTCTTGTTCACTGTCTTTGGAGGTAACTCCGAAGATGAGAACAACCACAGTGGAGCAGGCTAAGAGCTGCCACCAATGGCAGCTTGGGGCTGAGAAGCCCTCCAGGAGTTCCCAGGGACCCACGTTCTCACAGGAGTGGTACCCACACACGCATTCCTGTGGGACCTTCCTAATCAGCTGTGACCTGTTTATCTACATGAGTTTGCATGTCTGCTGGGTTCTAGGTTTTCTTTTCCTAATGTGCTATGTTTTTTAAAATTCTGGCATCAACAAGCCTCCTCTCTCATCTGAGGAAGTCAAGGTCATTCTCTGATGGCCTCAAGGAGAACCATGGAGCATTGCTCCAGGATAGACCATGAGCACTGTTCCGCCCAGCCGTGATGGGACTCACCCCTCACAGGCCCCAGAGTTCCCGAGTGTCCAGCATCAGGCTAAGCCAGGGGGTGTCCTGGGGTGGGTCTCTGACCCACTGCCATCAGCATCATCTGGGACTTCTCAAACTTTTAAGTCCCATTCCAGGCTCACACCCTCACCCTCACCCCTGCCTAAGCAAATAGCGGGCACTCAAAAAGTCAATTCTGGTAGACATGCTTTCCTTCTGGTTTCTTCTTGTCCTCAGATATGTCCCAAATTTAAAAAAAGAGAAAAAGCAAAATTCAGAACATTCACAGTGGAGACCAAGCTAATGGAGTGACATGAGAAACAACCCATTATGTAGCTGTATCCCCTCAGCATTCCCACAGCTGCTTGGTTTTATCTGTTACAGCCCATGGGGAAGGAGACAGCCAAACACTCAGCGATGGTACTGACTGAGCACAGTACCCCTCCGAACCCCCTCGAAGAGGGACTGGGTGGCAAACATCCGTCAGCCCTCAGAGAAGGCCCAGAAGAAGCCGGCAGGCAGGTCTTCCTGGAGTGGGGGCTGGAATTGCGAGGAGAATTCGTGCAGACCAGCAGGGATACTGGGCCGTGCCTGGGCCTTCATACCTGCTATCCTCTTTGCCTGGAATCCTTTCAGGCTTTGGCAAACACCTTTTCAACCTGAGACTCAGCTCAGGTGCGACCTCCCCCAGGAAGTCTTCCTTGACTCCAGGCTCTGGCCCCCGGAGTACCCTTTGGCATGGCTGTCTTTCCTCTTACCTTCCTATATTATAATTGTCTACACACTTGGTTGGTTTGTTTGTACCAGATTGTGAGCAATCTGAGTGCAGGGATCTGTCTTATTTCCCATTGTAGCCTCAGGTGCACAACAGGTACTCGATCAGTGGTGGTTGAACCAAGTAGTCAGAAACGCACCACCATGGACAAGACGTGTCCATGTGTCTTTGCTGTGATGGTCGAGCTGCCCCCACAACCACCACCACTGTACAACTGCAGCCCCCAGTCCCCAGCCCATGCCAGCCATGCCCGTGACCATGCCACCCAGCATCCCTCACAGGTGCTAGGAGGGAAGGATCACAGCAAGTGGCCCAGGAGGGGGGTCCCAACTCCCAGGAAAATATGGAGAGGGGCTCAGCACACATGTGCAGAAAACATGCTCCTCTCCCTCCTGATATCACCACTTGGAGAAGCAAAAGGGAAGCTTTTATTGGAAAATGTAGAAAAACATGACCATATCATCTTATGGTTTTCCTGTCTTTTCTCTCTCTTGATAGACAAAGGCCTAGTGATAGACTGACCAGACATACCACTTTAAACAGGACAGAAAACAATGGTTCTGTCCCGTTTCAAATGGTATATGTGGTCAGCCTACTGACACCTCAAATTTAGCCCAGTGAGGCTAGGCTGACCAGAAGTGGGGTGCAGAGAGGGTACAGAACTTACAGAGAGGAGGAAGCCAGGCTAGAAGGCCCTCAATCTGTGCATTCTCTATTCCAAGCTGTCTTCTCCTTGATCCTCCCACTCTGGCCACTTCTCTCTCACAGACCTCATGAAACCTCAGAGTATGACCAGCTTTACACACCCAGAGCAATTGTGGTACCTAGTAGCAAAGGCCTCAATGCCCTCCTGAGGCCTATGGGCTGCTCAGTACTGTGAATTCAAGGGTTGCCTCCTCAATGGGACATTTGTATTCCGAGCCAAAGGAACGAACTTGTAATGGTAGAATTCCAGGCTTCGGCCCCAAGTGGGCTGAGGAGGCAAGAGATGCGTCTGCCGGCCGAGAAGCCTTCCTTAAACCAGCCTTGGAAAAGCTGCCTCCGCTATGCATGTTTACCGGTGGCTCTGCCTTTGGAACGCTGGCACCGGCTCCCAGTGCCAATCCTCAGAAACGTACTCATCCCTTGTCCTGTGTTGACTTCATTGGTGCCCACACGGCATGTCATCCGAGGCTGTGGTGCTGACGGGAGACCTGGGCCCCGCTGGGCAGCAAGTGTCAGCCCGGTGGGGGTAGGGGCAGGAGGCAGGGTAGGGTTTAGCATCTCCTCTTGACCTGACGTGGCCCCAGCCAGTCCCAGTGCAGAGCTGGCTCCACAAATGGGACCCAGGAGGATTCTTCCTGTACAGGAAATGGCCTTGATGTCTGTCTTTGCTTTCCACTGGCCTGGGCTGGGCAGAGACGACTCCACACACACTGGTCTGTCCTTCTCCTCTGTGAGGTCCCCTGTAGCAATCCAAGCTTGGAATGTGGCATCAAGTGCTCTCCACTCACGAGAATGTCCTCCAGGCTCATGGGAGATTGGGCTCAAATCCCAAACCTGCCAAGACTCCCTGTGGGGCTCTGGGCTTGGGGCTTCTTCCTGTCAGCACGGAGTTCCAGGATCCTCAGGCCCCAACACTGACAGCCTTTCCAGTCTTAGCTCACTCTTGAAGTGACCAGTGTGTTGCTATGTTCTGTGATGTGATCACGATGTGTCCCCCGACCCTGACTAGCCTGCCCTCCCACTGGACATCCTGGGCAGGCCTCCGCTCAGCTTCGCCCATCCCCAGGGGGATTCTCAGCAAACCCTCTTCCTAAGGCACCCTCCATCACGGCTCCCTGTCCTCAGATGTCACCTCCTCAGAGAGGCCTTCCCTGACACCCAGTGGGGAGAGGCTCCCAGTCAGTCTCTCACACACTATTCTGCTTCCTTAAGAGCAGCCTCCCTGAAATCGTGTCATGTGCATTTACTTGTAGACTGTCTGCCCCCACAGGCGAGCAACAGGCACTGTGGTGGCTCAGCCTGCTGCCCGCTGCCTAATGCCCTCCTCCACGTGGAGCCTCTCACTTTGCCTCCTCCCACACTTAGTTCAGCACAAGACAGGACCAGGGGCAGGGACCAGGCCTAAACCAACTGTGGGTGCCCCCAGGACTGTCTGAAGAGCCCCCCACACACAACAAAGGCTTTCTGGGTAGGGTTGCACTTCAGAGGATGAGCGGATGAGCCTGGCACATACAGTGCTCACGGGGCCTCTCCAAATGCAAGAGCCACTACCATTCCACTAGCTCTGAACTCACCTGGGGTCCCCTGGCTGGATTTTTGTGTATCTATTTCCACAAAAAGTAAGCTCAGACAGAGAAAGCTAACAGGACTGAACATTCCTCACTGTGGGGAGCCCAGCCAGGCCCCCGTCCACAGGCCGGAGCCGGCAGTTGCGTGGCTACCCTAGGCTGACTGAGTCTATCCGAATAAACGCCATGGCAAACGGTGGACCATAGACATTGTTTCATTTTCGTTTTCATGACTCCTTTTTTGGCTTTTGGGGGGAAAAAAATCTAAGCAATTCTGCATATGATTAAAAAAGAAAATCACACAGATGGGCTTGTAATGAAAAGCCACAGCCCCCTCCCTGGGCCCTGGAGGCACTTACTTTTAACTTTTTTAAACCTTTTCTACTTTCATCTCCTCTGATCGCTACCTGATTCATAGAAGGAATACATTTTTAAAGTCATGTTTTGATTCTTTAATCCTATGAGCTCAATGTTTCTGATTTATCAGCTTCTTATAGGCAGGACGACTCAGTATTTGAGCCCCCCCCCCCCCCGGGGTACACAGAGTCGTGTGTGAGGCCACGCACTCCTCCCAGGGTAGTGATGCCAGGACTGACCTTCAGTTATTCTCAGTACAGAATCTCCGCTCTTGCCCTTGCCCAGCTGCCCAAGTCCCTCCCTCGGTCTGGTCTGAGGCACCAGCACTGATTCAGGAGGTGGCGACCAGCAGGGGCCTGGCCATCCTTCCCCCTCAGGTGGTCTCCCTGCTGGCTGGCCTCCCCCTCATCATCTATGCCCTTACTTTGCATCAGAGAATCCCTAAGTAATGGCCTAAGAAAGACGTGTGGGAGGTAAAAGTTTTGAGTCCTCCTTGCATGGCTGGCACTGTTCGTCAGGAGTGCCAGCGAGGCTGATGGGTGGATAATTTCCCTCGTACCTGCCAGGGCAGTCACTGACTTCACTCACAGGCCGCTGATGGAAGGGGTGGTAGGGCTTACGCCTCCCATCTTGGGGGACCAGCTGGGTTTTTTGTGTATTTTCCCATGCTCTACAAAAAATGCTTCTTTATTTTTGGTTGTCGGAAATTTCACACACATGTTTAAATGCCTAACTGGGATATTTTTTTAAATTGCTAGACACACTGAGGATTATTTCAATGTCAGGATTTTGTCCTTCTGATGTGGGCAGTTTTCTTTATTAATTCTTTTATAATTTTCTCTCATCTGTTTTCTGTTTCGTTTCTGAAACTTCCCTTAATTATATATTCAATCATCTGCCTTAATATTCTAGCTTTCTCAAATTTCCTATTTCTCTGTGACTTTGCCTTTCCATTTCGTTTTACCATGGTTTCCATGAGTCACCTTCCATCACTTTAATAAACTTACTACAATATTTCTACTATCATATGTTTAATCTAAAGCTCTTTTTTATTCTCTGATTATTCTGATTTCATAGAATCCCGTTCTCGTTTTACGGATGCAATACATTCTCGATCTTTCTAGGGATACCAACAAGAAGGGCTGGGTTTTTTTTTTTTTTTTTTACATTTTCAAGTCTCCTTGAATTCCATTACTTCGGGGACCACATCTGACGTAATTGTTTATGTTGACATTGCTCTTCCACATAGCTGGCTTTCTTCAGGTATCACTTAAATCTTGGACAGCCATTCATATTGAACCCACTTCTCATTGAGACCACACACTGGTGGCACTTGCAGCTGCAGCGTTTACCCCAAGATAAATCTAACCTTACCCCCAAAGTTTGCCATAAAAACTTCTCACTTTTACTATTATTTTTGTATTGCTCTAGCATATCAGTAATCTTTGGAAACAAAGGATACCATTCTATTTATAGCATTCTGTTTTTAGTAGTAGTCATTCTCAATTGCTGAAAACATCAAACATCAAATGCTGAAAACACAGCATTCCTATGTATGAAAAAAATTTTAAATACTGATCATCATGTACATTTTTGTTACATTAGGATTAGAGACAAGTTCTGTTTAGAAATAACTCCAAGATCAGTTTTTGTATTTTATTTTTGCATTGAAAACATGTCAGATTTGCTTCAACCTCAAGAACAGGTTTACATAAACTTAAATGAATGCAGCAGTGAGCTGAACTTTTTTTTTTCTAAAAGGGAAATGGGTTAAAGATAAGAGATAGAGACCTGTCTGAAAGTTCTGCAGAGCTGAGTGGGGCTTGCCCAGTGGAAGCATTAGCTATTTCACTGGGGGATCCCTAAATGCCAGAGTGCGTGAGGTTTGGCTCTGGGGCCCAACACGCTCTGGTCTGTCCTGATTATCTAACTCAGTTTAGTGTCTCTGCAGAAGAATCTAATTATCATCACCAATGCTACTGGCATAAAAAGATAAGCATCTGATTCCACTCATTCTCCACAGGGGAGTCAAGAGGAAGAAAGGAGCCAACTCCCCATTTAATCATTTTTTAACTGTTATAAAATATACATAACATAAAGTTTACCATTTTAACCACTTTTAAGTTCAGTAACATGAAGTGCATTCACATTCTTGTGCAACCATCATCACCATCTATCTCCACAACTTTTCCCATCTTCCTGAATTGAAACCTCACACCCATTAACCAATAATTCCCCATTTTCCCAGCCTCTAGTCCCTGGCAACCACCATTCTACTTTGTTTCTATGAATTTGACTATTTTAGGAAATGCATGTAAGTAGAATCATACAGCACTTGTGGTTTTGTGACTGGCTTACTTCACTTAGCACAGTGTTCTCCAGCTTCATCCTTGCAGCGTGTGTCACAATCGCGTCCTTTTTAAGACTGAATAAGTAGTCCATGGTATGTACACACCACATTTTGTTTAACCATCTATCTGTTGCCCATTTACTCTTACAGCATCTTTCAGTAACACCTGACTAAGAACAGTGCCTGTCAGTATCACCCAAAGGCAGGTGTGTTGCTCAGGCCTTCAGAGACAGGACCCCAGCTCCTCCCTCCCCCCTTCCCTCTTTCGCAATGAACAGGTCCACCTGTGAGTTTCCAGACCTCTCCACACAACGAGATTCGACCCAAGGCTCACATCTCGTTTTCTCGGATCACTGGTGTAGGTGGCCTTGAGAGGGAACTACCTATTTTTAGTGAAAATGCAGAACTACCACCATGTTTAGCAGAAAAGGCAAAGGAGCCAAGAAGTCTTCCTCCTCCTTCAGTTCTTCCCTCCCCAACACCCCGTTCCTGCCAGGTCCCTCTGCAAAAGCTGCCAAGAATAGGATTGAAGAGTGAAATACAGATCTAACTTCTCTTCTCTGTCCTGAATACCCTGCCTCCACCCAAAACTAAATGAAAGGCTGGGGAGCAAGGGACAATTCCAGACCAGAGTTAGGGGGCCGGGTTCCACCCTGCTGCTGACTCACTATGTGATTGTCACTGCTCTGGACACCACCTCTTGTCTGATGAGACAGGGGTGGGGCTGCATAACTCCAGACAGCAAGGAATTCTTGCTGTAAGAGCCCCCAGTCCTAGCTAGTACAAACGGTAGGCAAGAGCCAGTCCTCTCCTTCGCAGGGCTGTTCCACCCAGCGGTTCTGTGAGTCTGGGTCTGGAGCTGAGAAAAGCTTTCCTACCAAGTTCCAAGGTCAGGAGCCCCAAAGCCTTGCTCACATGTGCCCCGAGCCATCTGCCTGGCAACTCCATCAAGATGCAGCTGGATTATTCAAATCTCTCCCCCTTGCCCCAGCTTCTGAGGCAGGCTGCCCCTTGCCACTCCTTAAGAGCATCTCTGAACACTGTCCCCGCGCCTGCCATTAATAAAAGATAAACAAGAAGCGTGGTGCGGGGACTGAGGCATCTGCCGCACGCCCCCTCCACGGTCTCCCCCTTTCAGGGCTTTGGAGCCACATGTGGTGGGGAGGGGAGTTGGCAGGGACCCAGCTGCCTTCTGAGCCTCCAGGCTGGTCCTGGCCTCAGCTGGATCAAATCAACTCCCAGCTCCAAACAGGAACCCCCACCCGTGCCCCCCACGCAGCCAAGGCAGGAGCATCTAAGGACCCGAATCTCCAGGCTCACTGGGGAGGGCTCGGCGGCTTTTAACACTGATATGCCCTTCTGTCATGAACTTCCCACTCAGAGTTCCAGGCCGGGCAGGCCCGGGGTCGCAGCCATCAGTCGCTTTCCACCACTGGAACCTCAGGGGGACATGCTGCCCGGGGCCTGGTGTCCGTGTGCCCCCTTCTCCTTCTCTTGGGCCTTCTACTCTTCCTTCTGGTCCTCACACAGAGACCTGAGAGGCAGGGAGTGTGTGGGCGCGGTGGGGGTGGGGGTGGCATGTTCCCCATAGCAGCTTACGACCCTAAGGAACACCTGGGCCTTTGCAGGCCTCCTCTTCCATAAAACATACTAACATTCTACTTTACAAATGTCTGGCTGTCAAGATGAATACAATCTAGGCTTCTCATTTTAAAAGAACTGAAACATTTTTGTTCTTTTAAAGAACAAAAAGGTTTGGTTTTCTCTAACATCACTGTGAGCCCTCAGCACTGTACCCACTGGGCCTGATAGAAGCCAGCCCTGACCCAGGGCCCGCCTGTGCTAGGGTAGCCAACACATCTGGTTTGCCCAGAACTGTCCCAGGAATGCTCTCGGTCCCAGGCAAACCAGGACAGTTAACCACCCTATTTGCCCTTCTGTTTCAGACCCAGAGCACCCCTCACCCGGCCCCAGAGCCATGGACAGCCAGAACGGTGTATCAATAACCTCCCCAAACCTAGAGGCTAAACAGAAGTGGGCTGAGCCCTTACCACGGGTCAGGGATCTGCGACGAGCTGCATAGACACAGCTAAAACTGGAGTCTGCTCCAAGGAGCTGGGGCCATGAATCAGAGCTGGACACAGACACTCTGGGGTACTGGCTCCATGCAAGGTCTGGACTGGAGACGTGCTCCACTGCCACTGCTCTGAGACCACAGGCCCCTCCACCTGCAAGTCTGACATGCAGTTAGAGACATGGATTTTCTAGATGAGGAAAGTGTGTCTCAGAGAGATGAAGTAACTCACCCAAACTCACCAACTTTGAAGCGGGCAGGCCCAGGACTGCCTGGGCCCAAGCCTGGGTCATCGCTTTGCTAGGGCCAGACTCTTCAGGGGACCAACAATGCTGTTGTTCTGACCTCTTGACCCTCACATTGGGGTGGCCTGGAATAGGGCGGTGGTGGGTGTGGGGTGCAGAACATGTACCTTGGCGTGACCAGGGATAGTAGAAGAAGCCTGGGGGAGGGGCTGGCCCCTCATGGCCCCTGAAGAACAAGTACAGTACTACCACCTAGTATGCACACAACCCACACCAAGCCCCACCTGGAGGCCAGAGGCCCCACACCCATGACCAGCCCCCTGGAGAGTGCGCTCTTGAACAACGGAGACGTGGCCAATCAGGTCATTTTCGTCTAACTTATTCCCACAGCCTTTTCAGTACTTCCAAATAGTAAACATGGTTGACTGTTTGTTCAGTTGGTACAAATTCATAATGAACAATCCTTCTGATATCAAAAAACGTTAGCTCCTCCCAGAAAATGACCTGAACTCACCAACAACTCATGGCTCTCGCATCACAACTATGCACCAGCCCACACGGCACTGTCTGTGAGGGAGCTTTTAGCAAGCACACAAATAACTGTATTGGAACTCCCTCCCTACTCACCCCAATGATTATTTTTTTCTTTACCCAAATACAAAGAAGATATTGAAAGGAAGACATTTTGATGACATTCAGGACATCAAGGGTAATACGACAACTCTGATGGCCATTCCAGAAAAAGAGTTCTAAAATAGCTTTGAAGGATGGACTAGGCACTGGCATCGGTGCACAGCTTCCCAAGGGGAGTACTTCTAAGGTGACCATAGTGATACTCAGCAAAGAGGTATGTAGCACTTTTTCTAGGATGAGTTTACGAACTTAATTGTCAGACTTCGTATTTCCTGGCACAGTGCCTAGAACCTGACAAATATTTACTAAGTGCATGATTTATGACCAAAACCTAGGTATCCCTGCAAGTATCACCCATCCCGTGATTTAATTCAGGAAATTAAAGCTCCCAGGGTCCAATCATTGCCTCAAGTTCATTGCTGGTGGAATAGGCTAAGTCAGCACAAGAAGCCGATCAGAGTTCCCAGCTGCTGTGCAGTTTCCTTTCCAGCTCTCCCAGGGAGCACTCCTCCCGTCCCAGGCCACCCAGAGCTGGGTGGGGTGTCTGAGGACGAGACAGGCAGCCGACCCTGGCCAACTGGCAGCTGCAGTGTTAGAGCACCAGCAGAAGGCAGGGCCCGCATGGGCGTTCCTGGGCCTCAGCTGGGCTGGGGCGCACAAATGGGCCTGATTCATCTGTTTCTGGAGTGAGATGTTTCCTCCTAGTACAGCAGACCTTCCCTAGGAACAACCAAAAGACAGGTAGTCGAAATAATACAGTCCTTCAGCGTTTGCACTCCAGAGCACCACCTTCCCCTCTTTTTTCTCGGCAGGCTATGCAGGAGGCAATCCCTGGTGGAGAACAGGAGCAAGATTAACATGTTTCTCACCAGGGACCACCCAGAAGTTCACAGGTGAAGGCATCCTGTCACCACACTGTGTGGACCAAAGAGGCACCAAGCACTGACCCTATCTGACTGGCTCCTAAAGGTTTAGGGGTATGCCAAGATGAGGGAGGTGCCCCAGAAGGTAAGTGTCTCTTAGAGTACAGATTACAGCACAAAATTATCTTAACCATTTTGTCTTGGTGACCAAAGACACAATGCAAAACTACAATCTCCAGGAAAGAGAATATTCATTTCCTTTCTAAACTAAAATTAGGACATTTTGGAGCTCACAGGAACCTTTGAGAAATCAGCCAACCTTCCCATTTTACTGATGGCGAAAGTGAAGCTCTCAGCAACAAAGCCTGCCCCAGGCTACACAATCAGTTTGAGGTGGGTCTTCTACCTGCCCATCTAGTCTAGCTCTCCCACTGAACTTGGTAGTGAGGTCTGGGCACAGGGTGGACACCCACCACAGAGACATAGGGAAATGAGGTCTGTGTCCAAGTAGGCTGCAGTCACCAGTTTTATGCAGATTCAATCTAATGTCATTTGTCAGTTAGAGCAGGAGTAGCCAACTCCAGTCTGAGGGCCAAATCTCCATCCCCCTCTGCACCCTGTTTTATCAGCATCCAGCCCCGCCAGATCACGCAAGGTCCATGCTGCCTCCCTGCCTTATCGGCAGGGATGAAAAGCTGTGAGAAAGACCGTGGATAGGGTCTGCAAAGATGAAAACATTTACTATCTGCCTCTTGACAGAACAAGTGTGCTGACTGCTGACTCAGAGCTGGGGGGAATGGCAAGTGACTTGGGCTCTTCTGTGACATCAGATAGGACACCCCCCGCCAGCCCTCATGTCACAGAGCAGGAGACAGGCGCAGCCCCAAATCACAGGCTTTCGGAGAGCCATGCTGCTCCTCCCTGCTCCGAAGCCCCTCTGACGCCCTTGGACCACCAGCAAGGAACTCTCAGCACCACAGCTCTCCTGTCACTTCGCTATGCTGACCCTAACTCCGGTGGTGATATTTGTTTTCCTTTTCAATATGTCCTCCTAGAAGAAACAGGGAACCTATTGTCCTTAAACACAAACTCTGGTGTCCTGTTTGGGATTATTTTTATTAAGAGCAAAACATGGACTAGGCATGACTATAAGTAAAGACAGATCCCAGTGAAAACATGCCACCTTGCAACTCAGGTTGGTCCTGATGCCAAGGTTCCGAGCGCACCTGGGGAGTCATGGAGAAGGGCTTGGCTCTCCACAGCAGAGCCAGAGCCGGGCGTGAATCCTGCCTGTGGGACCTTGGGAAAGTCACGTCACTGCCTGAGCCGCAGGTGTCTGTCTGTACGGTAAGGGTGATGACAGGATTGGTGGGAGGACTGGATGAAAGCATCCCAGAAAAAAAGCAGAGACGATAGGCTGGCCCAGAACACAAGCCCAGCAAATGCTATCATTCACTGTCACTGCCTCCCGGAATATAAGAACAAAAGCCAGGCCTCTATTTAAAGCTATGTCCCAGTACATGCAGCAGCATATAACAAAAACACGTTAGGTCAAAATGAACTTTCTACCAAATTTGGCAGTCTGGAAAGTATCCAGCCATATAATATGAAAATTAGAGGCATTTGTGGCTGCATATTTCCTGGACAGCCCTCGTATCTCATCTTTAATTTGGTAAGTCAACTTTTACAACACCGTGAGTGATTCCTGCACCGGATTTCTACCTGGACCCCTGAAAGTCTTTTGAAGCAGCTCTTGTGGAATGCATTCATTTAAAATACAATTAGAAGACCCTTCTCTTTGAATTCATTTGCAGATAATCTCTAAAACTGACAAAACTATTTCCTATGCCTTCTACTAACTAATTTCTCTCACATCTAAGTATTGCCATTCACTCATTCAGAAACTTGTGTTATACATTGCATGTCTGTAGATGACCATCTTTGGAAAATTCCTCTAACTGTAAGGTCAGCCCAGAGGCCACCCAGGAAGCCAGGGCCAGCCCACCCCATGCCAGGCAGCATTGACCTGTAGCACTGGTTATTATTAATACCTAAGAAGTTAGGAGCTCCCTGTAAGAAGCATTCTATACCCTACAAATATGCTCTCAAATGTGTGAAGTAACCAGCACAAGAGAGTTCTTGCAGTGTTTGAAAACAGCAGAAGATTGAAAATCTAAATATCAATCGGAGGGGACTCGTTACATGAATTACGGTCCGTCCATATAATGGAATACCAAACACCCATAAAAACAAATGAAGAAGCGCTTCAGGCCTCATATGGACCAATTTCCAAGATGCATTGTCAAACCAAAATAGCAAGATGCCGACAATTGCATTAAAAAACATATATATGTATGTGTGTGTGTAAATTTATAGATAGGCACATATATATAAATATTCACAAATATGTGTGTTATTTATGTGTGTACATCTAGAATACCTCACTAAGGATATGTGAGAAACTGGAGACTCCAGGGAGCAGAAAAAGTTGTGTGGCTGGGAGACAGGGTTGGGAGGGAGATGTTTTTATACTTTTGTAACTAGTGAATTTTGAATCCTAATAGTTACACTATTTAAAATAGTAAAATAAATTAAAATGTAACAAAAAGCCAAATACCTTGAACTATACCTGATATACATGAACTAGAACAAAGCACAGGGGGCTACATTTATGTTTCCCAGGTCCCACACACAACATCACCACCACCAGACACAGATGCACATACGCAGACTCCCTCCCTCCCTCCCTCCCTCCCCAATTGGCCCTGGGAGACCCACTGAAGACCTGGAGAGCCCACTCATCCCTCCATTAGCACGCTTGTTGCATGCTGCTCTGCACAGAACTTTGGGGATGGCCTTGACCCCACAACACCTGGGATAGGCCAGTAGACAAGTCAGTTCTTTACAGCACCTGGCACATAGCAGACATTCAGTAAATACTGTTGGAATGAATGATGACATGGAGGAAATTCAGGAAGTAATAATCAAGAAGCCAGTACTCCTGACTTAAGGTCACCATTAGCCCCTGAATTCGGTGTTGGGAAATCATTATCACCAAGTTATTATAGAGAAGGATGCACACACTCAATGATCATGTAACCTGCAAAGGTGACTCAGCAAGGACAAGGTTTGAAAGGAGATGAAATGGACCCTCCTTTCGCTCCACCACGTCCTGTCACAACCCCAAACACTGGCCTCGGTGTGTGGAGTGTAAGGAGCCTTGGTCTCTGTCCAGGAAGGCCTGTGACTTAGCCAGTGGATTTGGGAATAAGGCAGATGCCAAGGATTTCCTCCCCTGAAAACCAAGCATTTCATGGGTCTTTTGGCTGGAGTAGATGAAAATTACAACTCCTTCCCAAAATATGGGCTTCTTTCCCCATCAACCTCATTTTCTACCTTAAATTTTGCATATGATAAACAGCATCATGACTTGTCATGGTAAGCTAAAAGCACTCCAGCTCAATAAATATAATATACCTATTTAGATTCACATTTGAGGTGACAGAGAAGAAAGACCACCAGGAGGCAGAACACCAAAGAGGAACCCCGAAGTGAAAAGCAGCTCAGGTGAGCTGGCCCTGGGAGACCCAGGGCTGGGCCTCTCACCATGACCCAGTGGTCCCATTCAGTTACCACGCAGACAGAGGACAGGAGACCTAGAGCATATAAAAGTTGAGAAGTGGGAACTGTGATCCCCATGTGCAATCAAGACCTCTAGGGGGTTACAGGCTGGACACCCCTCAATGCCCACCTGCACAAGGACACAACAAGAATGCCTGCAGGCTTTTATTTGTGCCTGGGAAATGGATGGAGGACTTTTAAAAGTCTCCTTGGAGTGTCTGTAAACTCCTGCCCGTCTTCTCATGGGGTGATGGCTCAAATTTATAGTCCCCATGTGGTCCAGGAGCCTCCAAGCTATGAAAAGTTGATCCCACACCTGTGTTCCTCATGAGGAGCCTGGCAGAGTAACGTGGAAAACTACTTTGGAGGGAGAGAGCTTCACTGAGGTCACATAGATTTCCTACAGTTAATCTCTATTCACAATCCAAAATTACAAAATGTACAGCCCCCCACATAGACACATATGCCCATGACCAAGAGTCATCAGATACCACAAAGAACGTCAATCAGCTTAAGAGAAGATGAGTGGATGTGTGACAGGAAAATAAAAAAGATAGATAATATAAAAAGGAGCTGAAGAGACATGAAGGATAGATTGAGAAAGTTCCAGAAGGAGAAGATGGAGAGAACAGAGGGAAAGACATAATTTGAAGAAATAATGGATGAAAACTTCCCAAAACTGAAGAAAACCTAAGATTTTAGAAATAATAAAATAGCTCTGTATCAGAACCCAGATATCACTATAAGGACACAGGATATGAGAAGAAATCAATGAGAAAGGAAACAAAGAAACAAGGAACCAAGCAATTTGGAAGGGCTAAAAGGCCAATCAATACAGCTCTGTTCAAAGCAGTCACAAATAAACATCATTAGAAATGAGAAGAGGGACGTCACTACAAACGCTCCCAATAAATTGGATAACAGGAGAAGCAGACACATTCCTGAAGAGAGAAGAGAGACAAATTCATAAACGAAATGAACGACAACTCAAAAAAGAAATAGAAAGTTGGGATGGCCTCTAATTCTTAAACAAACTAACAAAACTCTAACAAACAAACTGCGGCAGTTTTGCAGCTTGGCTTTCCAAACCTTAAGAAATGAATCATCTTTAACATACACAAATATTTGAAGAAAATTCTTAACATATATTTGACATGTACAAATGTGAACATATACAAAGATTTTAAGATAATCCTTAACATATACAAATATTTGAATATTCAGAGAGGCGTATTCCTTAGCATACATGTGGCTAATCTTGTGTCTATGAGGTCAGACAATTAATTTCCCGAATTCATCCCCCACCAAAAACATGCTACATGCCTCACTGCTGAATATCACTATGGTCACCTTCAAAGAACTCCCTTTGGGAAGCTATGCACTGACGCCAGTGCCTAGTCCACCCTTCAAAGCAATTTTGGAACTCTTTCTGGCATGGCCATCAGAGCTGTCGTCATGCCCAAATTCTGACAATTAAGTTAGTGAGCTCACCACCATGCACTTCTGTTAGCAGCGCTGTACAAACAACTTGCACAGTGGCCGTAGCGATATTCAGCAATGAGGTATGTAGCACTTTTTCTACGATGAGTTCGCAAAATTAATTGTCCAACCTCGTACTTCAATTACATAAAGACAGATGGAGCATAAATTTATAGGCAAAATCTCATTGCTAAACATGGATTCAAATGTCTGAAAGAAAACACTGCCAATTAAATCCAAAACTCAGGTGGGTTTGACCCAAGAATCAATAATGTGACAATAATAGAAATGTATCAATATAAAAGTCATCCCAATAAGAGGATAAAGAAGAAATGTGATTGTCTCAGTATTTGCAGAAAGTCATTGATAAAATTCAACTCCCATTCACAGTTAGGGAGTGCTAACAGAATAGAGACAAAAGGGAAATTTTAAACCTAATGTAGGAAATCTACCAAAAACCATTAAACATTATTCTTATGGTAATGGTTCAGAATTATTCCCAAGTCACAATATTATTAAAATTAATCCTACTTACTTCTTTTTACTTTTTAAAATGTGGCTAGCAGAAGTTTTTTAAATTAAACCTATTGCCTGCATCATACTGTGATTGTACTCTTGGACAGTGCTATTTGAGACAGCCAGTATGAGATAAATAAGAAATAAAAGATATACAAATTGGAAAGAAATAAAAAACGCTCAGAATTTACAAATGATACGACTAAATAAAATATCTATATAAACCTATATGAATATATTTAATAAGATATTGACAAGACTGCTGGAAAGATAAAATGCAACTCCATTCTTAG
Organism: Lyroderma lyra; assembly: GCA_004026885.1. Lineage (NCBI taxonomy): Eukaryota > Metazoa > Chordata > Mammalia > Chiroptera > Megadermatidae > Lyroderma > Lyroderma lyra. The sequence continues at coordinate 229,421 of PVJL010000310.1, read as the reverse complement.
GCATCAGCAATAAAGAATTAGAAGCTGTCATTTTTAGATAATAGGTTAATGTTTACCATTTACGACAGCAACATAACTACACTCAGGAATAAATTTAACAAAAAAAAATGGGTAAGAGTTTCATGAAACAAATTATGAAACTCAATTAAAAGACATGAAAGAGGCATTAAATAAAACCATAGTAACAGGTGGGAAAAAATTCACTTTAACCAAGAAGGCCAGCTTCTCCAAAATTAATTGCATCAATGCAATTCAACTTCAATCAAATCAATTCGATTCCAATCAAAATCCCAACAGAGATTTTTATGGAATCTAAAAAGTTGATCCGAAAATTCTGATGCTAGGACCAAGGCCCAAGAAGAGCCAAGACAATCTGAAAATAGCAACAGATGAGGGGATTCACACTGTGAGGTGCTATACTTAATATAAAGTGATGGCACGCAGAGAAACTGAGGGGCCAGTGAACAAAGCAGAGAGGCCAGAAACAGACCTACACGTGTATAAGAAAAACTGACATGTGACAGCTTTGGTATTTACAAAATTATTCAAAAATGAAGATAAGGAGTAACTGCGACAGGGACAACTGATTATCCACATAGACAAATAAAGCAAATAGATCTCTATACCATGACAATGACAAAACAATTCAGGCCAGATTTCAAAACTATATGTAGAAGTACAATTGTATAATTTTTAGCAAAAAATATAGGAAAATATCTTTATGACCTCAAAGTAGGAAAAGACTTCTTAAACAAGATACAAATACATGCCATAAAGGAAAAGAATGATACACGTGTTATGCTAAAGTGTACAACTTCTATCCCAATGAACCGCACCATAAACAAAGATAATGGTCAATCAAAGACTGAGATAAATTTTTTATAACACATCTAAACGATAAATGATTAGTATTTCTTTAAAAAATAACAAGAAGAAAGGAGACACCCAGGAGAAGGCTGAGCAAAGGAGATGAACAGGCCAATCAGGGGCGAAGAAACCAAAACGTCCAGTAGGCAAATGGAGGGGTACGAATTAAAATAAGAGCATTCACACTTACTAGATGGCCAAAGCCAAGTCTAATAAGATAAAACATTGTTTGAAAGGGGCGGGTAAGTTTGTCCAGCCGCTTTGGAGAGCAATTTGGAAGAATCTGACAAAGTTGAACATGTAGGGGAGCCCTATACCCCAACAATCCTGCTCCTGTAAATACACCAGGACTTTCAACTGGCTTCATGTGACACAGAAAAATACATTTACACCACGGTGTATTCTGCACGTGCATACGTGCATGTGCGCACACACACAGGGGTACAACTGTACCTTTACTGCTTGCAATGCACTGATATTTTTCCAAATGCTGTTTGTTACCCACAAAATTGATTTCATAACCCCTGCCCTGAAGGACTCTTTATATAAGTATACAAGGAGACATGCTCTACCCATAGCAATGTGTGCAATCATAAAAAAAAAAAAAGGGTAGTAAAACACCTAAATAACCTCAATAGTAAAGTAGATAAATGGGTTGTAGAATATTCATCCATGTGGAGTACCCGGAGCTTGCAATGAGCAAATGTGAGCTTCAGGTTGTAGCATGGACATATCTCAAAAACATAACATTATATGCAAGAGAATTAACTATATGCACAGTAAGAAAACACCTTGCATGTGGATATGTACAAATACAGTAAAACTATGCAAACATACCCAGGGATGATAAACACGAAGTTCTCTGGACCACGGTCACCTGTGGAGGGGTGAGGAGTAGGGGCCGGTAATGGCATCACGGAGGGGCAGATAGGGTCTAAACGGGGGAGGGTCCCGTGATCGTTCCCAGGGCCGCCTCAGTGGGGACTGCCTTATCACTGACATTGTTTACAATTGTCAGGACATGGTAACAGTAAAAAATAGACTGATTTTTGTCAGTTTGATATTCGTTTCTGAATTCTCTACCTTGAGCATCTCCCCGCCTTGATATACAACCAATCGAAAGTAAATAAGACAGAAAATGGCAAGCTGTGTGGAGGTATGGGTGTTGATTACATTTTTGTATGTGTGCTTAAAAATATATATACAAAGCCTGTCTGGAAAAAATCCAGCCATAAATGCCTCTATTTTTCATATTACATGGCTGGATACTTTCTGAATGGCCACGTAAGATCAAAACAGCTGGGACCCTATCTCGCTAGAGCCTGGGGGGCCTTGGATGGCACGTCACAGGTGTCATCTCACAGGCAGCCCCCTCCCAAAACAATTTTCTAAGCATTGCCACAATTCTCAAGCCAATAGTTCTCTAAGACTACATCTGATCAACTCCTACTAAAGCCTCATGTTGATTGGGATTGGCCCCTGGGCTTTCCTTTCCTGCCTCATCTTCTGTGTCTGATCAATGGGCACAGTAACATCTCCCCATCTCAGAGGTGTGGAGTCGATCCAAGAGACAACACACGCAAAAGAGAGAATGTGCTGTCACGGAGCGGCCCAGTGTGCGGCTGCTGCTGGCCAGGGAGGCCTCGGGCCTGCCGGGAGCAGGGGTGTGTCCACACTGGGACCCCGCCAGCACCTGCTGAGGAGGCACAGCTGGGTCTGCTCCGCATCAGGCACGCTCCTCGTTTCCTTTAACCCTTACAGTAACCCTGTAACCCCGCACGATGGGTGTCATTATTCCCGTTACAGATGGGGAAATTGATGTTCCAAGTTACTTTTCGAGAGTCAGCCAGCTAACACGTCCCAGCTACCATCTGAAGCCAGCCTCCAGTTCTGATTCTAGGCAGCACTCTCATCACTCTCATTCTGCCATAGCCACCTACAGCTAAAAGGCCACCATTGACCCCCCTCCTGCCATCCCCACATCCTGGCCTCCACCATGCAATGATCACCTTCCCTTCCTTGGAGAGATTTGCTTCCCACGGGTGCAGTATGCTCATCAAAAACCGTACTCTATAAAAATGATAATGTTTGCTCCAAAAAGTCTGCCTGCTCACCACTATATCCAAATGCAAACAGAAAACTAGCTAAAAACCTGTGTAGGTTTAACCAAGAAAACCTGTGAGACGGTCATGTGAGGACTGCACAGTAAGGTCCTTCCTTACACATGATCTCTCAGCCCTGGAAACCATGACACCACCAAGAAAATGTCTTGTTCAGAACCCCCTACAGAAAACTGGCAGTGACCTGCACAGCTGGCAGCAATGACTGCATGGCAAGGGACAGTCAGTCACCAGAGCAACTTGCAAAGGAGTCCAGGAAAAGGTCTGAGAGCAAAGGGGTCTGTAGGGACCTGAACCCCATCCATGGCTCCTGATTATTTGTATTAACTATATATTTTCTTATTTCCAGTATTTTTGATGCTCTGGCATATAGGGTTTCACTGACTGGGGAGAGACCGCCCCTCCCAGCACTAGTCAATTCTTAAAGATGGCAAAAGTGTGCCTTTCATATGCAAACCAAGCAAGCCAAAGCTCACACCCCAAGCCACCTCCTCTATCTGGCCCTTACACTGTAGGAGGCAATATTCCCCTGTCCGAATCACCCCAAGGCCAAGTACCTGACAGCTAGGGATAGCCCCGTGTCCCAAAGCCCACTGAAATTATTCCAACTTGCCAATCCTAAACCTGCTTACCTGGCCTCATCCATTCCTTCCCACAACCAAGGCTCCTGCCCATGCTTTGCCCTCACTGCTTCTGCCTCCTGACCGGCCAGATGCTTCCCCAGGTGGCCCTGCGTGCTGTGGGGTTCCCCCAGTTCGTGGAACTGTGAGAAACAACTCATCTTCTCAGTGGCAGTGGCCTCTTGATTGCTGGCCTCACCATAACCTGAATGATAAGAATAAAATCTACTCTTTAAAACATCATTGTGCATCATGCAGGGGATCCAAGGCATGATGCTGTGGGGGGCAGTGAGCACCCCCAGAGCTGTGCAGAGGCATTCATAGGTCACTTGGAAATCAGGCAGAGAGACAGACCAACGAGCTGTTGACTTCAGACGAGCCAGGCCAACCAGCTACGGACCCCTTCTGTGCGAGTCACGAGTTTTAGGGATTGCACTAAGATGATTTGGGGAGGCCTGGGGATTGGTTTCCAACTGAATTTTAAACCTTGGTTTGTGGATTCTGCTGAAAGAGAATCTTAAAGTCAAATGCCCAGTGTCCCTAAATGGCCTGCACGTTTCCTTACTGCAATGAGGAAGTCTGGGGAGTTGAAGGATCCTCCTAGCCCAGGAGCCCTGGCAGACATCAGCACCCCACTGAGACCAGCAGGGGTGGAGGGAGGTGACCTCTGAGGTGGGAGGAAGCTGCTGTGACATCTGAGCACCAATGTCCACAGAGAGGAAAAGACCTGAGAGAAGCAGCACACTGGACCTCCAGTCAATCCCAGGCCAGCCTGCAAAGGCTGCTGGATTCTCTGTGTTCTGCAGCCAGGAAAATGGGTCTCACAGAGGTACAGTGATTTGCCCAAGGTCACCCAGCTAGGGAACAGCCCATGTGGGATGCAAATCCAGGCTCCTGACCCCAAACCTCTTCTGCGACCCAGTTTCTGAGCACACACCATCCCTTAGGGACGAGAGTCTTTTCCAGCTGTCCCAGTGTTCAAGGGTTATGACAAGGAGCCTCTAGCCTACCTGCTGCTGCCCTGTGATAGAGCCTTCCTCCTGGGCCTGCTGCTACCACACACAGCCACATGTCCTCCCAGGGACTCGGCAGCAAGGCTCACGATGTAAAGTACCTACCCAGGCCACACAGCCATGAGTGACAGAGCTGTCCTTCAGGCACAGGTAAGAACTGGAAGGTGGACACGCTGTCCCCTTCAAGAGCAGACACAAAAGGCAGCCCCAAACAGCCAACTTTCCTGGCTGAACACGGCTGTGAGGCCCAAGGGTCCTGGAGGAGGAGGCAATGGAGGCGTGAGCTCCCAGGGCTCACAGAGCTCACTGCCCCTGGCACGCAGGCTCGCTGCCCACCGCGGAGGAGAAGGCCTTGGAGCCCCTGCTCTTGCGGAACCTGCTGGCCCACCCTGGACCCAGCGGGCACGGACTGGAGCTCCAAACCACGTTGAATCCCTCACACTAAGCAAATACCACACGATGTTCCTGGTTTCTGCTGTTGGTTGAAAGAACCAACTAAAGAACTCACTGCGGTGCCTGTGTGGGGCGTAATGCCTAGGTGCCAGGCAGATGCAGCCCAGCACGAGCCAGTCCCACTGACCGCTCCGCCAGCTGGGACTCCGGGCAACAGCATCCAGCGTGTTTCCGGTCCCAGCAGCATTCAGTAAACCCTCTCCACGTGGAGGCACATTGCAGCACGTGATTCCCACAGCAGTCCCGTGAGGTGGGAATCACAATTAACCCCATTTACAAAGGAAGATTCTGGGGCCTGGAGAGGTTAAGGAACTTGTAAGTGTCCGAACGGGCCACTCACAGCTGCACTCCCAGCCCCCAGAGCACGCGCCACCTCCTTTCTGACACACTCACTGCCACTACACCACGGGACAATGACGCATACCCTCAGGGGCTATGACACTTAGAGACAACACATGCAAATCTCTTTTCTCAGGTTCTGGCACAATGAGGATGATCTCAGGATGGAAACTGTCACTTTGCCGAACACCCCCAATCAAGAAGGGACGAAAAATACTCCGAGCCGTAACTCTCTTTCCTGGGTGTGAGCCAGCCGGCTGGTGGTGCACACAGCCTTTCTTTCAGGAAAACCCCGATGCTTCCCTGGCCCTGAGCTTAGCATCCAGTGGGCACTGAGGCTGCCCTGGGCATTGTCCCCTCACTGCAGGGAGGTCACCACACCATTGGGGCTTTCCTGGTAGGAGCACCAGCCGACTGCCCAATTAGAACAATTACCAGAGGTCCAGATGAAGGGCCTCCAGGAACTTCGAGCCTGCTCCCAGGGCCGGCAGAGGGCCACAGGCATCGAGGCAGGGCCCACTGCTACCCAGGATGGGGTGTTAGTGTGCAGAGACAGACCGACATGGGAGAGAGGCCAGGGGCAAACAGAAAATGAGAGAGGAGGAGAGACTGTAGAAAGGAGAAGGCGAGTAGAAAATCAAGGAGACTGAACAGAAGAGAGGCAGAGACAGACAGAGCTACAGAGGCAGAGAGTGAGGCAGTGACACAGGGACAGGTGCAGGGACAGGAACGAGAGAAACTGCAACAGGGAGAGAGGTACAAACAGACTAGCAAACACAGTGACAGAGACTGAGAAAGACAACAAGAACGAGAGAAAGGAGGTAGAGAGGACCACCCAAGGACACAGGCAGTGTGATGGGGACAGGAACAGGCAGGGAGATAAAGTCTCACAGGCTGGCCTGGTTAGGAAGGTTCTAGAGAGGTAACTCACCCACCACCTGTGCACTCTCCCACATGCCCCCTATAGCACATGGCACTGGCCTGGCCTGTGGGAGCCTCAGAAGAGAAGCCCACTGTCCCCCATCTGCCCTGAGCTCTGCCAGCCTTACCTCATTGAAGTGGGTTCCCAGATGCACACGGGGCTGCCACTACTACCAAGTGGGGACACACATCTCCAGCACCGGGCAACACTCTGCACTGATGGGGCTGGGTCTGGCCGGCCCTGTGCATGCCTGTGTGTGTCTGTGTATGCACAGGCCTGTGACTCCAAACTCACACACACACAGGCTCAGCAAACCTGCTGCTGGGGGAACCAGCCCAGCTCTGCTCATCCAGTGCTCATCCTAGAACTGAGGGCCTGCTGGAGGCTTGGCCATGACACAGGGGAAGGGGTCACAGCCAGACCTCTGAGGGCAGAAGGAGCTAAGCCACTAAAACAAACATAGTGACAAGGAGGGATACAACACTACCTGATGGATGCACTGCATGGTCCATGTGGCTGTACCAAGAAGCCCACCAGACACTTCCCCTACCCCCCGCCAGAATAGAGGTGTCCACACAGGGTAGAAAAGAAGCCCATGACCTGCCCAGGGTCTTGTGGCCAGTATAGAAAGGCCACCTCCCATCACCACCAGACTTGCACCCAGGTAACAGCAAACACTGACATGCAAACCTGCTGCAATTTTCACCTGAAGCTCTTCTGCTGAGGAGCCACTTCTTGTAGGCATGTACGTGTGTCCATGACACACACACACACACATACACACACACACAGGCACATTTCGCCTTCCTTGAGACTCGTGCCCACTGCCCACCAAGGCCCTGCATCTAAGTGCCCTAGCACAGTGCTGACTCAGAGGGGCCAGGCTCATGGGAACTCGGCCCCACACTTGCCTCTTGGTACCCCAAAGCCTGGGGAAGGAGTCCCACAAAGGAAAGAGTCCTGGTGAGCATGTGGGACCTCCAGCCCATACAGGCTCCTCCTGCAGCCACCTGGAGAGGACAGGGTCTCCTCCTCCCCAAGCCCTGGCCCACAGGCCATGCCAAATCAGCATGTGGTGAAGGGATAGAACACAGCATCATGGGATGATATCAGCCAAAGGAGATAAGGACCTCCTGGGAAACGGTTACTGTGCCCAATCTGATTTACTCCTCGTGAGCATCCTATGAGGTCACCACTGCGATCCCCACTTAGAGGTGAGAAGCTGAGGCTGGGACTCCTACTTGCTGACTGTCACACAGGTGGTAAGTGGCTAGGCCGGGACTCAACACCAGCACTCTCCCACTCTCGGGCCTGAGGTCCTAACCTCTAAACTATCTCTGAGTAAGTCGGTATCATAGACACAAGCTGTGGTCAGATACACGGTCAGAGACTCCCACAACGAGCCCAGTCTGTAAAACACATGGAGAGAGTTTACTGAACTACTAACCTGCTCAGATGCATTCTTATTTCTTACATACATGCATACGTATGTGTGACTGTGCGAGTGTGTGTGCATGTTTAGGTGTATGTGACCGTACGGGTGTGTGAGGCATGTGTGTAAGTGTGTGACCGTGAGCGTGGGTGAGGAGGTGTAAGTGTGACGGGGGGGTGTGCAGAAGCGTGAGCTGCGTGCCTCCTCCGGGAGCCCAGGGCCCCCCGCCTCAGCCTGGTGGGATTGAGGCAGACCTTTCGGGAAGCTTCAGAGGAAGAGTGACTGTAGACGTGATTTTTGGGGAGCTGGAAGTCATGGTCTCAGCAGAGCATCCATTTTAGTAACAAGAGGAGTGGAATAACGTGGCAAATTATAGTTTCTAACCAAATAAATTATTCCTTTCATTTTACCGTTTGTTTGGAGGAGAGCTTTAAACCTCATCTCCAAGCATATTCAGCAAGTGCTTACCGAGCAAATTTGGCTGTAATTAATATGAATTTAACTTTCTTTTCTTTCCCAAGGCATGGAACTGGAAGAGAAACGGGCAGGGCAGATTCCTCTGGGCTGCGGGCTGGGTGAAGATTTAATAGCTTCACAGACCTATGCAGACTGCAAGGGCAAAAGGGAGAGGAAAAGTATAAAACCTTTAATTGCTACTTCCCAAAATAACCTCAGCCCGCCTGTAATAAGCTTATGCTGGATTTTAATTCTTTTCACAGAGAAGAAAAAAATCAGGTTTAAATTTCTCAGACCAACATATTTTTCCCAGGTTCCACCCTCAGCGTCTGTCTAGGGCTGGGAGCTCCAATGTCCTGGAAATTTCGGGGCGAGGGATTCAGACGAGGGGCTGGCCCCACAGCGGCCTTAGGTCCAAGGGAGCATTTCTTCAGAAAGCCCAGGGCCGTGCCCCAGCGCGCTCCCCTCATCTGTAAAACAAGGGGGAGGTCGGACCAGGCCCCAAGGCTCATGGCAGCTTTAAAAGGCCAGCTTCCACGAACTCTTGTTAAATGATTTAATTTTCAGTATTAAGTACGTTCACATTGGTGTGCAAGCAGCCCCACCATCCATCCCCAGACCTCTTCAGCTTCCCAAACTGAAACTGTCCACAGTAAACCCTGTCAGGTTCCCCCTCCCCCAGCTCCTGGCGGCCACCATTCTATGTTCTGTCTCTCTGAGTGTGACTATTCGGGTGCCTCATGTAAGTGGCATCGTACAGTCCCTGTCTTTGTGTGACTGGCTTCTTTCCCTTACACTAACGTCCTCAGGGTTCATCCATGCTGTAGCATGTGTCTGGATTTCCTTCCTTTTTAAGGCTGAGTAATATTCCATTGTCTGTACATGCCACATGTTGCTAATCCGTTTCTCTGTTGGGTTCCTTCCACCTTTGGGCAATTGTGAATACTACTACTATGAACACAAGTGTACACATACCTGTTCAAGACCCTGCTTTCAGTTCTTCTGGGAATATACCCAGAAGTAAAATTGCTGGATCATATGGTAATTTTATGTTAATTTTTTGAGAACCCCCATACTGTTTTCCATAGTGTCTGCATCATTTTATACACCCAGCACCATAAAGGTTCCAGTTTCTCCACACCCTTGCCAACACTTGTTAGAGTTTCTGATGTCGGTCCTTACAGTGGGTGTGAGTCCCACTAACGCTTTCATCACCTGCTCCCAGCGAGGCCCCGGCTCAGGCTCAGGCGGGCCAGGCTCACTACTTAGCAAGACCTGTTAACAGAAGCTTGCAGGCGGGGCAGCCCACCGTCCTGAGAGGTGGCAGGACAACTTTGTCACAGGTTTGCATTTCTGGGCTGGCTCTGGATGAGTCCCTAAAGCACTCTCCTGATCACTGACTCACTCAACAAACTTACAGTGCCAGGCTATTCTAGGAGCTGGGGACACAGCAGTCTCTCAAGGACGCTGGATGCGAGAGCGAGAGGGTGGGAACCCCACTCGCCCTGGGAGCTCTGGGGGTTCATGAGCCTGAGGTGTGTGGGGAGGTACAGTGCAAATGGAATGAGCCCGGCGTTTGAAGGGAAGACCGGAAGGGAAAGCTGGGGAAGGCTGCCTTGGCTGATCTGAAGTGGGCTCAGAAGGTTATCACTGGGGACAATAATTACAGTCAGGCTTAGCTGCTTGATTCTCAAATATTCCCCAGCGTGACCTGGAGTGGAAAGGCCACAGGCATTGAAATCCACCAGGTTGGGGTCCAAATTCACCTCTCCCACCTGTGTGACTGGGAGCATCTGCTCTTTCCAGGTCCAGGTCCCTAATCTGTAAATTGGAATACAGGGGATTCCCATCTTTTGCAGAGATTAGAAGCTAAAGTCTGCACATGAGACGAACATCTCCATGAGCCCAAATCACCCTTGCACACCTCGTGGAGGTCCCACAATGACGTGGACCTGCTTCCTCACAAACCCAATTCAGGGGATTTCTTTGTGTGGAGACCTGAGTGGACCTCCATCCAAGAAGCCTTGGAGAGAGCTGGCTATATTCAGAGAGGCCTGTGTATGAAAACCTCCAAGGGCAGCAACACCAAAATTCTAACTCAGGAGCTCACGATACAGGAGGCAGAAGTGCACGTAACCTGATGGGGATCAGCAGTGCTTGCTCCCACCTCCATTCCAGGCCAGCTCCAGCCCACTCGAGCAGCAGAACATGACAGGGAGGGAGCTGTTCAAAAGCACGCACTCCTTCTCCTTCTCCTCCTTCTGCTTCCCTCTCTCTCTCTCTCTCTCTCTCCCTTCCTCCTCCTCCTCCTCCTCCTCCTTCTTCTCTCTCTCCCTCCTCCCCCTCTTCCTTCTTCTCTCTCTCTCTCTCTCTCTCTCTCTCTCTCTCTCTCTTTCTCTCTCTCTCCTCCCCCATCTCTCTCTCTCTGTCTCAATTTGCTAAGTAGGGTGCATGCAGGTGCACACCAGCCACAGCTCCCTCCCAGCCTGCCCTGCTGGACTGGCTGCAAGCATTGCAGCTGTCTCTGGACAGAGCCTGGCTGCGGCCCAAGGCTCTGCTCTGTCACAACAAAGGCAGCCGTCACCCAGCCGCCTCCCATGGTGCCCAGCAGTAAGGGCCTGTGGGGTTCTCACCCTCGGCATCCTGTCCCTCCCCGGGACACTGCTGGGCCACAGCTGGAGCGCAAAGCTCCAAGCCACTGAGGCTCGTGCAGGGACATCTGTGAACCAGCAGACACAGGAAGGAGGCGTCCCTGTGATCTTTGGCCCAGTTATCCAAACATTTCCTGGCAGGCAGGCTGAGGCCCTGTGGACAGAACACAGCCCAGGCTCTGCCCAGCAGAGCACGGACTAATGAGAGAGATAAGTCATCAGACAGGAGACACACAGGGCTCTGAAAGCAGCAGGATCCACTGGGGAAGGGCATGGAGAGAAGGGCTGTAATCAAGGAAGGTATCCTGGAGGAGGTGGCAAAGGATGGGGCGGGGTGCACTGCAGCAGGAGTTGCTGCACAGCTATTCTCAGGCGAGAGGTATTTTTTAATGTGGGGGCCGGGAGTGGCTACAGCGGTAGGCAGGGCCAAGTCCTGGGCCTGTATTTCTAACCTGAGTGATGAATGGGCTTCTTTGAAAACAATTAAATTCTTTCAGACCCTAAGCAGTGACTTAAATGCCCCCTAAACCCCCAAATCACACTTGTGTGGTGCCAGAGGCCTGTGGACCCCAGTGTGAGAAGTGCCTCTCCGGTGGTGTTGCCGGAGAGGCGATTCAAGTCCCAGTGTCTCACTGTGGTTTGAGCATCATGCTGTGGGGGCATGTTACCTCACTGCACATCCCCCAGTGTGAGCCTAAACTCTGAAAGAGAGGTGCTGGTGTAGGATTGAGGGGGACAAGAAAGAGTTTTCAATCAGAGAGAGAATGAGGGGTACTGGCAAAGAGGCAGTATTTGAAGGGCCACTCCGGAGGCACAGTTCCCCCGTCTGAGCCCCTGCACTCACGGAGGTAAGAGCCAAAGCTTCTGGGGTGGGGGGACAACCCCTAATGTGGGAGAGGGGCTCCAGACCCTTGGGGGGAGTGCTCAGCTACCCCACTGCTCCACCTCTGGGCTCCGGGAGAAGACAAGTTAGATTTTCCTTCCCCATTCCCGTCTCTAGTGTCCCATACTCACATGACAACCATGCAGTGAACTTGGTGTTCACACTCACGTTGTCCTTACTCCTGTGCCTTATGTCCTCCCACCAGCCGTGTGACTTGAGGGTGAGGTAACCTCTCTGAAACAAAGTTCCACTACTGTTTTTGCTATGCTATGGCCTCCCACTTTTATTAAAAAAAAAAAAAGTCATCCCAGTGTAAATCATCCAAGATATGAACATTTAGATTTCTATAGGCGATAAATCAGAAAGGTCTACTTTTTCTTTATTATAAAAAGTTAATTCGCCACAGAATCCCATTAATTAACTAACTGCCTTTGTGCACAGAAAATATGGATGTTTTGATCTATGTGTGGTTTTACAGCAATGGGACACAATTGCACAGCAACATAGAAGGCTAAGAGCCAGCACAGGTATAAATCCTCCTGTGGAGTGGACCACAGGTCTCAGGAAGGTGAGTGCAGAGAAGAAAGGCCCTTCTTAGCCTCCCCATCCTGCCTGTGGGAGTTCCACAGGGCTTACTTCCACATGCTCCCAGCCAGGAGTGCTTCTAACCAACCAACCAACCACCATTCCCTGGCCCTACACTGAGCCCCACGTCTCCTCTCCAGAGGGGATGGGGCAGGGGCAGGGAAGGCCTCATAAGAGCATCTGAGGAAGCATTCCCTGCTTCCCAATTCCAGGTGTCCTATAGAATGTCCCCAAGCCACCCACTTACGTGTGATTCCCCAGTCCCACAGCAAAACTGTCATAGGCAGGCAGATCAGAGGGATGTTAAATTACACAAGTCCTCTCCCATAGGCCAGCTCTAGACAGAAGCTCCCTGGTGTTAAAGCAAACCTCGGTACCTACGGGGCCCCTTTCTGCCTCTCGCATGCCTGCCCAGTGACTACAACCTGTGCCTGGAAGCCGAGGCTAACTTAATGATGGGGAGGGTCCTCTCTTCCCCAGCCCCCACATAGCTCCAGTCCCTTCCCCCACCAGCAGGGCTAAATTTATAGATTTGGGATTGCTGTAAATTATAATGTAATTATACTGTGCCAGGGGCAGCTTCCCATGGCAGAAATTAAAAGGCAATTCAGGTAAATGATCTTTAGCTACAGCAGAGCGTCCCTGCAGAACTCATTAAGTCCAGGGACCAAACGGCATACCAAAGTCAGTGTGCAGCCTGCTACATGTCAAACACCGCCTCACCTTGGAAACAAGGCCACCAGCGGGGACAGGCGCGGGTCCCTCCCCAGATGCCTGCCTGCCCTTCACCTGACTCTCATTGCAGACTCTGTATACACCTGTCCAGGTGTCTCCCCAACCCCCTTTTGGCCTGCCACTCTGTGGAGATGCCCACAGGGGACGGGAGGAATTGGGGGTACCTGTAGAAGAGCCAGGGTAAGAATGGGAAGATGGCTTTGGTATATATTTAAGATGAAGCCAAAAGGGAAATTAGCCATTTTGGTTGCATTCCTACCATTTTCTCTGAAGCGCTGAATTCCAAAAGCCAAGAGAGTTGTTTTGTTTGGTTTAATTTCCTTAATTGAATCTAGTATTGAGGAAGAATCAGGGAAGAAGGTAACGATGTCCACTGTGCTGTTCTGCATTAGTCAAATTTTTAGATTGCTTTAATAATCAGAAAAATGGTGAACATAATTTACAGAAGTGTTCCCATTTGCTGTCCTTATGACCCTCACCATGTACTAAGGGGCGGGGTGGGGGGAAGCACCCCATTCTCTTGTATTAATCATGGCAAGTGGGCACAAGGAGTCCCCATGGTGGGGGCAGGCTCAGGAGTTGGGGGGACACAAAGGTTCTGGAGTTCTGTGACCCAGCAGGCTGCTTGCTCATAACATACTTCCAAAAGGCCGTTTTGTCCATGTGCCTTGAGCCACAGCCCACACCCTCCCCCTATACCCTTGCCTTGAGTACCTACTGTGTGCAGGCTGCTGACCCCATAACATGGTGTGGGACGAGACGCTCCGGAAGGCTGCCATCACCCATACTCCCTGTGAGCCTATTGCCGGCCAGGATTGTTCCCAGCTTCTCTGACGACAACTCATTGTACCCCTGCACTGATCCCTGCACCCACCACATACTGAGACTGGGAGAGGGGAAGTCACTTGCTCCAGGACCCATGCAGCTGGTCAGTGGCAGGGTGCAAACGTGTACTAAGCCGGGTGTCAGCCACAGCAGCGTCCTCTCCAAATCAGAGGCGTGGGACACAGCGACCACCGGTGGACCCGCAGCCCACCTCCCACGCATGCCGAGGCCACTCTCCACAGTGTCCTGAGGAGTAACACCCCCCAACAGGTACGCCCGCCGCGAACTGTGGGTGGCAGCCCAGCCTGGGGCGACTCAGCGTGACCCAGCCCCACTGCTGTCCAGTTAGGTGGCCCCAGATAGGTCACCTAACAGTGAAAAGCCTCGGCTTCCCCGTCTGTAGAATTGGTACTGCACCTGCCTCTGGGGGTTGTGGCAGAGACTTGGGTAACTGTGTAAAGGGATGGTTGCAGCAAAGCAGAAAAATATCTTTCCAAATAGATGTGACAGTTACACTTAATCAAGGAGGAAAAGGGAAGGGGAGTGGGCAGGGCACCCCACTGAGTGCTTGTCCCCTCCTGGGCTCACCCATTCGCTCTCCTCCTCATCCTCACCTCAGCTCTCAGCCAGACATCCAGGTGGGCCCTACCACAGGCCTGTGAGGCTGGGCCTGGGGTCAGACGCCGTGCTGGACACTGCTGACCAGCACCTCTGTGGGTGTGACAGCCAAGGCCAGAGTGAGACCAAACACCCTCCCCAGAGCTGAGATTCGCTTCTCGGTCAGCTGACACGTCTGCAAGACCTGCCCCTTGCTTCCATGGTGGAAGTTCACTCGTGCTGCTCGGCTGAGACACAGGACCATCCCTAATTTGGACATTTTTCTCCCAACATTCAGCCAAATCAGGAAAACAAACCCCATATCAGGCCTAGTACCTTGACCCTTGCAGTCCAAGAGCCAGTGACCAGCAGGCGCATCCGCACCTTTGCAACTATGTGAACCTCCCGTGCACAGATGCCCCCCAGGAAACGCTGTCTCTGTCACATCCTGGTGGCAGCTCTGCTGGCTCCACCAAGACAGGCTGCCCACCAGGAAGGAGCGGACTGACTGGGTTCAGGGTTCTGGGCCCCCACACCCACTTTTCCCATTTCCCTGGGAAGGTGGGGTGGGCTCCTGTATCCATGGGGAGGCCACAAACTAGTTACTGAGTCGGCCCAGGACAACCCCTTCGAAAGGCCGCCTGGTCACAAAGAAGACACGCACTTGAGCCACCTCAGCAAATTGCTCCCTTGGCCACTCAGGCCTGCACACCTGGGCACCCCCGCCGAGCCCCGAAGCCACAGGTGGCCCATCCTCCCCGCCTGCTCCGCTGCTACAAGGCACAGGCGCCCCCGGCCCCGTGCCAGGCGGACACTTGAGTATTTGTTTAAGGAAAAGTCAGTCCCCTCCCCACGACAAGAGAAACTCCCCTCCAGCACCCAAGCCCCTTCCTTTTCTACTGAAGTTTTTGCCACTGCGCAAGGCGAACGCTCACAAAGCGAGGAAACGCAGACACACGCAGCGCCACACACACGGACACTGACCGGACACGGTCCGCGCCGTCCTCCTGAGGCCCGCACGGCCGCAGCCAGCCTACCTGGGGGGGGGGGGGGGTGCCGGGGCAGGGCCCCAGCCCAGGAGCCCACCCGCGAGAGCCGCAAGGCACCTCTCTGCCTTCTTCTGCCACCAGCTTCTCTTTCTACTGCATCAGCCTCTGACGTTATCGCCTGGAGAGGGGGACTAATGCTCACCAGCTGGTTTGGTGGTTTAACCCTCTCGGGCTTCTAGGGCATGCAGCCGGGATGAAAGCACACAGTCCCCCGAACAGAGGCCCCACAGCCAAGCTGCTGTGAGTTCAGCAACTACAAGGCCAACAGCTGAGAGGAGGGCCTGGGTGGGTGAGGGGAAGAGAAACTCTTCCCCAAACCCACCCTCAGTCCACTCTTCTGATGCTCAGGGAGTCAGAGGGAACTCAGACTGAACTGAGAACAACAGAGGGCAGAAGGTTCCAGCCTGGAACTTTCTTTCACCCGCCTTTGTCAACTCTGGTCTTTCTAGAGTGCGATGCTTCAGAAGAGTCTGCTGGAGGAGGTCTTCTCCAGCAAAGCAGTCAACGGTCCCCAGAATCACAGGTTCTCTGCTGCCACCCTTCCGTATGCTTCTGCTCATGTTCTATTCTCTATGCCCCACTTCATTGCCCAGTGAGCTCCTATTCATCCCTCAAAACCCAGCTCAGGCATGCCTCTTCCAGGAAGCCTTCCTTGCCTCTCCTTCCCCAAGGGCAGGAAGAACTAACTGGAGCCAACTCTCTTGAGGTCCTTTCCATACTGAGATGCTAAGCCTGTGCTTGCCAGTCCCTCCTCGTGGCTGGTGACCTTCCCATGGGCTCAGATAGTGGGCTATTTGCACAGTGACTGCCGGCAAGTAGATGAAGAAACTGCCTGTCACAAATTCTCTCAGATTTACTATTCCTAAGACCAAAGCTCATGCCATAGAATTCCCTGTGTCTGTCATCGGGGTTCAGCTGCGGGGAGAACAATGGCAAAGGGAGAAAAATAGGAGAGGGTAGATGGACAATATAAAACCATTTTGCATTACCGTGCCCTATCACTTTGAATTATCTACTATCAATACTCTTAAAGCGCAGCCCAAACCTTACCTGTGTGGAGGTCACTCACCCCTCAATCTCAACCAGCTGTAGCCAGGAACCCAGAAAAAACAAAAAGCTCCTGGGCCCCTAACCTATCCCACAGCGGCCTTGCACCAACTATAAGGACTCCTGGGACCCTTATTCAGTGCCCCTGGATTCTTGGTTTAGAAACAATTCTAACAAATGTACATGTTTTCTTAGCATATAAACTTAACTTAAAGGGGGCCGGGTGTCGCGGCTACCCCAGACAAGTACGTCATCAGTGGAAGGTGGGAGGAGGGAGGTAGGCCTGTGAAGGAGGAGGCGCCTGCACTTGGGGCTCAGACAGACTCAAGTTCACGTCCTGACTGAACCACTTAATAGCGGGGTGGCCTTGGCAACGTGCTAACCAGTAGGCCTTCCATAAACATCCAAATGCGTTTTGAATTAAACAGAATTGATTAATTGAATTTGGCCTTGAAAGAACCTTGGGATTTGGAGAGGCAGAAGACGAGAGGGGTGGGAGAGGTCCCCTGCAAAGACTCGCCTGAGAGCCCAGACAAACTCAGGGGGAGGGGAGGGAGGAGAGGAGATGGACACGGCTTCTCAGTGGACCCTTCTGTTCTTGCTGTAAGAAACACCCCCACTTCCCGGCTGCAGAGCCCCTACTCTGTAAGGAGGCAGCCAGTGCCAGGGTGTAGCCTGGCTCTTGGCTTCACTTGCACAGGACATTCAGCACCAGCTGAGGACCCGGCCAGCTGGAAAGGTCAGCACACACCCTCATCTCTGCTTTGGGCCAGTGGCACCTGCATAGTCCTTCCCAGGGGGCTGCTTAGGGACGCAGGGCTATTTTCCTCTTGGATGGGGATCAGGGGAGGGGACCCTGAATGCACCAAATGTCAGCCCTGATAACAGACTCAGGCCTGTTCATCCCAGGACAGGTAATATCACCCTCCACCACCACCCCAGGCTTGGAGGAGGCTCAGCATCCCCTCAGGGATGGATGCTGGGGCTCTTTGGAGTTTTCTGGTTCTTCCCATTACCTCTCTGCAAGGGGCTGGGCTCTGACCTCTCCCAAGTGCAGGCATGGGGTCAAGCGGCCACTTGAACCAAGAGCAGGGTCCCTGGGAAGGCACGGGGGCAGGGAAGAGAGGGAAAAGGCTTCGGACCTGGGACCCCACCAAATCCCGATTTTCTTCTTACTCATGGTGACCCAGTGGGCGAGGCCAGGACTCCTCTGGGCCTCATATGGGGCAGTGGGGCTCCATTTAGGAAGGTGCAGCCATGGTAGGTCCCATGGCACCTGAATCTTGGGCCATGCGGGGACACAGTTCTCTTAAGGTTCCACCATATATGAGTGAGGGATGGATGGTGCTGTCCCTTCAGAGGAGGCCCTGGAGGATAGGCAGAGAGTATAAAACAATAAACAGAGCCACTCTAAACTGGAGCCGGAGCTGCCATCCCAGAGGAACTGCCCTGCATGTCTTATGCCTCAAGCCTTTACAATGTTAAAAAAGGGTGAAATAACCTTTGGACTGGGCCTAGGGCAACCCTGTACCCCAAAGAACTACTTGCAAGGATAACAAGAGAGCAGATATTATGACTACCAGCACGATGGCTCCTAGGCTGAAAATGCGAACATCCTTTGAAATGAGCATCACTATGTCATCCGCACCAACAGCAATGCCTCCCTTTCATTGATGTGATTGTTCCCCTTCCCTTCCCCCCTTGCCTTTGTCTCCTGATCGGAACATTATTTGGTCTTCAGCCTGAATTAATGCTTCCCGAATAAGCTATTCTTTCATCTCAAATAAAGTCTTGTTGCCTCTCCCTTTGGAAGGCCTTTGATTTTTTAGGGTAACAGGAAGGAAGACTACGCACTCAGCCACGGTACGGGGAGTCAGAGGACCCATGAACATCACTGAGTAAGCAGGTGGGGAACCAACGAGATGAGTGTGGGAGTCATGGGACAGAGACAGCTGAGGTCAAGCCCCCAGGTGAGTGTGCATGGCCTGTAGAGGCGGCTCCGAGGAGATGAGGAGAGCTGAGGACAAGCCCCTGGGACCTCGGATGAAGGGAAAGGGGAGGGGGCAGCAGAGCACGCAGTGTCCAGAACCCGGGAAAGGTGGGCGTGAGCACTGGTGAGACCATCAGGAGGGGAGTGAGGAGCACCCGCTGGACTGAGTGGCATGCAGAGCACGGGGGCCCCTCCAAGCCGTCTGGGTGAAGGGATGGGGCATGGTCCTGATGAACAGGGGGCACAGACAGGTCTGCCAAGGAATGAAGCTAGGAAGGGGGCAAGAATGTGCAGCCAGAGGGCAGGTGGGTCCAAGCAGGGCCAGGGCAGTTTTGAGAGAGACCCAGTGGAGGTGCTGGGCATGGCTCTGTACTGTGACAACAGGACGAAGCCGACACCTCATTTCCAAGAGCTCCCTTCTCAATATGGTTCCACGTTAGGGCCGGTGACAGCTGAAACCCACGTGAGGTTTGGAGGAAGGGTGATGTAAAACAGAGATCCTCTTTTAGGGCAAAGTCCCCGCATTTTCATAATAATACCCAAATTGGATTTGTCTTTTTCTCTCCTCTCACTGTACATTTAGAAATCCCCACCGCTCTGTGAGCCAATATTTCCAAATGACGAAAGCATGATGGTACAAAATCATGCAGGGGTAAAAAATACCTGTTCAAAGTGCACGATATGGGATTTTGCCGATGGATTTAAAGAACAAAATACGGAAAGGTCTTTGATAGGGTTTCAGATTCCATGTTACTTGTTTAGGAAACAACCATGTGTCAAGCTTTGGTGTAGTATCAAAGGAGATCTGTAATAAGCTGAAAAGGCTTTTTAATCTTTAAAAGGATATTTTAATCCCTCCCTATGCTAACTTGGTATCTTATACGAGGCCAGACTGCCTCCACATATTTCAACCAAAGGACATATTACAGAGATACAGCGCAGAAACAGATATGAGAACCCAACTGTCGATGAAGCCAGAAATTAAGGGGATTTACAAAAGTGTAACCCCATTTTCTCACTATATATATATTTTTTTTATTTTGGAAAAGTTATTTTTCATACAAATAATAGATTTATCATTATTTTCAAATGAGTTAAAATGAAAATATTTTAAAGTGTTCTCACTTTAAATTTCTGGTAAGGCAAATGTTGATAAACATGACCCGTGTAAGCCAAAGTTCTCTGGGTCTCCAGGAATTCTGAAGGAAGCAGGTGGTGGGGAACCCTTGCTGTAGGGCAGCAGGCACACCACCCTCAGCCCCCACGCATCACTGCTGATTCGTGGCTCATCCTGGGGACATGGGCAGAGCTGGCTCTTCTGGTGCCCATACAGCCCGGGGACAGGAGTTAGTATAGCTCCAAGGGGATGGCCTCTGATTCTGTCCATCTGAGGCTGGGAGCTAGCAGAGGGAGACAGGCGTGAGCTCTAACTGTCCCCATAGGTCCCGGTGGGTCCACACTGTCCCCTTTGTCACGTCCAGCCTTCTCTCCCACTGCAGACGCACTGATCTGTTGGGACTTTGGCCCAAAACCTGATGCAGAGACTGCAGCCTTCCAGAGACCTCATGGGTCCCAGAACTGGGTGCAGGCTGGTCCTATCACATCTTGTCTTGTGTCACTCATATGGCTTTGCTCCTCTGACAGGACCATAGCTGGAGTGGGGCTAAGTCTCTAGGGAAACATGAGGCCCTGAAAGGACTAGCAGGAGCCAACCTGGTAGGAGAGCAGTGGCAGTTACCCAGGAAAAAGAGAGCTGTGCAAAGACACACACATACCGGTGGGAGGGACACGATGAAGCCTGAGGTGGGCAGGGGCCGTGGGTGCCCACAGACCTTGGACTCAGCCCATGGTGCCAGGGAGCCACCACAGATGGCTACAATGGCCTCCACCAGTGCAGGAAGGGCGCTGGAGGCAGACATCTAGAACACAGCAGTCAGGTTTAACTCTCACTACCACCCACCCCCGGCTTGTAGACACAGTGATATGCTGCTCCTGTTACAAATGGACTGCAGCTCCATAAAGGCAGAGATGCCTTCTCTCCCAGGCTTCGGTGTGGTTTTTTATGAGAAAACATTTCTCGATAAAGACTTACTGTCTGCAGAGACCCCTTTATCCCCCAAAGGTAAGAGTTTAAGTGGCCTTCTAACTGCTGTTACTTATCTTTACAGCGGCCAGAGAGAGCCTGCTCAATGGCAGAAGCGTTCATTTCACTGTATATATTTTTAGTGACTGGTGATAAATCAGGCTCAGGCCTGGGGCTCGAGGTCTAGGGTCTCCTCCATTCCAGAAGGCCAGGGTGGGAGAACCATCTGCGCCCCTGGTCCCCTGGGTGGCTGGCACGGACCGTCACAGGAAGGCAGGACATAGGCCCTTGTCTCCAAGGATGTACCACAGGGGT
Organism: Lyroderma lyra; assembly: GCA_004026885.1. Lineage (NCBI taxonomy): Eukaryota > Metazoa > Chordata > Mammalia > Chiroptera > Megadermatidae > Lyroderma > Lyroderma lyra. Next base: position 208,439 of record PVJL010000310.1, on the reverse strand, counting down.
CCTCAGGACCTACGGGGCTGTTTGTGGCCCCTTCTTTGAGTAGCAGCCTCTGTCCTGTCCTCCTGTCCTCTTCCCCATCAAACCCTACTCTTGATACAGAATCTGATAAACCAATTTCCAGTGAGACACAGCTATCTGACAGCAGCCAGGTTGTCTTCCTCTTCCCTCGGGCACGTCTATCCACTGTACCACACTCTTATATCCTTAAGGATAAAGTCACAGAGAGGGACACGGAAAAAGGTTCCTAAGCCCCCAGAAATCACAGCCTCTAAGCATCCCCACCTCTATCTATGCAGCAGATGCTATTGGCTTCCACTCTATCCCATGTCCTCACTACCTTGGTGCACACACATGCACAACTTCCAAACATTAACACCAATGGTTAATTGTCTGAGGGTTTTCTCTGCCTCCAAAGCCCACTCTGCCCGCAGTGTGACCAGCTGGAAGTGCCAGAGCAGCCCTCCAGCAAGACCTGGTAGAAGGTGGTGTTTAGCTCTGGGCTCCCTTCCCCTCAGGTGAGACAGACCACAGAGGGTCACAGAGTTTCCTTGTGGGATGGGACTCCATCAGCTCTTGGTGGTGACTGACTTGCTAAGGTACCCTGCACTAGTGCCTTCCCTCTCCTGCCTCTCCTGTCCAATCCGTTGTTCACACCTCCAAATAAACCACGTTCAATGGAACCCTCATCTTAGAGCCTGTTTCTGGGGACTCAAACTAAGACAGCATGTGTGCATGTGACCTCAGATCAAAGCACAGTCTGAGACGACCCCTGGACGGTTGGGAGGCTGGGTTGACCTTCTTCTTAGGATCAAGTGGGGCTGGCACAGCATGGGGACCTGAGGAGGATGAGACTGCACTAAGAAAGGCAAGAAGCAATAGCAACTGGCCATGGGGCCAGGGTGGAGAGGAGCACCTGAGGACCAAGGGCCAGAGGCAGCCGTAAGGGCAAGACCACAGTAAGAGAATGGTGCAGCAGACATGTGAAGTCTGGGGCACAAAGGTGGGGCATCCATCTGCCCCAGGCAGCCACCAACTAGAAAGTTCTTGCACACACAGGGCTGAGGGTCAGTCTGACCTTGGGCTTGGTTCTCTCTTTCCTGAGATGTAACCCAGCTGAGGGATCATGCCATTCCCTGCATGCAGCTGGCACATTTCTGGAATGCAGGAGATCAAGGACACGTGGGTTCTACCCCACCTCCTCGGAGAAGAACTTTCAAAGGCCACTCTTGTCCTCCCTGCACCCTCAGAGCAACAAAGCTCCTAGAATCACAGCACAGGGAAACACTAACCCTGTTTCATTCTGTTTTCTTTTCTTTCTTTCTTTCTTTTTTTTTTTTTTTTGCTTTTTGGTATGTGGGTAGCTCCCTGACTGGGACTCGAACCCAGGCTGCAGCGCTGACAGCACCAACGCCAAAGCCTTAAGCCACTACACCATCAGGGAACTCCCCATTCTGCTTTCTTAAGAACCCAGAAGCTTCGGAGATCTCCTTAGGGATACTCTCCTTAGGGCACAAAAACCATGTTGATGACCCACCACCCATCCAGAACACTGGGTCAGTGTCAGTGATGCCCAAAGCACTAACAGGAGAGTCCTAACACTTTACATACTGTGGCACACTGGGAATTCTCCAGAATCCTCTCACAGAATCCTCTGGCCATCAGCCTCCTCAGGGCCTCATAGTACCCCTGGGGGACTGTTACCACCCAGAAACAGAGGAGCCGTGTCTCTCACTCTGATTTCCGTGCCCTCCCTCACCCCCACGGTATAAGGCCCATAATGGCTCTGTGGCACAGTCCCTGTGTGAGACGTGCTCCCACAGCTTTGGTCAGAGCCTGGCGATCTCCCTCTGCAAGACCATTCCTTTCAGCCTCGTCTGCTTTTGCTGCTGACAGAGGACTCTCAACTTCACTGGCACACAAGTGTGGAGGAAGGGACTCACAGACAGGCTAGGGTGAGGAGGCAGCCTACCTGGGCCAGACCTGAGCAGGACGACCCAGGAGGGAATGTTCCAGAAACACAGAGAGAGGACAGGAACTGCATGTCAAGAATGAGATTGTGTGAAAGGAGCCTGAAGGAATGGGAAGGGCAGCACCCCCAGAGACCATGGGGTCCCTCCAGTGTGTCTCCGAGGGCCAGAAATGCCCCAGGTGCCCACTATGAGGTGACAACCTCAGAGACAGAGCAAAGGGCCTGTGGTCACCCACACTGACCCTGTGGCCAGCCCCTCCCAGATATCTTGAGGACGGCCCTGCTGTGGGGCTCTGCTTCAGTCCGGACCACAGCGCCTGTGAGGGCGGGCAAGCTGGTCTCCGTGTGAGAGACCAGGACCCAAGGAACTGCCATCACTCCCATGGCGGCTGGAACCCAGGGCATCTGGCTCCGCTGGGCTCCATTCCAGCCACTGCTGGTGAATCCCAACTTCCCCACATGGGGGAGGTAGGACTGAGCCATGGCACACATGTGTGATTGCCCCATGGCATGTGAACAAGCTGGTCAGCCTCTCCCCCCACCCCCACCCCCAGAGCTGAAGAAGCAATTCTCACTCACCCTCATCAGCACATCTGGAGGACATTGCCAAGCCCCCAGCCCCCCAACTAGGGCACCTGTTTTAGTCTTCACAGCGTGATCATTCATTTGGGTGTGTGCCTGCTTCTCCGGACTGGACTAGCCTTTCTAGAAAAAGTAGACCTTGCCTGTATGTCCCCTGCTGTGGCCTAGTGACTGGAACATCCCTCGGCACACACTAGGCTGTCAATACACATTTGAGGAAAAGACAGAGGAGAGGCCAGAAGGGAGAGAGGAAAGAAGGAAGAATTTTCTGAAGAGCAGAGAAATCCTGCAGGAATTGCCTGCATTTCATGGATGGGGACGGAACGCTTCAAGTCACAGCACCTACATCAATCCAACAAAACAGCAAGTTTATTCTAAGTGTCCCTCCCCTGCTCGAAGCCCTCGCACGGCTCTTCCCACAGGCCATTTCCTGTGCTGCATGTCCAAGGAGCCCACAGCTGTTCAAAGCTCCCTTTCCAACCGTGTCCCTCCTCCGGACCTTTGGTGTGAAACTCGAGTCCCTGCCCTCCACACGTGCCCTCTCATCCGCACCCCCCAGTCTGTGCTCCTGTCCCCACTCAGGACCTCTCCTTATGGTGCCGCCCCCAGAACATTCTGCCACTTCCTCTCTGAGGCGGTCACCTGGTACTTCTCACAGGGAGCACAAAAAGACAATGAGGGAGAGCAGGGGCAGGCCTGGTCACCCCAGGTACCACCCCAAGAGGTGACTCGGGGACAAGATGACCACAGGAGTGCTTTCTGCTGCTGGAGAACCAGAGCTCTGAGCCCATGACTCATCAGCAAGTGTCCACAGGTGACCCGGCCTCCCTGGTGCCCTCCCGCTCCACCTGGCAACTGGCTGCGTTTTTATCCGGCCCGCCCAGTGTCACACGGAGCCCACCCTTCCACACACAGTCCCTGCAGGTCAGGGAGATGAGCCATCCCCCCCACCAGGGCTGTCGTGGGGCCATGTGGTGCCCCACGGCCTGGTCACAGTGACTGGCTCACAGGGTGCAGGGGACTCAGGTCAGGCCAATGAGAAGAGTCCCTGGACCTGGAAGGAGAGATAAGCATCATCAGAGCTCAGAGGTGTCAGGTCCACATCCACCTGGAGCAATTCTTGAGCACCTGGTGAGGACAAGCTGCCTGGAAGCCCACAGACAGGAAAGACATCCGAGAGCGCTGAGAGAGAGAAATATGTCCCAGTGACATCACTGGATCCTCAAGGGTGGCTCGTCACGGCTTCACAATGACGGAGGCTAAGAGCTCCACGAACTTCAGAGGGTCTAAGTGGACTTCTGTCATTAGTCACCAAGGGTCCTGGCTCTGTTTCTATGGAGAAGAGCCATCCTTGCAGGCCAAAGTGCTGCCGTCTCCCTGTACCTTCACACATCCCACAAGGCCCTCTCGGGGCACACCGTTAAGTCTGGCTGCCTGGCCGTCCCTGGTGGCCACTGCCTGAGGGGCAGACGCTGGGTGGAGGAGACAAAGGGCTCCTGGAGCCACCAGCTGGGACTCACTGAAGACAGGGTGAGGCCAAAGGGGTAGAGGGCAGGAGGAAGGTGAAGGGAAGGGGCAACCAGGGGCTCCCTGTCCCGGCAGGGGAGGTGAGAGGGTATGCAGATGGCAACCCTAACCGTGCCAACTCTGCCACTTCCCAGGAGACGCGAGTCGCCTGGCTCCTGCCCTCTGCAGATGCTGCTCTGAAGAGGGCCTGTGACACCACACATGGGCTGGGACCACCACTGAACCTTCCTCAGGGCAGGGAGAGCACTCCGGCTTGGGGATCCCAGATCCGCTCCTTCTGGGCTCCCTCACATGTTCACTGTGTAGCCTTAGCAAGGCCTGGCCCCTTTCTGGGCCTCAGTGGCCCAGATGGCCCCTGAGACCCCTCCCACTCAGAAGTGTGGAAGAACCTGGCTCTATCCAGCTGAGGGCACCACAGAGCCCTGGCCCTTCCTTCCCAGCAACATATCTGATTTTCAGTCACAGGAACCCAGGGCCTCCCCTCACAGCACATGGAATAGTCGGTGGGGCTGGTGGGGTCACCCTGGCATGCTGGCAGGCCATCTCTCTCCACCCTGCCCGACTCGGAGCCCACCACGCCTGCCGTGATCAATTATTTGGAGACCAAGGGAGGATGAAACCTGGTGATAAAGGACTGGAGGTGAGCCAGAGGCTGGTGCTCTTCCTAAAGCGATTTACTCAGCTCCCCTCCACACGTGCACCCTTAATGTAATTATTTACTTTGTCATTAAACACCCTCCTTCCACTCCAGTTATTTTCAGAGCTTCTGGAGCCTATAGAATTGGCTGAGGAAGCTGCTCATTGGCCAGGAGAAGGCAGGTCCTCCCTGTGGGGCAGTGATGCTCACACAGCCTGGGGACTCATGTCGGGGTTTCAGGGCCACGGCCAGGCAAGGCCCAGATGCCAAGGCTTCCCCTTCACCCTTCCTGACTTCCTCACTCCCCTTCTCCCTCCCTCCCTGCTTTTCTTCTTTTTTAAAACTGAAGTATAATTTACATACCATAACATTCACCCTTTTAAAGTATACAATTCAGTGGTTTTTAGGATGTTCACAGGGTTGTGCAACCATCACCACTATCTAATTACAGAGCAGTTCATCACCCCAAAAAGGAACTCCAGACCCATTAGCAGTCACTCCCCGATCGCCCCTCCCCTCAGCCCCCGGCAACCACCCAGCTGTTTGCTATCTCTGTGGATGCGTGTATTTGGGAGAGCTCATACAATGCGTGGCCTCCTGTGTCTGGCTTCTTTCACTAAGCATAATGGTATCCAGGTTCACACGTATGAAAGCAGGTCCCCGTATTTCACTCCTTTTTGTAGCCAAATAATATTCCATTATGTGGACCTGCTACATTTGGGCTTTATGCATTCATTAGCTAATGGACACTTGAGTTATTTCCAGTTTTGAGCTACCATGAATACTGTTGCTAAACACTCGTGTACAAGTTTTTACATGAACATGTTTTCAATTTTCTTATGTATATCCCTAAGCGTGGAGCTTCTGGGTCGTCCCTCCCTCCCGCCACGGTCGGCTGGGAGAGCCGGGGGCCCGGACGTTAGCGTCACTGCGGGCCGCGCTCAGCTGGAAAGCTCCGTGCCGCTCTGCACCAGCGACGCGGCCAGGAGCTGCCGCAGCCCCTCTCAGGCAGGCGACTCCCCTAACCAATGAGCACGATGGCAGCAGCCCCTGGTCGCCCACATGTCAGACCCTCACCCTCCACACAGCTGGCCTGGTGAGCTTCTTCACCCCTACTTCACAGATGAGTCCAAGGTGGCTCATGCTCATACCTGGATGCAGACCCCCACCTGCCTGCTGCTAACTGAAGGTACCTGTTGTTTTCCTTGTCCCTACAGGGATGTGACCAGTGTGCAAACTCTGGGGACAAAGGTCCCATCCACATCCAGCCTCAGAACTCGGACAGGAAGCAAAGTGCATGTCTGGCAATCTGTGCTTCCCTTTGTGACTCTCTTCTCCACTGGGTCAGCTCCTCCACCTCCGAGGACCCCAGTGCCCAAAGGCTGTCCCTGGGGAGGGGCCTGGCACCTGGTAACCTAGGTCACAAACAGGAATACAGGACAACGTGGGCCTCTGCACAAACCCAGAGGTAAGATGACAGCTAGAGGGTCAATTCCAGGCACTGAGCCGTTGGGGCGGGTGCTTTCCTGCCCGGACCACCATCACACCATGCACGGCCACCTGTTCAGCCATGTGTGATACTTCCTCTGGATGTCCCTCCATTTCCAGAATGACAGCAACTGGGGGCAGGGCCAGCCAGGACACAGTTTCAGTCAAGGGTGGTTTCTCAAGACAGAGCCCTTCCAGCCCCCTCCCCTCCATGCCGGGCCAGGAGGAGAGGCCGGCTGAACCTACAGGGGGTACAAACAAGCCATGCTCACGCAGGGCCAGGCCGGGCTGGGCCTCTAGTGTCCACGTGTGGCTGTGCAGCGACTGGAGGACTCAGACCCAGGAGCGGCCTCTGGAGAAGGTCTCACAAGCCGTTTCCAGCCCCAAGACAGGGGCTTGTGCTGAGTCTGGGGAGTGAAAGGAGCCCCTCCCCAAAGGGCTGACAGAACCGGCCACCCTGAGCCCATTCTCAGATCCCAGGACCTTTGCTCATGCTGTTTCCCTGAGCACGCCAGGCAAACTGCTATCCCTTGTGAAGACTCAGCTCAGAGTGCATGCATTCATTCATTCACTCACTCTCAAATATCTATTGGGTGTATGCGTGCTAGCTACTCTTGGAAAAGTTTCTAGAATAATCATAATAACAGCAATAATAATACTAATAGAAGCAACGACTACATACAGAATTTCTACTATACACCAGCTGCTAAGTTCTTTACACTGTTTAGCTGTAATCCTAGTCCTCCAAAGATAAGTGTTTTGTTAAGATGAGGAGACTGGGGTTCGGATCAGCAAAGGATACCGACGTGGAAGTGGCAGAGCAAGGACTCAAACCTCGTCTGTCCAAGCCTGAGACTCACTGACCCGGGGAATCGGCTGGCCACCAGGATGCAATCACTTCATGCGCCAGCCCCTGGGGCTTGCCCTGAGCCCTGCCACATTTGCAAACACCATTTTAGTAACTATGGACCAACTGTCTGATCTGAGAGTGCAGTCATGCTCCACAGGACCTCGACTGGTCAGAGAGGGCACACGGCTGCAGACAGTGGCCTGACCAGGGCCCTCCTCAGCCTTTAGAGTCTTTTCTGGCCATGCTCCTTCCCTGCAGTTTCTCTGACCACCCAGGCCTTGGGCAATGGAGGTGGAGGCCTCTGGCTTCTCTCATGGGGCCACACACTCTTGGAGACTATGGCTGCTGTTTCTTAGATGCCTCTCCTCACCCTACCCACCTGCCCCCTCTGGTGTAGGCACAGAGCTCCCAAGAGGGCAGCAGCTGCAGTCAGGTACACTGCTTTTCCCATCAGTGTGAGAAAAAGGAGAGGCTGGGATGGAGCCACAGGACCTCTACCTGCATGTCTGAATGGCCACAAACCCACCTGGGATCCCAGGCACCTCTAGGCCTCACTCCAGGACAGTCAGATGCCTTTGCCTTCCCCACCTGGTCCCACTGGCTCCCAGACAGCACTGCCCATCCCTGCCATGCCTGGCTGCCAGACCCAGGTGTAGGCTGACCAGACGTATTATTGTAAACAGGACAGCAAACAATGGTACTATCCCGTTTCAAACAGTCCATAGGGTCAGCCTACTGACACTAGATATACAGGTTTTAAACAGGACAGTACCATTGTTTTCTGTCCTGTTTTAAATGGTCTATCTGGTCAGTCTCGTTCAAAACATTCTAGGTGACCGTGCCTGGCTGCCAGACCCAGGGGCCTCTCCCTGGACCCCTTGCCTCCAGCCTCTCTGCCTAAGACCCTTCCCACTGCAAGCTGAGCTTCCAAGCTGACTGACGTGGCAGGGATCTGCCTTAAACCTCTGAGGCTACTTCCTGATGTATGGGGAGGAGATAGCGGGGAGGGGTCCCAGCTGCTGCACCTGCCTCCAAGGATGGAGCCCCCCTCAGGCCCCACCCCCACTGGAGCCACAAGGGCCACCTCACTGACCCCTAAGCTCCTTCACTCCCCATGGGCCCTGCTGCTGCTCCCCCCACCAATGTTCACCCACCCTTCCCTCTTTCTGCTTGGTGAGACCCCGCACAATCCCCAAAGGCCCAGCTCCCTGGCCGGCTTCGTCACCATCTCCTACGTGTTCCCATAGTGCTCTATTCTCAGTCCCAGGATGCCTCCACGTGTCCCATATCCACCCAAACACCAGGCCTGACTTCATTATCTTCAAAATGTTGCCGGGATCAGAGGCAGGAAGACCTGGCCACAAACATAAAATAAATTATCCACCCCACACCAATGATAAATGGTTCTATTAGCAAACCAGATTGTTAAACTCTGATATAACAGAACGCAGGAAACTGGGGCCCATCCATTCTCCCTCCGGCACATACTGAGTTGTAAATAGGTTATTTTGTGTGTAAATAACACATTAAAACACAGCATTAGTTGTGTCTTTTGATAGAGAGGAAATTGTTACAAATAAATAATTCCAGACAGGAATGTAAAATAAGCCAGATTTAATAGTGCATGCCTGGTGCAGCCGTGTTAAACATGACTAAAATGATAAACCCTGGAATATACTAATAGTAAACTATGCACTGACATCAAAGTAATGAGGCTGTATTTTTACTGAGCTTTAGAAATGCTAAAATTCGTTTCGATGGAAGCAAACATCAGAAACAATGTTTCTGACATAAATAGTGTCAATTTGGGGACCTGGGGTTTGGGCCGGGAGGGGGGCAGCTGCTCCCAGTCCCACTGGTGTCCGTAGGTGACTGTCTGTACTTCAGGTCTCTGGACCTCAGTTTCCACATCTGTAAAATGAACAGGTTTGAGCTAAATGACCTGTAAGGCTTCTTCCATGTTTATACAGTCGTCCCACTTACCCACGAGGCATACATTCCAAGACCTCCAATGGGTGCTTGAGACAGAGGATGCTAGTACTGAACCCTATGAATACTACACTTTGTCCTATACATACATACCTATGATAAAGTTTAATTTATAAGTTAGGCACAGTAGGAGATTAATAACAACTAATAATAAAATAGAAACAACTATAACAATATTCTGTAATGAAAGTTATATGAATGCGGTCTCTCTCTCTCTCTCTCTCTCTTTCTCTCTCTCTCTCTCCAACAACAAATCTAATGTAACCCCAGTGGGCAGGGAGCATGTCCAGTGTAGAGACGCTGGACAAAGGGAAGATTCACATCCCAGGTAGGATAGAGTGGGACAGCACAAGATGTCACACGCTCCTCAGCATGGAGCACAAGTTAAAACCTGTTGGCTTACTTTTGGAACTTTCCATTTAAAATTTTCAGACCGAGGTTGACCATGGGTAACTGAAACTTCAGAAAGCAAAACCACAGATAAGGAGGGAACTACCATAATTGGAAATAACTTCAAAACTCTCGCCAGCGCTGCAATAATTGAACCTGCACAAGGAACCACAAAACACGAGACTGTCAGGCGTGGCCAAGGCCCTAGGAAGAAAACAGGAGCCGCAGCCACAGCACTGCCCTCGGATGCTTTCATTCTGCGTGGGAAGAGCTTGCCAGCTCACATGCGCCAGCTAGAAGGCACAACAACGGGAGTCCCGAGTGCAAACGTGTGTGTCAGCCACCACGATCCAGGGGAGCTCCCAGAGCTCGGACCCTGGACTGGTCATTCAACCCAACAGGCAGGGGGGTGGGGGAGGAGCCTGCTGTGTAGAAGGAAAGTGAGGCATCCAGTCTGATTTTGGATGGCAGCTTTGAGTGACATCTAGAAGTCTTGGCATTGTGCAAGAGACTATGATATGCAGAAGGAATGTTCACCCCAATTTATGTCCCTAACATTTACTTCATCTCTATGTGAGCACTCTGCTAGCCACTCTACAGACACTGCCCCATTTCACCTCACAGTAGCCAGAAAATATTATCTCAATTTTAGAGAATTCAGAGAAGTGAACTACCTTGCCCCAGAACACACAGCCAGAAAGAGGGGAGCTGGGAGGAGCCCAGGTCCTTTCCATTGTACTCCATTATGGACAGAAAGGATCCTCCACCCTTCACCCTCAGCTCTGGGCACCCCAACCCTCTAGGACACCACCAGCATCCAAGACCATGCCAGAGTGTCATCCAGAGTCATTCGGACCCACCCGGAAAATGCCCGGATGGTCGTACTACACCCCGCTTCCTGGATGTGCAAAGCTGTCAGGGAGAACTGAACTCTCCTCTCTGAGAAAAGTCTGATGGGAACTGGCTGTTCCATGTGGCTGGACTGTTAAAACAAGCTCAGAAGCAGCACCAACAGCAATCCTGAAAATCACTTAAATAAGAATAATTGCCCACTTAGTCACATTTGAGTGCATTTCGGGCCCAAGGCAAAAGCACGTGGCCCCGGCCAAGCAGCTCAGGTAAGCCAAGGAGGCCGGCCCACTCGGCAAGTTCGGGGGCCTGGGGATGGCAGCTGCAGCTGAGGAGCAGGCCAGCCCTGAATGACCCTCGTGCCAGGGGATCTCAGGGCTGGCAAAGGCAGCTGGCTGCACCACCACCAGACTCACCCCCCTCATTCAACATTGATTTATTAGGTGTCGGCCTTGCTGGGTTGGGGGCAGAGGGGCACTGTAATGAACAAATAATGTTCAGCCCATTCGGGGGTGGGGGGTGGCACAGACACAGGGAGAGCAAAGCTACCAGGGACTCAGAGGTATTGACCATTGTAGGTCATGTTAAGGTCCACGTGATTTGGATGGATTTCCTAACCCTGGGCATCTCAGCCTGACTTGTTTACATATTTGGGTATTTGCGTAGCATTCCAAGACAGATGTGGATTCCTCGCCGCTAAGCAAAAATGCACCTCGGAGAAACTTTCAGAGAAGCCAGGAGGGCCAGTGAACAAGACAAAGGGGTGCCTGGTACACATGTAGGTGACCCAGAGGACTTCTGCAGCAAGGGAACACTGTGCTGAGAGTCACGCAGGGCTAATGCCTGCTAAACGTGAGACTTACAATCACCTCCAGGGATCCGGTCTATGCCATGAACCAGCTGCACCAGTGACACGGGAAGCCTGTTAAACATACACAGGTTCAGGCCCCGGCCTGGGAGATTATTTCTGCAGGTCTGGGGCAGCCTGGGAGTCTGTGTTTATTACAGTCGTCTCATGAGAGTCTAAGGCGAGGCCAGCTTCAGCGACCTCTGGTACCACTGGAGAAGTCTGAGTTAAGGAGGCCAGGGGCCCACTAAGGTCACCTATCCAAGACAGTCTGTGGCAGTGAGGAAAAGCAGGACCAAAACCAAGGTCTGACCTCCAGCTCAGTGCTCCCCCTACTACTCTCGAGTGGGAATCACCAGAAATCTAGGCTTCCCGTCACCTATCTGGCCTCAACAAGTCAGCTAGCAAGGGCTAGCAGCAGAGGGGAGGTTTTCTAAGAGCCTACAGACCCAGGAAAGGAAATCTGATAATAGTTACTAAAGTAAATACTTGAGTTGGACTTCACATAGAGCTAACTTGTGCCCAGCACTTTACATGACCTAACTTAAGTCTCACAATACTATGAAGCAGGCGCTATTATTATGTCCATTTTATAAATGAGAAAAGTGTGGGACAGACCTGCCCAGGATCAGCAAAGCTAGGCCTTAGCCAAGGACCTGGCTGCAGAGTCTGGGCTGCTTCTTACTACTCCCACTGCCCAACAGCAACAGCTGCTCTCTATGAGGTACCCATGCCAGGCAGCGGGGAGCACATTATATGTCTCTTGTAACTTCTGCATAGCAGCTCTATGTATGATTCATACTCTCGTATGGGGAGACTCGCCCTGTCTCATGCAGCTAGAACACAGACGGCCCAATGCTATGAGTGCACCAGAGCCACCCCAGCTTGCTGGATTCCAATCCCAGAAGTTCTGCTACAGGAAGCCTGGAATGGGGCCCGAGAATGTGCATTTCTAACAATTCCCAGGGATACTGCTGCTGCTGGTGGGGGACCACACTGGGAGGGCCCTGGCCCAGCACATGATGTCGCCCAGCGTCACAGCTAGATGTTGGCCACTGTAGGCACATCACAGGGTTTCCAATGCCTGTGTGGCTGCTTGACTCCAGGGAGAAGCAAAACTCATTGGATTAGACCCAACTTGGAGTGTTAAGGCTCCAGCCGTCCTGATCATCCCAGCCTGGAGGCTTGGAGTGGCTGGGTCCCTGGTGCTCAGCTGAGGCACACAGAGAGGTTCAGAAATATTTTTGGAAAAAACCCCCACTGTGGAGGAGGAAAATACGACAGCATTTGAGTAGTTTTCAGTGTAAAGCAATGAGAAACATCTGATTCAAATTGCCTTTAAAATTACGCCATTTTAAAATTAAAGGGGAAAAAGCTCTGGGCCAAAATGAGTTTTTAAAGCTTTATGGCCTCCAAAGTGTTAGCACAACAGCTAAAGAGGCTGGGAAAGAACTCAGCGGCCGTCCTCCTGCTAAGTGATTCAAGTGAGCTTTCCACAGTCTGACCACATGCAGCCTTTCCCTTTGATACAGCCCTGCTGCTGTGTAAGGTGTTTGATGCATTTCAGCTCAGGGAACTCTAAGTGGAACTTAGAGTGAGCAACTCTTGAGCAGAAGCACCCAACCCCAGCAGGTCTAGCCTGACGACGCCTAAGGGAGGTCAAGCAGCAGAGGCCCAGTGACTTTCAAGGTCCCTCTACAAAGAAGTCCCGGTCCCACAGAACTGGCTGTCTGGACGAGAGCAGGTACTGTTGCCCTTGAACAGATGAGGGAGTTAAGGCACAGTGAGTGACAAACAAGGACACCTGTCCAAAGCTGGTGCAAACACTGGACACTTACCATAGCGTATCCATCACTGGGCTGGGCTTTAAGGTCCAAATCACCCACCAACAATCTAAAACCACAATCTGAAAGCAAATACTAAAAGGAGATGCTTACCCCAACCCTGCTGTGTGTTAAAGCAGCTGGTGGCCTTGGGCAAGTCCCTTCCCCACCTGGTCTCAGTCATCTACAAGACGAAGGCATTGAAGGAGAGGCTCAGACTGCTCTTGAATGAGACGTGCTGGCTGCTCCCGCCTAATCCCCAGGAACTGCTCTCTGGGTTTCCCACGCTTTGAAATAGGGGATGCCCACCTACCTCCCTTCCATCCCCTCTCCTCACTCTGGACTCTCATGCTCTTTCCCATTTCCTGCCACCCTTGAGCTCAGTTGGCTGTCAAGGTACCCAAGTGAGGCTCCAGATCCTATCTGTCACTCACAGCACCTCTGCCACCTTCAGTAGGATATAGTAAAGATCCGACATCACGGGATCATAAAGACCTTGGATAACATCTGTCAAATACTCTCACAACACAGATTAGGAAAGTGAGGCCCAGAGAAGGGTATGGCTCGCCATACTGGGACCAGGGATGTTGCTGGAAGTGGGACCCAGGCCAGTGCCCCCTGGGCCTCCCTCACCCCATCCATAGAACACTGTCCTCACAGTCCATCTGCACCCTGGGACCTGCTTTGCTCCATGCAGGAACAGCCGCTCTTCCCTGACTCCAGGAAGCCCTTCCCCAGGAGGCTGCTCAGAGAGGCCTGGAGCGAGTGGAATGGCGAGGAGGCCCCGCACAGCAGCTGCACCTGACTCAAAGGCTCCCGTGACACAAGCCACGTGCCTGGGACGTGGCTAACAGGTTGCATCCACTGTCTGCTGGAACCTCATCAGCCAAGTGCTCCCCTGGAGTCAGGCAATGAGGGGACAAGGGCCCTGTGAGAGTGGGCAGGGAGGGTGGGGATGGGTGGAGCAGGGTGGCTGCCTCCGTGGAGCTGCTGCCCGCCCCCATCCCAGATCAAGAATTTCTCAAGCCTCCATTGTTACTGCATCACTGGTGACAAACAGGTCTGATTCTACAGGAGCTTCTCCCCTAATTACTGTCTAATTACTACCCAAGTCTGTTCTTTGCTACTATGGCATGGCAGTAAATTACATCATGTGGCAGTTCGTGAGCCACTCATGGCTCCAGAGTGGCAGACCCAGACCAAGGCAGAATCAGCTGAGGGCTCAGGACAGGCCAGAGACACACTGAGCCAGCTTGCTGGAGCTGCGTCAGGCCCCAGACACCTGTGCGTTGGAGTGTCAGGCACAGGGACAGCTTGAGGGGTCACCACAGGCCCAGGGAAGACCTGACCCAGGGGAAGAAACAGACTAGCGGTGTCCAACCTTTTGGCTTCCCTGGGCCACATTAGAAGAATTGTCTTGGGCCACATGTTAAAAAAAAGAAAGAAAGAAAGAAAGAAAAGGAAAGGAAACAGGTCACAAAAGAAATTTCATAATGTTTTGGGAATTTGTGTTGGACCACATTCAAAGCCGTCCTCGGCCACAGGTTGGACACGCCTGGAATAGAGCATGTGCAGACACAGCTGGGCCAGGACCAGGGGGCCACCAGCCACCGCCAGACTCCTGTCCGGGGGCCTCCCCTCCCTTATGTCTGGCTCCTGGATACCACCCTGCATGGGAAGCCACCCTGGGCTTTGGCTCCTTCTTCTACCTCTGGCTGGCTCCTCCTCACAGAGTGAGGGCCTGCAGAGCCTGGCTCCAAGCGGGACAGAGGTCAAGGGGCATCACCCAGGTCAGGAGGCTGAATGCCCGTCTCCTTACAGAAGGACAAGGTCGGCCTTGGCTATTCCTCTCCTGACCTGAGCCACGCATCCTGATAATGACCTCCGACTGAGAATCACGGGGGGTGGGGTATAAAATTAAATGGAGCAACGACCGAGAGGTCTTCCAGTTCACTCTGGGAGACACCGACCTCTGCCCCCCGAGTGTCACTCTGATTCCCTGGGCTCCGGCCCTGAGTTGGGACCAGCATGGCCCGTGGATAGCAAGCAGCACCCGTATCACGTGAGCGCTGGTTAGAAATGCAGACACTCAGTCCTGCCCGACTTATTGAACTGGGGCTCCGCACTCTTCACAAGCCCCCCCGCCCGCAATCTAGGCTCACATCAAAATGTGAGATGACACCCACGTGTGCAGTCACCCCGCCCACCCCGGCCAGGGAGAATTTCCCGCTGCTCCCCAAGCTGTGCTTGAGCGGCGCGAGCAACAGGGCATGACTAAATGCACTTGAATAAAAGGGGGAAGAAAAGAAATCTAAGTCTCTCCACTCCTCAGAGACAGAAATAGTTCTGTGGCCTCCAGATGGACTGCGCAGACACAAGGGGAGGTCTCGCCTTCCCGCCAGACTTTCCCACCGGGATGCTGGCACGGACCAGTGGAAACCATAGAGTATTTCTCTCCGGGGCAGTAAAATGAGAGGCTGTGGCTCATGTAGTCCTTCTGTTATAATTAAGTCGGCTAGAAATTCACCTAAGGATACTAAATTCTGTACCTGACCCTCTAATTACAGCCAGAAAGGATCAGAGACAATTACTTTCCAAAATAGTCCCTGGTGGGCCAGAGGCAAAGAGCAGTGTCTCTGGCACATCTCGAATGTGCCCAGCGAATGCAGCCGAGGGCCGCCCAGCAGCCACCAAAGCTCCCTTCCCTCTCCAAGTTCTCAGGCCCTCCGGCTAGAGTCTGAGCCAGCCCAGCCCTCTGGCCGAGGGGGTGGCCAGGCCTCTGGGGAAAACCCGCAGGCGGCCGTCACAGTGCCTGGGGTCCCCTCCATAAACCCAGCATGCCTGCCCGATGACATCGGCCACCAGTCTAATTAAATCCTAACGGGCTAATGAAAAAGACCCCTGCTGCCCACCAAGTGTGCAAAACAGAAAGTACCTCCTTGGGCAGCTGCTGCCGTGGCCGCGGCCACCGTGGCCACCGCCAGAGCAGAGGCCTTCCTGCCCGGGTCGGGGAAAGCAGCGCCCTCCAGGATCCCACTTTTGGCTTCTTTCTTCTCCGCGGCCGTGGCTGAGGCTGAGGTCTCCATCTCAGCCGCTCATAGTCCTGGGTGGCAGCCCTAAAGAGAAGACAAAGACGCTCACCAACGCGGCCTGCCCCGAGACCCAGCCAGGAACGCCGACCCAGATTCCCCGCCACCACGTGTGGCTCAAGCAACCCCCTCGATTTTCTCCTAATTGGGAAGGAAGGTTTAATTAACTTCGAGAATTATTAGTTCTGAGATTCATCTGCTCTTCTGAACGACCTCACGGACAACAGCTGCACATGTTCGTTATCTTTTATCCCAGATTTTTTAAACCTAAGCAACAAGTTCCTGCTGCTGTGAGTGGTGAGGAGCAGGAAGAACTGCCGAGCAATGAAGCCAGGGTCACAGCTTCTCCAGCTCAGCATCGCAGGAAAATAAAACAGCGTGACAAAGACTCAGAGGCCCCGAAAGAGAAGCCCTCATTCTCCTGCCCCTTCCCTGCTCACCAGGATCCGTCCTCCATTTATGCACGTGTATGCTCACTCCCTCATTTATTCAATGTTTTCATCCTTTACTCACTCGCGCACTCACGTCAACATACTCTCCAGCATTTGCAGTAGGCCTGGTGCCAACGACCCAATCCATGGCGTCTACCTTCTACGTAAGAGACAGATAATAAGTAAGAGAGGAAATAAATGTATATTGAGTTTCGGTTCGTGAGAAGGGGCATGGGAAGAGAAAGATAGGGCAGGTGGGGAGGGCTTTGCCTCTCCGAGGGCTGGAGAGGCCACGTGAAGGAGCCCGGGGCAACCGGAGGGCAGAGGCGGGAGGAGTCTGACCTGTGTGAGCAGCGGCAAGGAGGTAAGTGCGGGCCCTGGAGGTTTTTGAGCCGAGGGGGGACACAACACAACGTGACTCGGGGTGTAAAGGGGTCATTCTGCTGCGGTGAGAAGAGCAGGTTTGGGGAGAAGGGGCCCTGGGAGAGACGATGGCGGCTTGGGTTCAGGGGGCGGTGGTGGAATGTGGACAGACTCTGAAGACAGAGCCAACAAACTTGCCGGGGCTTGGCTGTGGGCTGTGATGGAAACAGGAGTCGTGGTTAAGGGAGGAGCACCCGCGCACGCAGGGGTGGGGAGCACTCCGGCGGCAGCGGCGGTGGGGCACGGCAAGTATTTTGCTAATAGGCTTCATCACTTGCAGATATGGTCAAATCGGTATTTGTATCAAATGTACAGAACAGAAATGTGAAAACCATTCTTTTCGAACAAGGGGTTTGTCAAAGATGGCTCCTAATTTTCACTGAGCACCTGGATGGACGGACGCTGCCATGTGCTGAGACGGAGCACGGTGGGTGAGAAGCAGGTCTGGGGGCAGACATCCGGGGTTCGGTTTGGGCCATGTTAAGTCTGAGATGCCATTAAGACACGCAGAAACTGCTGGGAATGCGGGCCGGAGGTCAACGGAGAGGTGGAGGCGACAATGGGAACATGGCAGCCATGGGGGCATTCCAACACCTCCAGGCCAGGAAAAAGAGGAGAAACCAGCCAAGGAGAGCGAGCAGGAATGGCCAGTGAGGGGAGGTGAGAAGGAGGAAAAGAACAAACACCAGGAGAGTGGGGGGGGCCTGGAAGCCAACCCAAGGAAGCCATGCCCTAAAGAAGAGAAACAGCCGGCTCCATCACTAGCTACTAGAGGCAGAGAAAGACGATGAGGCCTTCGGTGGGGAATTGATGACCAGGGCCCAGGTAGGGGGCGGGGACAGAGTAGGAGGAGAGTGGGAACAAAAGCTACCTCTTAGGAAGCTCTGCTGTCAAAGAAGCGAAAAAATGGGTGACAACCAGAGCAAGTCAAGGAGGTCCACGGTGGCGATCTCACAAGGGAGGGGGGCAGGTTTTCGTGTCCGTGGGAAGAGAGCTGGTGGATCACAGCATGGCAGGAACCACAGGAAGTGGTCACCTCCATCCCAGGAGATTCAAGGCTGAATCTACACTTGAAGGTCCCAGAATCTCATCGTACTCAGTACCCACAACGCTCTGGTGTCTTTCTAAGTAGACAGTCGGCATGCACGCGAATGATGGGTGTGACACCCGGAAGACGGCCCACAGTCCGGCCGGCTGGCCAAGCCGACAGCCTGCGTTCTGAATCTCCCAGATTGTCCGCACACACCCGTCCGTCTGCTTCCACAGTCTTCCACACTCCCCATTCAGAAAACGCAGGGCAGACGGGACAGAGAAGTCTCTCTGAAGATTTTGATGAGTTATAGGGTTTCCTTCAGCCTCAAAATTCAGGGATCACTGCCTGACCCTTCAAGCCTATTTGGACACCCTGTTTGTTAAGACTCTGGCTGCCTGAGTGGCCTGGGCCTGCTCTGCCTTCTCTGCCCCCTTAACCTGAACACAGGAAGCACCCCCGCTGCCATGGGAGCTGCGCCTTTGGGTCATCTTCCTCCTCCCTCTTCTCCCTCCATATCTGATCAGCTGCAGTCACCATCACTTTGTCCCCAGAGCAGCTCACCAGTGCTGCCTCTCTTAGATGGCTCCCCTGTCCCAGATATCCTTTCTGGGTGGGTCCTGGGCACCTTCTGCACCACCCCTGGCGCCCCCCTCAGTAGTGTCCTACCCAACAGCCAGGCACCTTTCCCAAAACCAAATCTCACTGCACCCTAGGACTTTTGCCGAGTTCTCTCGGCCTTCAGGTAAATTCTGGCTGCTTCTATCTGCAGCCTCCTCTCCCCACCTCCTCTTCACACCCAGCTCCCTTGTATGCCATGAGGCAGAACTCTGCTCAAGCCATGCCACCCCACAGACACCCTTCACCCTTTCCTTCCATGATGGACTCTTACTCTTCCTTTAAGATGCTATTAGATGCCTTCTCCTCCTGGAAGCCCCCTACTCCTCTCCAGTCGTGGTCACTTCCGCTTCTGGACCCTGCAGCAACCAGACACCCCTTTATTGTCTGCATCACTACCTCCGGTCAGGAGCTGCTCCCCACTCAAGCTGGAATGCAACAACTACTCGGGAATGCGTGTCCGAGGAAGCTGTGACGGGGCCTTGGAGGCAGCACATCGCAGCTCTTAGAAATGCAAGTGATTTTGTGAACAGACTGGAATTTAGGCCCAACTCTGAAACACACCTTGAATTTGGAAGTAAGGACAAAAGTCAAAGTAACAGCTGGAACAACAAATCTTTAATAAGCATTTACCAAGTGCCAAGCACTTTACTAGTGTGATTTCATTTAATCCTCCCACTATTTTCGAGGAAGAAATCAATGCTCAGAGAGGATGAGTTATCTGCCCAAAGACACTCAATTTAGAAGGGGCTGTGCCAGGCCTTGAACCCGGGCTGTCGGACCCCAAAGCCATACTCTGGAGCACGCAGTGAACTGTCCCTTGAGTGAGAATCCTGCAGTGCAAGGGACTTCCCAGAATTCCCTGGTGGGCATTGAAGTAACTGAGTGGTGAGCCCTTCAGTTATGGGGAGCACCCTGCCAGGAGCACGGGAAGCCCTAGAAGCAGGATTCGGCATGGCCCATCCTGGTGCCAGTCTCCAGGTGGTGAGATGGTTGGAACCACCAACCAAGGGCTCTGTCTGGGGCTGCTTGCGAACGCCATGGCCCTGCAGGCAGCCCCTGACTGCTGAGGCTGACAGGGTGTGTGAGTGGTTGTCCATTCACTCTCTTTATTCCCTAATTCTTCATTGGCAAGCAGCCTCGTGCCTCACATTACTCCAGGCTGGGAGCTGGCTAGGCTTCACACACCACCCCTAAATGATCTGGGTGTTCCTCTCCCGGTCTGGACACTCCCCCACCATCTCGGCACATCTCGCACAGCCTGGATATAATCAGCTATGCACACACCTGGCTCCCTGCTCAACTGGGACCCCTCCAGGGCAGGGCTGAGCCTTGTACCCCTGGGTGCCCAGGCCCAGCTGAGCAGGTGCTCAGGCCCCTTGCTGGTGAGATGAGGTAGGCACAGGGAACCAGGCCTGCATCTGGAAGGCATGGGGCTCGGTGGATGAGAAACCAAGAGAGGAGTCAAGGCACCCACAGAGTCGGCACCGGTGACCATACCTAGGCTCCTGGGAGGTGTCCCCAAACGCAAATGGGAAAACTGACCAACAACTCAAAACCCTTGGACTTTAGTGTCAGGAACACCAAGGAAAGACGCTCAAGAAGGGACTGTGTCACGACTTCTATTAAGGACATGAGGAGATTGGGAAGAGGAGGTGGGGGGGAGGCTGTGGCTGTTCTTGGAGACCGGCAGCCGCAGCTCCCTCCCACCAACAGCCTCACCCTGTTGCGTTGTCAGAGTGAGGTCACCCCGATTCTCACAGAGGAGGAAGTAAGCTGTCCCACACTACTTTCCACAGAGGTGGAAGGGCTGGGTCTACAGCCAGGGCCTCTGGTCATAATGGCTGGAAGCCCCAGGCCGAGGCCAGCACAGGACCAGGTAAACAGACTATGGGGAGGCGGGGTATCAGATTCCCACTACCCAGACTGCTTCCTGCGGCCCAGAACAGATGTGCACACGGAAGCACCTCAGGCTCCATGAAGGCCTGAGGGGAGCTGACCCAGCCAGGGGGAGCCCCTGCAGTGGCCCCCTGCTGCAGGCCTCATCGTCTGCGGATCAGCCACTGCCCTGCCCTGCCCTCCCCTCCCGTCCCCTCCCAGGAGGGGAAAGCAACAGACAGAGCCAAGAGGCTGCCTAAATCACAGGAATTAGCGGGATTAGCAGAATTTCTGGATAAACACCAGGCGCCCAGGGTCCCAGGCAGCCACTTTCACTCTCAAGTTCCACCAATCACAGGCAGATGTCTCAGCTTCATCAACATCAACAGCATTACCTTGGCCCCCAAAGGAGCGGGGCTCAGAGTCCCAGGAGCTCCGCTGGGGGGTCCTGATGGTCTCTAGTGGGCACTCCCCACAGTCCCCACAAAAAGCTCCAGGACAAGCGGGACAGGGAGCACAGCACTTATCAGGGCAAGGGGAGTGAAAGTGGTCTGTGTGCTTTCCCCCTTCACCTAGGAAGCCCGCACTGCTGGAGTGCGTCCTAACAACTCCGCAGAGGAGGTGCAACCACACTTCCAGGGTCCCACTAAGGGAAGGGGGACCCAGGACCCAGAGCCAGCAGGAGCTCACATAGGTCACCTGCCCTCTGGACCTTGGCACCCCCGGGGTGGGGGGCTGCAGCCCCAAGGACCTCTGGAGGCATTCCAGGGGTCTGAGTAGAGGGTGAATAGCCACAATTTGAAAACAGAGCCATAGTTATTTCTGATGCACAGGCAGTTTTAAGAAAAAACAGCATGCAGTGCTCCTAAGGTCGCGTCCAGACACCCCCAGGCAGAACAAATACTTTATCAGTTTCAATTCCAGCACGCTGCATCACGTGAGTGGAAGAAAATACGTTTTTATCTTCCCTCACCTAGAACTGGAAGTCGATGTCTCCTTCAGGCATGAATGTGGGCATCAAGCCACAGTGCCATCAGCACAAGTCACACAGATGTGTCCACACCACATCACAGAAATGGCTGTGCTCACCACGGCATTGCACTGAAGATCATCATCAGAGCCCCTGACCTTGCCAGGTGTGCCAGTAGAGAAGCACATGTATTACCACAGCACGGCAGCGGTGCCTTTAACATTTCATCATTGCAGCCAATACAACTGGTTTCTTTCTTACTCCTAGTGTTTTATTCTAGGCATTTACGGCAGTACTCTGAGGAGGGGTCCACGGCACAGAAAAGGTTAAGAAGTCTGATTAAAAAGACTGACTTGAAGAATAAATTAATTATCAGAGCAGAATGAAAGAAGCACTCTGAAACCTGCAATCCCAGCCACCCCACCACCACCTGGCTGCTTTGAACTCCTCTAACGAGTGAGTCACAAGAATGAGAGCATCTTCCCCGGGCGAAATCAATCTCCAGGAGAGAGATGAAACCTCACCCCACAGCGATCGCAGCCGCACCGGGGCCATGGTGTTCTCACCTCCTCTCTCTGATCTCAGCCATGTGGCATGTATGCCCAGGCCCCACATGCACGGGCACGCATGGGCACACACAACATACAGCAGCCACAACCACAACATAGTTATGCACGTGCACGCATTCACGTGAGCACACACACACACACACACACACACACACACTCAGACTACATACACACATGTGTAGCACATCATACACAGTTACAAGTATGCTCTTGGCCACACATACACACTATCACACATGCATGTGTAATCATATACCACACACACATGTATTCACAGCCACAGCCACATGTGTGTGCAGTTACACAAGAGATGCACACTCACATGCACATTTTGTTTACAAAGATACACACAAACACACACACATACGCTAGAGATAATAAACACCTGCCCTGCCTTGATCACACAATTATTTTTAAGATCAAATGAGATAAAACACGTGAAAATTTCCTGGAATGAAAAACACATTGCCAATGCAACACAGATTAAAGGTAATGATAATTATAACCTCATTATAACTAAAAAGAGAGCAGGACTTGCTTTCTCTCGCTCTCTCTCTCTGTCTTTCTCTCCTGACCCCCAAGTCCCAAGGGCTCATCCTATATCCTCGCTGAGTGGCCAAGTGCCAACCATTTCATCTCCCATCAGCTCCGTGTTGCCATCTGTAAAATGGACATTCTAAAAGGTGCTCGCAACCTAAGGGACACCAGTCCAACACCAGAGTGCAAAGGCCGGCATGTAAACGCAAAGGGAGGGGAGCCTGACTCTTCACGTCAGAGACATGAGGGAGCCAGACACGTGCTTCAGCTCAGCGGCACTGCTCCACCTGTCAAAACTGACATTTGCTCCTCCGTCTTGTAGAAGACAGGGAAGTGGGACTGCATTAAGCTAGGGGTGCTCTGCTTGCCCTTCAGGGCTGGGGACAAAATAAACCTGTTTTAGAACCTGTATGCATTTTATTTTCCCCAGTAAGAGGCATGTTTGTGCATGGGCCAGTACAGTCCACATCAGCTGTGTCTTTGACCATATTAGTTGCCCTCTCTGAGCCACCATTTTGCCCCCGTAATATGGAGCATCCTCCCGACCTCTCAGGTCGGTTGAGAAGACAGTCAACATTCTTAGCACAGTCATGAACACATATCACAGCAGCAACCCCACAAACACGGGGTGCCCAGTGGAGTCTGACCCAGAGGGGGCCAGCAGAACCTCTACAGTCAGGCACCTTTCTCCAAGAAAGGTCGCCTTACTGTGGGGGCCCCAGGGGAAGGCTGGGGCTTCTGCTGGCTACGCATGCCTGTCTGGGCACTTCAGGCCTAGGCTGTACGTGTTTCCACCTTCTCTGTCCACCTGCCTCGTCTCGGTAAGTGACACCAAAGCCCAAGTGAAACAGCTCCACCTGGGCCCAGCAGCACACCAGCTCTGAGGAAATCCCAACAGCAGCAACAACAAGGGGCTCCAGGTAGGGCTCGTGAAGATGTAAGTGACCCCCAACCACCAGAGTGGGGTATGGGGAACAGCCCTGTCACAGTCCTGGCTTCTCTCTCTCCTGGTGACCCAACACTGGGAGGGCAAACAGCTCCTGCCTGGGCTAGCCCCTCTTGCACGGTGGGGGGAAAACTCACAAGGGGAACCAGAGCCTGCGGAAGACCTTTAGGATCCTGGCCTGGCCACACACCCTGAAAAAGGCCGAGCCATTGGGCCCTAGCTTTGCCCACCCCATGGACAGTGACGGGGTGTACGCTCCCTTCCAAGGTGACCAGGAACGCCCGACGCGGCTAGAGTGTGAGGCCCCGGCACACGGTAGCTGCTTCTTACCCGACTCAGAGCCCTCTGTCTCTATGTGCGCTTGGCACGTGGCCCGCCGTCCACCAGGATGTGAGGACAATGAAGGGAGACAATTCCAGAAAATAAAGAGTTCTTCTGAAAACCCCCATGGCATACCGCGTGAGGCCCTTGATCTCGTATGACTCAGAAGAAGGGTCCCCTCAAATGACACCATCATTCCTTGGACATCCCCTCCTCTATCCAGGGGTATCCCCTGCATTGGGAGCCTCGTTATTAGAAAGACAAGATCAGAACCTTTAAGTACCTGTAGGTACCAGTATCTACACCAGGACAGCTCCTCTCCTCGTGTTCTTGCACTGTCTACCATGGTTATCCCTGAGGGGCCAACAGCATGATCCTCGCTTCACAATAAAACAGGCCCAGAGAGGGTAAGTAACCCACCCAAAGTCACAGAGCTGTTGGATTCTGAAGCCCACACATTTTCTACTTTTTCCATCACAACCAAATTCTTTGAGTATGTAGATGCCTGCCATGTACACGGAATACTATAGAAGTGTCAAAAAGTACAATTTATAGAGTTCATCACAGACTAGGGCAGTATGTGCTTAAACATCCATTAAGTAGCAGAGACTGTGTGCCCATGGGAGCTCAATGAGGAAGGGCTACTGACTGCAGAGATCAGAAGGGGCTTCCAGATGACCATCAGCTCTGCCCTGGAGCTTCCTGCCAGAGAGAGAAAGGCCTTGAACTTGGCCTGCAGAGAGGAGAGGGATGGACACTCCACAGATGGCATGATCATGAGCCTCTGGCATATTATGAAAGGAGAAGAAGAAAGGAGAGTGTTCTCACAGGGAGAAAAGAGCAGGAGATAAAGAAGGCCGAAAGGGAGCTGTGGGGGGCCACTGGGTCTCAGAGAAGTTCAGGCTAGGGGGGACTGAGGTTTAGGAAAAATGCACCTCCTTGCTTCCTGGTCTCGGACACAATTCTGCGGCACAAACCGGCCAGCCTGGCTCCCACAGTCCAAGCTGCTTCCAGGAGCTTTAAACCAGAGGCCCGGAAGGTCGAGGCAAAGCCCTCTCCCTCCCGCTGTGGTGAGGGGGTGGGCACCATGCAAAAATCACTCTCCTAGTGGGTTCCCCTGCTCCCTTATCATTCCCTGAATGTACGAAAGCTCCCTCCTTTGCCCAGCCTGCAGGCTTGCTGGTGTGCAGGAAAACAGATAATTAACCCTAATTCACGGACTTGCTGGGCCAGAACAGCAGCCAGCTCGACCCGCTGGGAAATGCAGGCCTTCCTGTGGCAGCCAGCCTCAGATAAGGGGAGATGGGTATCAGGAGGACTGGAGCTGGGCAGGAGGCTTTTTTTTTCATGGGAGGGCACGGGTAAGAGCTACTTCATGAATGACACTCAGGTGGCATCATAATTTCTACTTGTTTGCACTTGGGTTTATTCCCTAGAAACATCAGGCCACCTCCATCCCTGCTGCCTTTGCATCCCCATGCTTTACTGCCCCAAATGCTCTTCCATGTCTGCTCTACCCAAAGAAGACGTGCTTTAAAGCCTGGCAAGCCTGCCCTGATGCCTTCACACCCAGAATCCTGTTCAGAGCAACTCGTGCTGCTTCTGAAATGTTACAACTCTCCCGGCACATCAGGAGCTGGCATGGTAGGTACAGACTCTGGAGAGAGAATGCCCTGTTCGAATCCCATCTCTACCTAGAGTTATGGAGAAGAACCAACTTCTCCCAAAGGCTCAGTTTTCCTCACCTGTACAATGGGGACGACAAAAGCACCTCCCTCCTGGTGAGGACTGAAAGCACAGGCCCGGCACACGAGGGCCCAGCTCAAACGTTCCCACCTTATCGCTGCTGCAGCCCGGGCAGGCCTGCCCACCAGCCTACCCACTGGGGCAGGAAGACCTGTCCTGGGCAGTGCTGGAGGACCAACCCACCAAACAGGAGGCCTGTGCAAGGCTGGACAAGGCACCCTGTCACAGCTCCTTCCTCTCCTCCCTCTTCCCCGCCCCACCTCCACCCACCCAAGCGCCTTTGACTCTAGAGTCTAATGTGAAAGTCTCAGGTCGGCACCTTCGTGGAACGTGCCATCCTGCACAATTGCAAATGCCGATTATACAGCTCCTTCCTCTGTGGGGAGCCCCCAAGCTGCAGAAGCACCGCCCCCCACCAGCACACTGCCAGCAGAGGCACACTCCCAGCTCGGCTCCTTGAGAAGCCTGCCTTCCGTGCCGCGAACAAGGGGCCACTGTGCGGCTGCCCAGCCAGACCCAGATATTTTAACAGCTGCATTGTGTGTTCCTGAGGCACGATTCCTGAGCGGCGAGGAAAAACAAGCTTCGCCTCTGCCCCGAGGAGGGAAAACAGACCGCCCTTGGCAGGCTGCAGGCGGGGGAAGGCCTCCACAGGGCCCAGGGAACCGACCTGGCGCACAGGGATCCAGGCCCCCAGGCCCCCTTAATCCAAGACGGGGAGTGGGGAGAGAGGCAAGGACAGAGGCCCAGTGAGTGGAGAAAACCCCGAAGGAGGCTCTGAGAAGGGGAAAGGGGACAAGAAAGGTGAGGAGGTAACCAAGGAACGTGTCCAAATCTCACTGGGTGTCTGCCCCCACTGCCCCCCCAGACCCACTCCCCCCCATTCTAAGCTAACCCTGTTTCCCACCTAAGCATGCTGTCTAATGTGCGTCCAACTGGTCACGCTCTTCCCTCGGCCTGCAGTGCGATTTCCCCAGAGTCCTCCCGCTTGCTGACCCCCACGCCAGGCCAGGTTAGGGGTCAGTTCTGTCTCCTGCCCCTGAGGTCACGCTCCAGGTCACTGCATGTGTTTACATGTCTATTCCCTTTCATGCTTGCCCCAGCTGCAGGCTCAGTCAACATTTGCAGACTGACTTGACTCTGCCCATTTGTTGACTGACTGCAGCACTTAAGCCTGTAAGAATCCTCCTGTCCTTGTGGTGTCCCCTCAGGCCCCCATCCCCACAAAATCAGGGTGACTCCCATGATCCATCAGCACAGAAGGGCCAGGCAGAAGATGAGCACAGGTTCTTCGGTCAGGACCGGGATGTGGGTGCAGAGCGTGGCGGGTGGGTAACTGTATTCAACTCAGTGTCTGCCACAGGCAGCCGTTGCCAGCATTGCTGTGAAGGTCTTCAGGGTGAAATTCTACTGGCAGCCCTTCCCTTAAAGTATAAACTCCCTCAGGTCAAAGACTCTATGCCTAGTGCTTAGTAACTCAAGTCTATAAGTTGCTAAGCACCTACTGTGCTGTAAGCACACACCATTTTCAAGACAAAGAAAAACTTGAGTGCTTGTTGCTTCAAAGGTGCTTTTTGAGCCACTATGCACTCAAAGGAGCTCTTTTCTCTCAGTGGAAATGTAGGCTGGGAAGTGGCATGGTGCAGGTGGCACTCCCACATCCTTCCAGTGAGTACCTCTAGGGGATCATGGGGACCCAGGCCTTTGCCAGGGCTAGAGGAGAGAGGGTTGCACACCCGGATTAAATCTCACCTCTTCAAACCTCTTGGTGTAAGTGACCCGAGCCACGGAGGCTCTCCTGAGGAAGGGGCTGGGCGCTGGGTACTGGGACTCGCGGAGCCCACCCAGAGGTGAGAGAACCTCAGCTTGGGTTCTCTGCTACAGCCCTACTGAGGACACTTGAGACTATGAGGCTGCCTTGCAAGGAGCCACTCTAGGCCCCAAACCACATCTTCCTAGCTCCTTTGGCCTTCTCCTTCTGATCCTGGAGTCTGGCAGCAAAAAAGGCCTCCAGGGGTCACTCATCCAGCCCCCTGGCCAGGCAGCTCAGGTACAGAGCAGTCCCTTGCCAATGCTGCATGATACACAGGTGCTGTCCCCAAGCTCTTTACCAATTTATGCCGCAGGTGGCTGGTCTCAGCTGACCACATTGCCCCCTAGCCTCAACTGCACCCCGATTCGATGGGCAACTCTGGGTAAGTGTCCCCCCTTCTCTGAGCTCAGTGGCCCACCTGTGAGGGGGACAGGCTGGACCCTCAGGAAGCGCATGCCATGCCACAATTGGCAGAAACAGGAATTCTGGCATGTGAGGAACACAGGATCCCAGTAAACGGACCCAAGTCACCTGTGTCCATGAACCAGCAACTGTATGCTGAGCACCAACAATCTCCAAAGCCTGAGGCCGCCCTCTCCATGGGTGGTGCTGGGCCTGGGGTAGGGGCAGGGCAGAGGGAGGAGGGCTGGCTACAGATTCGGGGCGGTTGCTCCGTCTCTCAAGGCCGGTGGGTGGCCTGGCATCCTGGTTCGGCTTGTGCAGCACCCTGCTCCGACTTGCCCAGCCACGGCCCTCCGCACACCTTCCAGGCAATGCCCACACCCTGCCTTCTGTCTGTGCCTCTGCCAGTCTCCTTTCCTGGACTCTGCCAACAACCAACGGCCACGCTGGCGAGTGATGCCAACAGGGGCGTCCTGCCTTTGCCTGGCATCTTTGTGCCTCAAGTGAGAGGAGGGGACCCCAGGCCCACCTGCTACGCTGTCCCGGTTGAGCCTCACCCATGTGCAATCCCAGCCTCTCCCAGGCCTCGCTCTGTTGCCTGTATGCCCGGGAGTCCCTATGGCCTCACATGCCCTTCCTGTCTCCTGGCAGTCACACATCCCAGCCTAAACTAGGTGTCTGGGCCCCCAGGCCTGGTGACCTGATACCCAACCCAGCACTCTGTGGGTCAGCTGCAGCCTGAGTACTTCTCCACTCAGGGAGGCCAGGGAACTTCTCAGGGCTCCATGACTTGGGACAAGAATGAAATTCTTTATTCAGGTGGCACACAATTCTGAGGGCCTACTGTCTGCCAAACCCAGGGCTGCCACCTTGACTGAACAGGTGAATTAAACACAGTACTCCCAGAGCTCCCAGCCCGCAGTGGGGAGACAGTCAGCAAGGAAAACACTGATGACCCACAATGAGCTTCCTAATAGAGAGTTAAATTCGGCAGGTGTGGGGGCCCTTGGCTAGCTTGAGAGAGATCAGGGAAGGATGCTTGTAGGAAGGGGTAGGTAGCATTTCAAAGGGAGAACAGGTCAGGTCCAGAATGCTCTGCTAATGCAGAGGGGAGTGCGGCAGGTGGAGGGCAGTGCCTGGGCAGCGAGCTGCAGGCAGAACAAATGTGAGGCCCCGTGACTCTGATTCCTGGGAGTCAGAGGTCAGCAGACAGCCAGCACTCACTCACGGTGGTCCCCTGTGAGAAAATGAACAACGTCTGCATCTGGGCACAGGAAACTCCCAAGGCCTGGGTCCTCCCTGCCTCCTCAGCATCAATGCTACCAACTCAACCCCAGGCTCTCGGTGGGGGTGTGTCCAGAACTCTGCAACCCCCCAGACACTGCACGCAGGCCTCTGTACTCACGCTCTTTCCCCAGAAACACCTGTCCCCCCAGCCCTGCCTGATTACCTCCTGCTTATACCTTTAAGGAGAAGGCCGTGTCACCTGCCCCAGGAGTGTCTCCCAGCCCTCCCACTCCAGGCTGGCACCGTGCTCCCGCAGGTCCCCATGTCAGCCAGCGCACCCACAGCACAGCACTCAGGGAGACAGTCCAAGTCTGGGTAACCATCTGCACCCTGCAGGGCTTGGCTCTGACTGGCGCTCCTAGCCCGCCACACCACCAGACTCAGTCAGTGTCCCAGGAAAGTACGTTCAGTGAGAGCCATCAGATGGAACCAGTGTCCTGAATCAGCTGTCTGTGCCCACTGGGACTGCCACACAGTAGAAAGCTGGTGAGGATTATTTAACTGACTCTGAGAACCTAACCAAAAGAGGCAGCCTAGCTGGTGGCTCATATTTTAGATGCCTGACAGAACTCGCTGGTTAAAACAAAACAAAACAAAACAAAACAGAACAAAAAAACTCGTACTCACTACCTGAAATTCTACCCTTAGAGAGTCACTTCTTGAAAACTTTAGTTTTCAAGAACAGCTTATTAAAATGCAAACTGCCCTAGAATAAGGTCAGTGGTTATCACATTATAAGTTCCTTTTCCTAAGGAGAGGGAGGAGCAGGGAGGGGAGTACAGAGAGAAACTGTGGGGACAGAGTGCCAAAAGCCCTGCACCGTTTTGCTGACGGCTGTCCTTGGCTCTCACGGCAAGTCCACACCCTCCTGATAAAAGGAACGCGGCTCTCTGCTTGTTGCTGCGCTTCAGCGTTTCTTGGCATGACACCATATGCAAAACTAAGTGGCTTTGTAGTGTGTGCCCGCTGCTTCTCCTCCCCTCCTTTCGCTGGAGCCCTCCAAGGCACACTCAATCAGGCCCTTTTGTTCCCTGGGCCTTTGGAAGGCTTCCGGAGAGGAAATGAGAGTGCTCTTTAAAGCCCAAGTCCACATGCAGCCCCGCAGATCCCAGTCTCCCACCAGCCCCCCTGCAGACCTGACTTGTGAGTCGGGGTGCCTCGGGTGAGCTCGGCTTCTGGGTTCCCCAACCAGGACTGTCCCTGGAAAGATGCTCATGGACAACGCCACCCCGCCCCCACCGCCCCATGTAGGAGAGGCCAGGATGACACATGGCACGGCCTCGATTGAAGGGATTCGTCCAAACTGGCAAGAAGCCACAGAGAAGGTAACAGGGCCCCTTGGTCACTGTGTCACCCCCGGTCATTACTGGGAGCTGGGATCCCCGCATCCAGGGCACATCTGATCATTGTAAGGCTTTGCTCCCCAACTTCAGGTCTGCCCATTCGAAGAGGCACTCCTCCAGATCCTGGATCCCATGCCTCCTTCCTCGATGGTACCACACCCAGTCTCCTCGGTCAGCCACCTGCTAATGAGGATGCAGTCCACCAAGGGACCCTGCTGGGCAGGGAGCCTTGCGGAGGTCCCAGAGATCCTCATAGATCCAGAAGTCACCCTCCCATCCTACCTGGGAATCCTCCACTCCAGTGGTTCTCCACTGGGGGCAAATATGCCCCCCAGAGGACATCTGGCGACGTGTAGAAGCTTTTTTTTATAGTTTTCAAATTGTGCTGCTAGCAGCTAGTGGGTAGGGGCCAGGGATGCTGCTAGACACCCTACAACGAGCAGGACACCCCCACAACAGAATTATTCAGCCAAAACATCTGTGGTGCCAAGGCTGAGAAACCTTAATGTAGAGTATTCTAGACACTTGGTCATCTGACTCCTGCTTGGATACCCCTCAGGAATGGGCACTCACTACCGTTTGCGGTAAGGGGAGGCGGTGTGAAGAAGTGCTGGATGTGAAGCGTGGGTTTGCCTCTTGCTGGACACTGTGGGCAAGGGACCCAGCTTCCGTTCACCTCAGAATCTCTCAGGGGGAAATGGGGCTAGGAATTTGATGTTCTGGGGTTGTCACAAATGAGTTCACTAGTACAGCACTGCAGACACAAAAGGCACTCAAACCAGAGGAGATGGTCTGGCTTTAGAATACACTAGAGAGCAGAACTCCAGCTATCCCAATAATTGCTGAGTCCACCGCCACCTGTAAAACATCTGCTAAGTCCCTGTCCCGTCTCACTGACCCTGTCACAAGTTAAAAGGGACATGTGAGACAGACGTTCACTGCAGGGTTAGCTACACCCAGAAAACCCAAGAGCAACCTCCATGGTAACAGAAGGAAAATAATTTTTTATATTTCTCTGTACAATAGCAACATAATAGGACAGTATTGCAGCTATTTTAGGTCATTGCTATGAAGGTATACGAATACAGAAATGTTTAAGATCAAGGTAGGTGGAACTAAAACAACGGGCAAGGCACCTAGCAATAGTGATGAGAGTGAACGTATGTGCAAGAGGAAGAAAATATTAAAAAACCTTTGTTAGGATGATGGGATTTGGGGTCATGCTGAATTTTGGGCATGTTCTTTAATGTAAAGTTTATACTGCTTTTCCCATTAAAATGTTTATTAATGACTATAGAGAAAATAGTAGAAGGAACTACAAGTCTAGCCTTGCTTCTGACTGTGAAGAAAACAGGTAAGATAAATCTCAGGTAGTGACAGTGCCCTGCCAGTTCCGAGGGGAGCCCCCCAGGCCTCAGAATGGGTGCTGCTGCTCCCGGGCTTCTGACCCCTGTCGGGCAAAGGAGAAAGCTCTGCCCACCCAACTCCACTACCCACAGAGCCGAGTCTCGCTGCAGCTGCCCAGAGCAGGCTCCACTCCCTACAATTTGCCTCTGAATTGTCACGACCCTCCTCTTTTTAGAGGAAGGATTGAAAGGAGTGAGGCAGTGGAGTCTGGGCCCTGGGTCTGACCACCTTCCACAGCCCCCGCTGGGTCCGGCATCCTCCAAGGCACCAGGCTGCCCATCCCAAGTGAGGACCCTGTTCTTCAGAGGCCTGGAAACAGGGCTGAAGGGTCCCCTCCTGAGGACGTTACAGCCCAGAGACCTTGCCCCAGACTGGCCCCCAATCTCAGGGGGTTCCAAATTGAATGCATCGAAACTCTTTTCAAAAAGGCTCTCAAAACCTCAGTCTCTCCACAACACCAACAGATAGGCACCCCCTCTATACCTCCCTTCTTCCAGAGGGCCCACGCCAGTCATCCCCCCAGAAAACGCTGAAAAGCTGAGAATCGCCCCAGCAGCCCGACTTTTCCCTTTGCTCGGCCAGCACAGCAGAGCCAGCGCCACTGAACCAGCCCTGCCCGCGGCCCAGGCTGCCGGTGGGCCCTCTGGACCGCGGCCCGCCTTCCCCGCCCTGCTTCCGGCACAGAGGACGGCCACGGAGTCCCAGACATGGAAGGGCCAGAGAGGAAGCAGCGGAGTCCAAAAAGGCAAGAGCAGAGATGACCTGGGGAAGAGAAGGCCACCGGCTCTAAGGAATACACACGCACAGGCCTTGTCCCCTCTCCCAAACCGCATGGGGAAATCCCAAGGAATAATAGGTTTGGGGGATTTGTTTGGGGACGACAGAGTCATTAAGAGTGAAAGGGGAGTCCCCCAGCAATAAAACTGACAGGACTGTTCGTGCCACCGTGGCCAAGTGTCCCATCCATAGCTGCTGGGCACCTGCAAGGCAGATGCCAGGGTCCCCTTCCTAGGTGGAAACTGCAGAGACCCAGCCACATATGGGGGGACATCACACTGAAACCCAGGCCTCCTTCCAACAGGTCACCACCTTTCCTTAACTCCTGGCATCTTATCCCCCCGCTCCTCAGTGTCTGAAATGCCACCGCCACGAGCCTGTCTGCCTGGGTTCTGTTGTTCCAGCTCCACAGGGCTCTGGTGGCACCTTTGAGATATCTAGAGGAAAACTGAGGTGGGGGTGGGGGGATAAATACTTATTGGAGCACTTCCCATAGGGGAGTCCCCAAGTATCACCTCAGGCCACCTCCTGTGCATGGCCTCCTACAAGGATGGCACGATTGCACACCCCATCTCAGACACTACTGGACGGAGGCTCAGAGGGCCTGACAGTAGGGTCCAGTCGCAGAGCCAGTGCCAGTGTGCTCAGGTTTGGCTCCAAAGCCCCAGCCCTGTTCTCCTGGGGAGTCATCACACCCCCCTCATCGGAGGTCGTTTGCCCACACTCCTTCCCACTCGGCCGGACTGACCTTCAGTGAGGGCGGGCAGGTGGGCTGGACGGGTCCAGGCCGGCGGCAGCCCCGCAACGCCTGGCCCCTGGTGGGCGCTTACCTTCTGTTCTCTCATCTCGTCCTCCCCGACAGCCTGAAAGTGGGCGCAGCTAGTGTCTCCTTTTCCAGTTGAGGAAACCATGACAAAGAGAGGTGTGTGCCCAGTGCAAGAGATGTGTGAGTTGGACACGTTGAAGCCACTCAGGACTCAGGTACCTTGGGGCAAAAGGTGAGCCAGCTCCAGGCCCCAGGGCAGCTGGGGATGCCCCGCCTGCAGCCGGACAGTCCTGGGAGGAGGTGGGGTGGGGGTCACAGCCATAGCGTCCTGACACTGTACACTGCTCAGAAACGCGTCAGAAATCCTCCAGAGAACTCGACACAGGGCTTCACTGGGAGAGGGGAACTGGGAGCCATCTCTGCCACGAACTGCTTGGAGAATCCGCTTCTCTCTCTGGGCCTTGGTTTCCACACCTCTAACGTGTGTGTCAGAACAAACAACCTCCAGGCCTCCTCGAGCTAGGGCTTACATGCTGGATCGTAGGTCCCAAGGGAAGAAGAGCACCCCAAGCAGCAGGGGTGAAGCCAGTGCTAAGGAACTCTGGGAGCTGCGAGACAAGCTCCTAGTGGAGTTAGACCATCCACAGGCTCAGCTTCAGGGAAGGACAAGAAGGAGCCAAGGCCTGGCTGTTGGCTCTGTTCCTGGCACAGTTCTGGGTCTGTGGGCCAAGACTTGGGGACACAAAGAGGATCTTTGGGACCTGCCACCCAGGGAGCCTGCCCCTGGGGCCCTCACAGCAAAGCCAATAGGCAGCAGTTAGGAAAGGTGAGACTGGGTGCTGAGAAATGCAGGTGGCAGGAGACAGCGGGGGAGCAGAAGCGCAGAGCGAGCAGGGCCCAGCCAGGGACGGGGACGGGCCTACAAGGAGGGATAGTTGTGTTGGGCCTGCAGTATGGGCTTTATTCTGAAGGAACTGGGGAGCCACTGAAGGCCTTT
The DNA here is from genome assembly GCA_004026885.1 of Lyroderma lyra. Lineage (NCBI taxonomy): Eukaryota > Metazoa > Chordata > Mammalia > Chiroptera > Megadermatidae > Lyroderma > Lyroderma lyra. The sequence continues at coordinate 174,138 of PVJL010000310.1, read as the reverse complement.
AAGTAAAGGGGTGATATGATGAATGTGAATTTACACAATAAGCCTCGCATCATGACACAAATGTTCCTCCGCCCTTTGCAAACCCATGGCACGTTCCAGATGGCTCTTGGGTCCTCCACAAGCCCCTACTTTACCTCTACTGGCTGAAGCCCCTGACCCTGTAGTTTCTGAACCTGCAGAGGGTATCAGCTGTGAGCACGGGCTGGAGGGCATGTCTACCAACAAGTCATCGTCACTGTAACCCCTGCTGAAGGAAGGGCAAGGTCATCTACACTGCAGGGGCCGAAGGTTCACTGCCCCCCGCGAGCATGTGAAAGAGGATCCCCTGATGCCGACTGTCAAGAGAGGGCTGTGGGTGCCCGGACCAAGGGAATTGTGTCCTCCCACTGAGGGGACCGTGTGGCCGACATCGGGCAGATGGCTCCCACGCAGACCCTGCCACTTTACCAGCTGAGAGACCTTGGTGGGAGGTTGAACCTCTCGGAGCTGCAGTTTCCTGTGTGTAGGTGACAGTGATACCATCTATTCCATACACCCTCGCGCTGGCTGCCCCATCATCCCCGTGGATCCTGCACCACCTACCTGCTGGAAACTCCCTAGTCCAAGCTTGCCAACCCACAGCCCGGGGCCACACGCGGCCCAGGACGGCCTTAAATGTGGCCCAACACAAATTCGTAACTTTCTTAAAACATTACGAAAATTATGCACGGACCTATTTTTAGCTCATCAGCTATCATTAGTGTTAGTGTATTTTCTGTGCAGGCCAAGACAGTTCTTCTTCCAACGTGGACATGCCTGCTACTCCTTCCGGGGAAGCGGAGTGAATGGCTGTCACCCCCACGCCCCCGAAAAGACTTCCAGAGGGTCCGCCGTGAGCAGTCATCTGTCTGTCTGTCTGTCTGCCTGTCTTCCCTTTCTCTCTCATTCTTTCTATTATTCTTTTCTCTTTCCTCCTGCCCTTCCTTCCTTCTTTCACACCCACCGTGGGACAGACAGCGAGGGCCCTACACATCACAGAGACAGAAGCTGTCTCTGCTTATCAGAAAGAAAGCATGGAGGCAGCCTGTGGCTGGTGCCGCTTCCCACCTCCTGGCCAGAGCCCTGCAATTAGGCCTTGGTCTCAACACGTCTGCCTCGTCTGAATTCTAGGACGGCGTGCACGTGTGTGTGGGAGAGGATGCGTATGTGTATGCCATCACACCAGCCTCCCCTTTTCAGTGGTAACTGCTGAGGAAGGCCCCAGTAATAGACACCCAGCAAGCACTTACACGCTACCGCAAAAAGCCACGTGTGGCTGAGCCTACTCTCCTTCACCACTAGGCTGAGGAAAGGTGTGTGTGTTGTCTGTCTTCTTTCCCCACTTCCCTAACCAAAACACACCCATGACACAAACACACATGCACACTCAACTTACACACATACACACACTCTCTGACAGCTCAGACCTGCACTCGGCCAGGTGTGGAAGGGAGGGCAGAGCATGAGGGGCGATCCCAGCCTGGGGAGGCAGGCCTGTACCATGGTTAGGAGCAAGGATCAGGGGTCAGGTCGTCTGAGAGTCTAATCCAGTCCTGTGTGCCACTGGCAGACTAGTTAGCTTCCCTGGGCATCCATGCCCCCCAGCCCCCGCCCATAAAGGGTGAGTTAGGTAATGGCCATGGTCCTCCTAGCACGGAGAAAGCCCACAGTAAATGTGAGCCGTGATCACCAGTGCACCACAGGAGTCTCAGTCCTCTTGCTGGGCAGGAAGGATGGCAGACACATTGGGCCCAGCCCTCCAGGCAATGGCCCTGGAATGCCTAGGTCTTGTTCCAGGCTGGTCTGTCCAAATTCCTTCTCCAAGTCAGGTGTTTGGACTCGGTGGCACTTGTGTCCCAAGCACCAGTGTTCTCAACCTCAATGCCTACAGTTGTCAAGGCTGCCCAAGGGGGTTGCTAAGCCAGGAAATGGCTACAGACGGTACTGGCCCCACTGCTTAACCTGGCTGGGGTGTCACTCACACCCTTGGGCAAGACCTGTGGCCAGTAGGATTTCACAGGTCCTGGTTTGCCTCAGGAAGCAATTGGACCGGCCAGCCTTTCCAGACAGGACTTTGAGAAATGGCTCACCTTCCTGATTTGCTGATTTCATTGGGTAAAGGTTTGTCTGTCTGTCAATACTTCACACCGCCAGTGCATGCAGTACTCTGCACAGCAATGGCACAGGATGGCACACAGCCGACAGTGCCTTTATTTTTATTTTACACAGGGAAGTGCGTGCGTGTACAAGGAGGGGCGTTTACATTCTTCCCTGTGACTTGTGCTCCATTTCCCCTGAAACATCCATCATCTCAGGCAAGGCTGGAGGTCAGGTGCCCAAACCCGGAGCTAGACCCAGACTATCTTCTCATTCACCTCAAGTCTTCCCCTGGCATAACCAGGAGCATATCTCACAAAGTCTCTGGTGTTTCTCACCCTACCTGGTGGCTTCCCTGTCTCTCTTCCCAAGAGCAGGACAAGCCAGCCAGATGTCCTGAGTTCATGTGACAAGGGAAGCCAGACTCTCCAGTGTCTCACCCTGAAGCCCCCTACAAGAAGGCCCACCTATCCATGCCTCCAGCTTGCTGTACACCCATAAGCCCAGGTAAACATGTCCTGAGGTTACTGACTCTCCTGTCCCACCCCACTCGTCACATACACAATCTGAGTACCCACCGGCCTGCCTCTCAGATCCCCCCGCACCGGGCAGAGTGCCTGGCCCAGGCCGTTCACTGGCCCTATCACTGCCCTGCTAAGACAGACCACAGAGACCAGGGCTGGTCCCAGCCCTGACGTCACCTGCCCTGGGAACCTGGCAGATAGCCCACTATGCTCCCTTAATTATTGTCTCTGGCTGTGTGGGAGAACTATAAGCTGCAGAGATTGAATCAGGACTAGCAAGAGGGCAACTTGAGTCACAGGAGAAGTGGTGCTGGGATTGGATAACCGAGTTCCAAGGGGCTGAGGAGCAGCCAGGAAGCCCGAGGGCTGCCCAATGAGTGCCTCCCGACGCAGAAGACAGGGAAGCCCTCCCGAGCCCAGGCTTGGAGGACCGAGCCCATCGGAGGGGTCTGTTCACTCAACAGGGGAAGTCCAGCTCTGGAGGCCGTGATGACAGGAGGAGAGCCCACCAGTGGAGTCGAGCTGGCAGGTCTTTTCCACTGGGCACCTGGAGACCTTCCCTCCTCTGAGTCCTGTACCATTAGAAGCAAGTTGGCAGCTGCTCGAGGCCCACCTGATGTTCAACAGCTCACCTGGCCAAACCCAGGCCCCACCGGTGGGAGCTGCCTGCTCCCCGGCTCCCCAGCATATTTTGCACCCCAAGAGTCTACACACTGGGTTCACATGCCCCAATCTACACTCAGATGCACTCACCACTGTCCCAAACAAGGTGTCCACTTGGAGAAAAAGTCTGCTAAGACCCTCAGGTTTTATCTGCTGCTGCCACTACACTCCCCTGCCTCGTTCCTCCCCAGGCTGTGCAGGGCGCAGGTCTGTGGGTCCACACAGTGGGGGCATGGCACCGCAGACCTCGGGGTGACCCACAACCCATGGCCCATCTCAGAGCCACCCTGCAGAAGACATGCCAGCAGTCCCTCACCCACGACAGGCGCTGGGCAAAGAGCACGGAGGCACCTGTGCGAGGCCTCCCCCTCCCTATCTCATTCTAACACTCACTCACCCTACACACGGGCACCCCCTCATACATGCACTCCACAACATGCTCTCACGTTCACTCACACACGCACTCACAAATTCTCACATCAGTCACACACACTGCCACACTCACACGGACTCACAGTCACACCTCTTCACACTCACACCACTGACAGCGCCGCCCCCACTGCTGGACGCCCCAGTCCCTTCCTGACAGCAGTGCTGCTCACTGCAGAGGAGGGGGTGGGGTGTGGTCCTGGAGAAGGAAGCCTCTGGCAGTGAGTGCAGGAAGTTTCCGGGTAGTAGAGGCCCTGGCTCAGGGGCAGAGGAGACCTGCCTTTGCTCAGGTCTCCTGAGGCAGTCACCGCGGCCCCCAGCTCCACACACACACACACACACACAGGCTGCACCAGAGGCCCCAACCAGCTGTACCCTTCCCTCAAACCCCTAGCGACTCTCTGGCCCCTTTGGGGAGAAAGCTGACCGAGATGCTTTGACCTGCTGTCAGCACCGGGCTTCCACAGCCCCCATAGCCCACCACTTCCTATGGACCTCCTGGCTTCCTGCTCGCACAGAGGCAGGAAAGACAGAGGATCTGAGCCTGCATCCCACCCTTGCACCCACAGGACCCAGCTTCCACCATCAAGACTCACTGTGCTCTCCTTCCTGACCCCCATCAGACCCCACTCCCGTGTCTAGAGCAGAGGAGCAGGCCCAGGACCTATGGAGGGAACCCAGGGGGGAAAATGCCAACCACCGAGCACACGGGGGCACGCAGGCAGGCCAGGGCCCTCCCCGTCCCCGTCACCCTTCCCTAGGAAGCCAGCAGGCAGCTCCCAGTCACACCCAGGAGTCTGACTGAGGACCAGCCTTCCTAGAAAAGTACCCTGGTCACTTCTGCACAGACCACTGAGCTGAGCAGGCTCACACAGCAGGCCTCTCTCAGGTTTTCTGAAGGAGTAAACACACCAGTCTCTCTTCCATTCTAGAACATACCTGGGCTCACAACAACTCCTTCATCTGGCCCCGGGACTCCCTTTGTTTGCAGCATGGCACTCCTAGTTCACTGCCTACTAATAGTCTCCAATTGAAAGGACCTATGGAGCCTCACACTGAACCCCTCATCTCACAGATGAAGACCTGTAGCCCAGAGACGGTAAGACACTTCCCCATTGCTGCACAGCGGGGGCAGAACCAGCATTCACATCCTGTTCCCAGACTTAGGCCTCTTTTCCCAGCACATGCAGGGCTCAGGGTAGAAGGAAAAACAAGGAAATGAAAGGGGGTGAGGTGTAGAGCCCACACCGACGTGCTTCATGGCACCTGATTATCCGTTCCCACCAAGCCTCTTTACCAACCCACCTGTGTCACGTAGGCCCACGGGACTCAGCCACAGACTTTCAGGGACTCTCCCACCCCAGAAAGGGGGAGAGAGCAGGGCCAACATAGCGGTACAGCAGGTGCTGCAAGAGGCAGATGAGGGAGCCCCATCGCTGGGATGCGCCACGTGCACATGACCCCCAGGATCTTCCCTGGGAGTGAAGCCCCAGTGTTCACTAGCACCCCCGTGACCCACTGCCACAGGGACTGTCCTGGCCCAGAGCCCTGGGTCTAGAAACCATCCCATCTGCCTATCCAACCTTCCCAACAGCAGGGGACTCGGACCCTAAGCAGCACCCCACCCCAGGGCCTGAGGCTACGTGCCTCCCCTTAAAAGGTGTCAGAGGAGGAGTCAGGCTTGCATGCAGTCAGCCTGGATTCCGAAGCGAACAGTACCTCTCATGAGCTGTGTAACCCAACATTTCTGAGCCTCTGGTCCCCCATGGGGAAATTGGGTATAACATAACCCACACTGGGAAGATTTGGTGTGTCCACATGTGTCAAGACTAGATGCTCAGTGACACTGCCTTCTCTCCCCTCACACATGGCATCCCCCACCTGCCCCAGCACCTGCTGGGGGTGGCCTGGGTTCAGGAGCTGCCATCTCTGGAAAAGCAGCACCCAGTTCAGCCCCGGTAGCAAAGGGCCCCGTCTTACTGACAGGACAGTCCTAGCCCCCAGGCAAGGCCAAGCCAAGGACAGGGATTTGTGCATGACTGTGCGAGAATATTAATGAAACAAAGGCCAGGGGCCAAGGGCCATGGAGCACAAAGTGACAGGAGCTCAGGAGGAGAGTCTGGTCTGCTACTCCATGGGCCGGCACGCCCTCTCTCAGCCACAGCACAGCCTGCACCCACTGGGCCCATGCTCAGGGCCAGCGTGGCATAGACAACCTGCCCAGGCTCATGGAGGGACTATTATTCCCCCTTTACAGGTGAGGTGGCTGAGGCAATTTACCCAAGTTGACCCTTAGCCACCATGGTCTACAGGATATTCCAGATCGTGGCTCTCAACGCCTTTGCTCTCCAGCTTCAGAGGATCAGATATTTGAACTAGAGAGGCCGGTGAGAGGCCCTGAGCTCTCTGCTGGGCATGTCCAGGGAAGCAAGGTGCCTCCCTCCACCCGCCGGGGCAGACGCTGGCCTGCTCCTCCAAGCACCGAGGCCTGTGGCTCGCCCACTGGCGGAGCATAACCATCTGTCCACGTGTGAAACCATCGCCACGGGCACGCGTGAGGACACCCCAACTACTCTGGCTGGAAACCACTGAACGGCACCGGCAGAGGTAAAGCACATAAATAACATGAGCGTCACGGAGCATAATTATTAAATGTTGTCATTTCAGAAGAAAATTAATTAGCAATAGCTGTAGCTGTCTTATGTCTGCTTAAGCAGCGTGCATCTCAATTAAAATTTAATTGCCTCCGCTTCCATCACAGCAGGTTAAACAGTGAGGTGCCGAGCGAGCGGGATCATGTCTACACAAAGCTGGAATCAGTGTGGCGTGGACGGCCTGTCGCAGAAGAGGAGGGGAGGCGGCAGGCAGAGAAGCTGGCAGGACAGCTCAGTCCTGGCATATCCACGTGCTGGTGCCCACCGGTCCTGGCAAGGGGTCAGAGCTTCCAGGCATAGAGTTGAATGTGGAGGGTGATTCTCTCACCTCCCACATGGACCTGCCCTTGGGAAAAGTGATTTTAAAACTGGCACGATTCGGGTGATTCTCATGGGAGCACTGGCATCTAAAATGCAAAGGTCAGGAACTAGCTGACAACGTGCCACCCACTGGAGGAGGCAAAGGTCCAGGGTAAGGGTGACCAATTCCCATAGCTATAGGGTCATGCAGGGGAGCAGGCCGGACCAGAGGCAACAGAGCATGGTGACAGCTGTGGCCACGGCTCCCTGCTGGCAGGCCCTTCCCCACGCAAAAATGAGGACCCAGGGTGCTACTCTCAACAGTCAAGGATGGGGTCTTTTATTTCAAGTTTCCTGAGTTTTCACACACAGTGTGGGCCTAATTCAAGGGTTATCCACATTGGACCTCTTGCCTAGGAATTTCTGCAAACACGAGGTGGAGGGGACCCCAAAAACCAGAATTACCTTCTGGAGGGTAGGCCCCTTGTAGTACAGGCCTCCCTCACTAAGTAGTGCTCTAAGAACCCATCATATCAGCGTACCAGTTGGGGATGCTGGGAGAGCCTGCCTACGGAAGAGCGTCCGAGCTGTGGCAAACAGATGACTAGGTAGTTCTTCCCTCCACCATGCGTACGCTCCTTGCCCACCCCACACTGAGCGTTCAGCAGTTTTTGACCAAAAACGGCCTGAGCCCCATGCCCCACCCTCTCTAGTCACCTGATCTTGCCTTGAGCACCTTGTGTTTGTTTCCCTGGATGAAAAATGTCCTCAAAGGGAAATGTTTTGCCCATGTGGAAGAGGTGACACAAAAAAATGGCAGAAGCACTAAAAGGCATCAAAATTGACAAGTTCAAAAACTGTTTTGAGCCATGGGAAAGCATCTTGATAGGTGTATTGCATCAAACAGAGAGTACTTGGAAGGTAACTGAAGTTTAAACAGGTAAGAATGAACACAAAAATTTTTAAAATACATTTTGGGTTTTTTGGGGGTCCCCCTTGTAATACACACCCAAAGGTGTCATCTTAGAAAGTAGATTGGGGGAGTTCCCTGGTGGTGTAGTGGCTTAAGGCTTCGGCACTGGTGCTGTCAGCGCTGCAGCCTGGGTTCGATTCCCAGTCAGGAAGCTAACCATATACCAAAAAGCTAAAAAAAAAAAAAAAAAAAAAAAAAAAAAAAAAAAAAAAAAAAAAAAAAAGAAAGTAGATTGGTGTTGCCGGGGGATGAGGACTGAGTGCTAACTTCGCCTGGGGTTTGTTTTCGGAGTGATGGAACTGTTCTAATATTTTCTAGTGGTGAGCGTTGTACAACTGTGAGTGTTCTAAAGAAAACCACTGAATTGTACACCTAAGAGGGTGAATTCTATGGTATGTGAAGGGTATCTCAATAGAGCAGTTAAGGAAAAAAAGAGGTATGGTTTTTACGTCAAATGTACCCAATGGCTGCCACATTTCTCACCCACGTGACTTTCATTCCTGTCTCTGAGCTACGAGAGGCCCTGGCCCAGGCTGGCTGGGGGTTAGGAGCTGGCTCAGCTGACACCCAACGTCAGTGGAGCTTTGGATGTCAGTGGAGCTTCGGATGCTCGTCTAAATTATCAGATTGTATCAGGGAGGCTGCCACTCACCTCAGAAGTAGCATGCTTGTAAGTGAAGGGTCGTGGGTGAGGGGAGGGAGGAATGAATGGGGGAAGAGGCCGGGAAGGAAGCACAGCGAAGCACCGCGGGTCAGGAGCCCGCAAGCTCCGAAGGCCCCACAGCCGCCGAGTCCGAGCGCATCTCCTCCTCGAAGGCAGAAGCCCCGCTTTAAGCCCCGACCTGCGCCTTTGGCCTCACAGCGCTGATGGCCTGCACATACAGCTCTTCCCCTCACCCCATGCCAACTGGGAGCTACTTGAAGGCAGGCGCTGGGCACGGGAGGCTCAAAGAGGACACACGACGAATGAGTGGGGTTTAGCATCTCCCGTGAGCACCAACCAACACCCCGGCTGGCTCAGAGGGCACCGTGCCGGGGGGAGCACAGCGGCAGACAGCAGTGGGGAGCTGGCATGGTGTCCGGAAGCAGACGACGGGAACCCGTCAGCACGATGAGCTGAGCAGCCTGAATGAGGACGTTCCCTTAAACACTGTTCAGGCCCTACCAGCATTCCCACTCTGACCCACTTGTTCCACTTGGAGTAATCCTCCCCACAGGGAGACCTCCCCAGCTGTTACCTACAAGGTTGTCTGCCACAGGAACATGCAGAACGCCAAAATTGTGAACACAACTCCAAACGACCCAAAATAAGGGCCTGGTGAAGTCATCACGGCATGTCCAAATGATGGACTATTTGTCGCTGAAAATAATATTTACGGACTTATTTCATACCATGGGAAGGGCTCATGTTAAAACACCAAGTGAAAAAAATCCAGGATGCAAAGTACCAAATGCAGCAAGCTGTCATGACTCATGACAGGTCACATGCTGGAGGGGCAGTCCTGGAAGGACATGGACCTTCCACCACTCTTTGTTGCCAAATGATTGCAGTTTGGAGGACATTTTTCCTTCTTGATCTGTACTTTCCTAAATTGTCCACATCATTCCTTAGCACGTGGATTATCTGTTTATAATTAATAAAAATATTCTACATCATTTCTCCACAGCAGAAGATATTAATGTCCCCTCCCCACTAAGTGCCAGGTGTCACCCACCTAGAGCCAGGGACCTCTGAGCCTTCGGCTGGGCCTTGGGGCACTCAGGATGGCTCCTTCCTGTGGCTCAGCCTGGACCTGGCCACCTTGGGTGCTCCTGGGACTCAAAATGAATTGTCTCCAGCAAAGCACTCACTGTGCCATGTACTGAGTGTACCCTGGCTGCTAGGCACCACACTAGCTCCTGTGGACACCAAAATGCACATAGTCTGTACTCTCAGGCAGTTTTGCTTTATGGAAACAAAAAACAAGGAGATAGCACTTAATTGCAGAACAGGATGTGAGTCTCTAGGAGCTGGGGAAGGGGTTGAGAGGGGAAAGGAAGGCTCCCCAGGAGGGAGGCCTTGGGTATTACCAAAGAACATGAACATTATCCAATACCAAGGTTTGCACAAGACCAATAGCACCAATCCCCATCCTGAGCCGTGACAGGTATTGTTAATCAATCACAGAACTTTTTTCCCAGAAGTCCTTGTGGTCCTTCTCCTGCAGGACATTAGACAACTTCATCCAATCAAACTGTCCTGGCAGGGAAGGCAAACCCCCCTCCATGTGTGGGGGCAATGCAGCATCTACACAAGGGAGTGGCATGACCACAGAGCATTTGACATGGTCACTAGGGAAACGAGAGTAGCCAGCCAGCAGGAAGAACAGGAAGGAGACAGGTGTAAAAAATCCAAGCACCAGAGGCATAAACTATGAGTGTCCCGTCCCTAAGCAACGTGGAGGCCCTCCTCATGGAGACAGCAACAAGGAAGGAAGAGAGCAGGACCGCAAGGCCACATGGCCCACTCTGACACCAGTGTCCTCTCTCCTAAGTTGGAGGAGTCCTGACCAAGAAGCCCAGCAGCCCCTCTGGAAGGAAGAAGACTGGGCACTTGGCTGAGCAGCTGCCTGCACAGAAGGTCTGCATCGGGCAGCTTACCGCTGGGACAGGCAGAAGGTCCCCCATGATGGCCTGGCACCTGCTCAATGACTCGGCTTCCCAGCCAGAGTGGCAGTGTGAGCTATACTCACTGCTCGTCCAGAGCACGTGGCTCCCCACAGCACATGTCCTGTCTCCTCGAGGAGACTGCAAATGTTTTTGAGAAAGGGAAAGACCCTTCATTTACCCCTAACTTCACAACTCGTAGGACTTGGAGTTAGAAGGAAGGGCCCTTGGAACACACCCAGCTTGACCTGTCTGTCATCTTACAAATGTGGAAGGCCAGATGCAGAAATATGGAGCCATCTGCCCAAGGTCACAGAGCTGAGGAGAGGCAAAGCAAGAGTTAGCCTGAGTCCAGAGTGGTCCACTGCATAGTTCTATCTCCTGAGTCTAGGAGAGTGCTAAACCTCAGGGTACCCACAAACATTTGCTGATGGGCCAATACACGCAGGGAAGGGCAGTGCAAGACCAGACGCCCTGGCTGAGTGGTGGTCCGGAGGCTGGAGGCCACTCTGCACAGGCCTGCCTTCTCGCACAGAGCATGCACGGAGAGGCTTAAGACCTTGTGGAGCCAGGACTCACGCAGAGCCCATCACGGGCGCTCCTGGTCAGGATCAGACGGCTGCCCTTTCGTGTTCACTCGGGCGTGCTTTCCAAAAGACTCTCTGATTTGCTGCCACAGAGCCACATGCAGCCGGGCAAAACGAGGGTTCCTGGTGGGCTCTGGGCCTGGGCAGCCAGGGCAGAGATGGAAGGCATAACCAGTGTCTGGGTTCCAAAGACTGAACTCAGACTTGGTGTCTAAGACATGGGGGCAGGTGTGGTGGTGCCTCTTTCCATCTAGCCCTGTAAGCACATCCCAAAGGTGGAGCACATTCCCATGTCGCTCCATCATTCACCAGCACTCCTGGGTGCCTTTGTATCTAAACTAGGCACTGAGCTGGGACCCAGACAATGGCTACTCCTCACCTTCAGTGCACCTCCTTGGTCCAGCTGGAAAGACAGACAGGTAAACCATCACCAGCGCTGGATCTGTGCCCAAGGGGACCTGAGGTGGGCGCGGAGGGGGAGGTGGAAGGGGTGGGAGAGGCATTCCAGCAAAAGCTGGCCAGGTAAAGGCCTAGAGAAGACGAAATTGTGGGCACCGATGGGGAACTGTTCATCAGGAGCACAGAGGATGAGTATTGGGGTGTGGGGCTGGGAACATGGAAGTCGAGGGCCAGGAAGCCCCCTATGGAGCCACAAAGTCGTACAATTCCAGGGGACACCAAGTGTAAATTTGACTCCAACCAGAATACAGAGTGAGTGGTGTCCAGAGTCAGACCACCTGGGCCACAGGCTGGGGGGCAGAGACTGCTTGAGTGGGAAAGGCATGGAGAAAAGTTCTCACTTCCATTCTCAGACAACTTGGGGCTGGGAATGGGCAGTTGAGGCTTCCAACCCAGGGGAGGAAAGGCCCCTGCAAGGACATGGGATTACAGGGCCCCAGTGACTCAGAGACACCAGCAGTGTTCTCTCCTATCAGTCAACCCCTTAACCCCACCCCAGTCATCAAATATCAAAGGTCAAGCTCTCAAGGCATTCAGCCCAGTCCTGAAAACCCCACCCTCCCAGGTTTCTAAAGACCCACCAGGAACCCTGGCCAAGCTGGTTTCAACAGCTACTCCAGGCAGCTCCCTCTTCTGCAGGGCCAAGGGGGAAAGAGGCACAGACACACACTTGTCGACCAGGACCTGTCCAGCTGTTTGGACTGCTAGAGGCACATATGTGCAGGGTTTATAACTCAAATGTTCACACACTCTCACAAGCTCAAAACCCATGCACAGCCAGAAATGCACTCACACACAAATGCACACACATGCAAACACACACAGTAACACAGACACACTCCTACATTCACAGATAGTTATAGACAACATACACACCAAATACACACATACACACTCTCACACAGCAGCACACACGTGTACATACTTGCATGCATACACGCAGGAGCACCACAAGGAAAAATCTCTGAGCTTGCCTCCTATAACTTGGGGAAATAAATCATTTCCTAGAAGGTGAACTCCAGAGCTCAGGTTTATACAGTTTGCAATTGCCTTGGCGGCAGCAGAATCGGGTATTAAATTTGAGTTGCCCAACACAGGTTCAGATGATCCCCCAGCAGCTAAAAGGGCTGGGTTAGATCTATAGGGCTTGGAGGGGACGCCGTGCAGAGACAAATTCCCAAAGAAGCGGGTAAATGCACAGGTCCTGAAGTTCTGGGGTGCCCCTGGGCCCCAGGCACCCAGGGAGCCTTGGAATCTTCCACTCTACAGCAGAAGAGCCCACTGGACTCAGGTAGCACTGGCTGCCCAGCACTGGCGTGGGCTCGCCATTGCGTGAGGTACGTGCTTGCTTTTGCCCAGGTTACTGAGGAAGCTGGCAGTGCTCAGGAAATGTCCAAAGGCCCAGGAGTCTCCCCTGATTTTCCTTCATTCCTCCATCTGTGGATCCATCTGCTCATTCAATAAACACTGGCTGTGAGTGCCAGGGCCAGACACTGAACTGAGTGCCAAAGTGGGGCCCCAAAGTCAGAGTGGATGCTGGGGGCAGGCAGGCAATAGCCTCTGGGAGAGGAAAGAGCTACTTTCTGTCCCAGAGTGTCCTGCCGTTGGATCATTTCTTAGAGAAGAACCTTGAGAAGCCACAAGGATAAGGCCTGCCAGCCTGGGAGAAGACCGCAAATTTCCCGACTGAATGAATGAGTAATAAGGAATGGGGACATCTGCTTGGCTCCCCAGGTACATTACCCAACTGTTAAATGTTCCTGGCCCACCTTTCCAGAGTCCCCACTGCCAGAGCCAGGCCTGTCCAGGCAGGAAAGGACGAGCTGGGCATGAGGGAGGCTGCAGCCAGCTGGGCTGCGTACATGCATGTGGGAGGCCTTTGTGGACAGGCAGACCCAGGCCCTGATATCCTGGCAAACTGGCCAAAGGCTGGAGCAGGACCTGCGGGGCCCCGAACAAGGGATGAGCTCATCCCGCCACAGTCAGCAGGGAGGGGGGACTGACAGATCCACTACCCTCCACATCCTGGGAGAGCAGCCCAACCCTCACAGGAATGAGGCAGGGGCCACTACGTGTCCTCTCGGCTCTCCGGATGGCAGCGGCCACTTAGAATGCTCTCTAGGTCCAGGCATCATCCGAACGGCTATTTTATCTTCATGACAAGCCGACAAGATAAGAACAAGGACCTCCATGCCACATGGAAGGAAACTGAGGCGCAAAGGGATGCAGAGTGCTCAGGCCACACAGCTAAGTGACCAGGTTGGCCTGGCTCCAAAGGCAAGGGAGGGCAGGCTCCCTCATCACTCAGCAAGACGCTGCATGGACGGAATCCGTCTCCTCACAGCGGTGGCCTCTGCCCTCCAGCAGCCTGAAGACACATCTTCTCACGTGCAGTTCAACAGGCCCGACAACAGCGCCCAAGGCTGCCACCGACAGTCCCCACGCACCAAGCTCGGTGGACCGTCACCTCTCTGAGCCTCAGTGTCATCCTCTATTAAGTGGGGACAAATTCGGCCACTGCACAGGGCAACTGTGAGGAGTGGATGGAAAGATGCACCGGAGCCCTGAGCACAGAGGCTGGCAGAGTCGATGCTCACAGAAGACATGAGCATGAGAGATGATATTGTTATTCAACCACCATTGATCCTGCAGCTTTTAATTAAAAATAAAACTGCCAAGTACATGGTTAAGATTGGAATAAAGACATGAAAGGAGAGTCTAGATGGCTCTAGGTTCCAGGAGCGTCAGAGCGGGTATGGACTGAGCCCTGAGGAGCATGCAGCAGCATGACGGAGAATGACAGCCACCAGGCATGGAGCCTTGTGACGTGCCTGACCCGGGGGGCTCAGCACTTCCTAGCTATGACTACCTCCCTCACAACTCCCAACACCCACGTGAAGTGGGACTGGACAACCTCCTCTTCCAGATGCAGAACAAGTGGCACTGAGCACAGAAGCACCTGAGGATGACAGGAGCCAGGGCTGAGGTTAGGCAGCTGAGCCCGCGTGGGGTGGGGTGACCCAAGCTAGGGTGGCAGCCAGCCTGTGACTCTTGGAGAGAAGGCCAGCAGGGGACGGGGCAGGGGGTGTGCAGGTGAGGTGGGAAGAAGCCCCCTCGGCTCCTGTGCCCCCGTGCCAATTTGGCAAGGGTATTAAAAAGTTTCTTTTCAATTACTTCTTTCTTGAAAATTACTAACAGCGCTCTGATGGAGATGCGATTTAATTTCCCAATTGGTTTGGAAATGAGGAGACCCATAATTGTTTGACCCCTCACCAGCAGCAGATGGGGAGAGGGAGGCTGGCTCCTCAGAGGCTGATCGTGAAGAAAAACATCCCCACTGAACGTGCTCAGCCCCGGGCACCAGACAGCAGTGGGGTGCAGGCTGACAGTCAGCCCTCTGCACCCCATGCCCTGCTCAGCACACCCAAGGACCTGGCCTCATGCTCTACTCATACTTGGAAAAGCTCTGAGCCCACTGTGCCCAGGCTCCGTGCCTCTGAGGAAGTCAGCTCTAAGCAGCCAGGCCTGACCACCCCACAGAGACCCAGGCCCCCAGCCCGGAAGGCGGAAAGCGCAGTGAACCACGCAGAGAAAAGGAAAAGGCGCAGCCCTTAGGCGGAGCGTGCACCTCCTTCCTGATAAACCCCGGAGAGGTGGGCATGCCTACAATCACTGGACAAGCGAGGCGACTGAAAGCCAGGTGCTCAATTCCTAAGGGCGAGGCCTTGGTCTGAACCTGAAGACCAAGTTCTTTCCATCCGGGCCTCCCTCCATCTCCACTACATTCTCACGGATGGGTGAACACAAAAATGCCTTCGATGAGGCCTCCCACCCAGTGACCCTGAAGACCTGGGAATAGGCCCCACACAGCACGTTCTTGTGAGTAAAGCCTCTAGGACCAGCCCTGAGTTTCGCTGCAAGTTTTTAGAATCTACTCATATAATAATAATATAACGAGAATGTCCATTGGTTAGTTCAGACGCCAACTCTGTCATGTCATGTCATCTAAGTGATTCATAAAATCACCCTGCAGGTGGGCACTATAACATCTCCATTTTAGATGCAGAAACTGAAGCACAGAGGTTGTGAGAGCAGAGCCAGGATTCCACCAGGCCAGGCTGAGCATAGAGATGCTCCTCCACTGCCCTCACCACCTCGCTGGCTTTCCTATACTTATGACAAACATAAAACTGTGTTCTATGTTCATGCCACAGGGGGAGGGATTTTCTCTCCGATTCCTGAGGTGGGGTCCCTCCTGACCACTGTCTTCTCTTCTCTGCTGAGGGTGGCCTCCCTACCTACCCTCCTACCTCAGTGCTCCTTCCTGAATCCTCTCTAGACTCGCTGAGAGATGCTCCAAGAACCATATTCCTCTCTAAGTGTGGAGCCTGGGGTCAGAGGCCAAGGGGCACGTGGCCCTTTGCACCCCCGACATGTGGGCGTGTGTTTGTTGGGGCTGGGAAGAGCGTGCTGGCCACCCTTCACTTGACTGAGGGGCGGAAATGATGCTCCAGTCACATGTCTCCTGGACAGACTGACATGTCCAGACTGAGGCGCCACAGGCTGGACTGAAGGCTACGGGGTCAGGAGGGGTCAGCTGGCTCCAGACACGCTGAGGAACAGCAGGGATGACACCCCAGCCCGTCCTCGCCAGCTTGAGCCTCTGAACCCTCCACATCCTGATGTAAGCAAACACCGTGCAGCCACGCGAGAGAGGAGCTGGCCAGGAGACCCAGCCGTCCCCGCGACCTTGTCACAGAGGGACTTTTGTTTGGAAAACAGGCGTTATCACTGTGACAAATGCTGTCTGGATTCCAGAAGTACTTTTCCTGCTGTTTTTTAAATTCCAAATCCTCTCAACATGGACATCTCCTATCTCACTTGCCTCGTCTCCTCAGCCCATGCTGGCACACGCCAAAGGGAAATCAGGCAGCGAACTTCAGAAACAAAGGAGACAGCAGTCTCGGAGACACCTATGACCTCTGTCTCACCTCCACACGAACAGTAATGGAACCGGCACTGCGGCTGCCCCACAGGGCCCCTCTTATCCTGCAGCACCTCCAGTCCCCCTGAAGCCCCTTTCCCCAATAAGCCCTAATGGGCCCCAAAGGGCTCTGGCCAACATCCCCTTTAACTACTCATTCATTCCCCATTTGTTGAGCACCTACTGTGTGCCCGGCGCTGAGACTGGCCTTCCTGGTGATCTCAGTACACTGAGAGGCAGAAAGGCATTAAGAAGAAGTGCTTTGGATCCCCAGGCACCTAATCAAGTTTAGGGAGTGAAAGCAGAACCGACTTCCTGGAGGAAGTGAAGCCTGAGACAGACAAGCGCCAAGCTGAGACAGGAGGCAGGGGCTTTAACCACTCCCTGTTCTCTCTCTCTTTCCATCTGCTTCCTGCTGCCCCAACCAACCAGCCCACTGCCCAGGCCCCAGCCCGCAGACCCAACACCACTCATTACCAGATCTGGAAGATGAGATGCTATTGCTTCGGCCTCAAAAAGCCCCCAATCCGTTAATTATTCCTCCCAGCACAGAGCCCAAAGGAAAGCACAGACAGGCCAAGACTGTGCATCATCAGTCGCAAATATTTTAGGACCTACCCCACTGCCTGGGCAGGGAGGAGGGAAAGGCGGACAGGGAATGAATGAAAGCAACTCTCCTTCCCACCCTCATGCCCTCCCTGCATCGACCCTCAGTCATACTGGGTCTAAGAAGATGTGTGGCCCCACACAGATGGCAGATGGTGAGGGGGCAGCACTGAGCCCTGCCCACCCTGGGTATAGGCCCTGGAGGCTGCAAGGGGCTCTGGGGATGAGGTTTCCACCCCCGAGTCCCCACTGGTCTGGCTCACAGATTACCTATTTACAAAAGGCAAATAGATACAGAGGAGGACAGGCACTGTAGGAGTCTGCCTGGGCTGTCAGGGGAAGGCTTCTTGGAGGAGGCAGCACTGATGCTGGGTCTCCAAGCACCAGTAATCTTGACAGGTAGGAAACAGGGGTATTGTAAGCAGAACACTGTTAAATTCACAGTGTTATATTTCTACAAAAAAGAACTCTATTTTTATCCCCAAGAGGATACATGCCTCTGAATTCCCAAACCCTACATCAGGATGCAAAACCTGCAAATGCCGAAGCTTTCTAAAGCACAATATACATATATACCCCACCCAGCCATTGGGAAGGGTGGGAGGCTAGAGGCCATGAGAAATGATTCGTCAATGCCTCACATGAAGAGGCCACCACGAAAGTCAGCAATGGGCCAGGCAGTGAAGAGGGGCTCTATTCCCCAGAGGTGCAGGGGAAAGAAACACAGGTCAGCCCAAGGTCACCTTTCACCTTCTCTAGTGGCATGCAGGACTGAGTTCAGGGTGTGAATGGGGGATTTGTATCCTGAGGGCACCTGGCAGAGGCCGAGTGGTCCCAGGCTGGGATATCTGGAGAGAGAGAAGGTGGGACTGGCTGTGAGGAGGGAGGTCCAGGGAAAGACCCCTGGGAGGTGGGGATCAGACTGGGACCTTTAAGAGGGCAGGAACCAGAGTGCCCAGGACCAAGGCAGTGCTTACTGTGCAGTGGAAAGTGGAATAACAACCATCTCAGCTTCTTCCACTGGGTGTCTACTGCATAAATAAATGAATAAATATTACAGCTGAGTCTCTTCATGAGACACAAAAACAGACAAACTAGAGCTAACTTAGAAGCCTTTTATTGCAGAAACGGCTACCTACTCTTAGAAAAAGAACAACTGCACCTTGTTTTAGAAATAGTGGGCAACAGTAAGGAGTCTCTTTAGTGCAGGCCTTCTCAGAGCCTTCAGAATAACACCACGCACTTTTCAGATCTGGAAAGACACGGAGGAAGCAGCTTCTCCCCAGCTCCCTTGGGTAGCAGCCCTTCTGCCCGCAGAGCTTGCGCACAGGGGAGCTGCGGAAAGCCAGCTCTCGGGAACTTTCCCGCCCTTGTCCCTCCCAGCACACATGGCACAGGCAGGCTGGCTGGAATGGCCCCGTGGGACCCGGCGCCCAATGCCTAGCTGTAATCCGGCTCCTCACTCCCACTCAGAGTAGGTGATATGAAAAGGCTAACGTGGAAGTATCAGTTCTTTAAAAACTTTTTAAACATTCACATCAACACCTGCAGTGTATCGGTGTCATGAGCCAATTCCTAGGACAGACCTAACAATCAGGAAGCGTGTTCTGGTGGTAAGAACCCTGCTCTTGACAACTTGGGAAGTGCATCCTCTGGGCAGTCTCCCTCCCCAGCACGTCCCTGGGCAGCATCCACAGTAGCCCTCAGTTGCAGGCTCCTGGCCGAGGTCCCAACCTGGGAGCCAGGAGCCATATGTCAGCTCTGGCACCTCATCTGTGTCCAGTGCCATCAGGCACAAAGGCTGTCCTGCTTAAACCTCCAAGGATTGATGGACACATCCAGGTGACAGTACAGGAGAACCCAGGAGGCTTTCGCCCAGCACAAAAGGTCTGGGGAACACTGTGGGTCCATGTCACTAGTGTGACTTTTCTTGAGATCTGGTAGGAAAGTTCTCAAGCAAGATGTCCTCACAGAGCTGTGCAATTATCTCCTGGGACATAGGAGGCTGGCTTTGCAAAGCCCTGGCCAGCCAGTGGCTTGGGAAAACATAAAAGGCCCTCTTGTTGACAAAACCCACTCATGCAATAGGACCTGCCCCCAAAACCTTTTAAAATGATTTTAGGTTTTGGCCCCGACTTGCCTTTCATGGCCCCACCCCACAGCACATTACTGACACACCAAATCCATGCCCTGCTTCTTTAGTTCAGGCAGTCCTGAAAGTCCATCAGAACTTCCTCCAGGGGACAAGATGCCACACGCCGAGGACAGGGCATGGCTCCTTGTCATTCTGTCAAGAAAGCTGTAATTAGAAGGCAGACTCCACACCACGGGGGTTCTGAGCCAGCCCCTCCAATCCTCCCTGGAGAGCTCTCCCCAGGGGCCAGACAGCAGCGAGACCCCTGAGCACCACTGGACACCTGGCCTTGCAACGCTGAGCCCCCTGTTCAGTACAAATTGTCCCCAACCTCCATAATCAAGATCCTCACCAAGAAATAGTTCCATTAATTCCTCCTCACTTTCTCTACCAGAAGCAAGGTGGGTCCTCCCAGGCCTTCAAGTCCCCCTCAAGCCAACCAACGTGCCCGCCCTCCCTCCCTCCTTTCCTTCCTTCTCTCTCTCCCTCCCTCCCTCTCTCCCTCCCTCACTCCCTTCAGCAAATGTTGATGATGGTCAGTGGGTGCCAGATGCTCTGCTAGGTGAAGGGGACACAGAGATGAGACCCAGTTAATTGACCTTAAGTGTGACAAACGGTCAGACAGGAGTCTGTCCTGGGGGAGGGGCAAGGCACAAGGGAGGGTATGGCCAATTGGGTCTATGGTAGGTTGGGGTACATTCATGGAACCCAAGACCAGTGCAGTTGAAGCAATAGGTTCACATCATGGCCCAATGAGTAATGAGGCCAGAGATGGGGGCAGGGCTGGATTCAGAGGCCTTCTAGCTAGGTTCCAGAACCTTCCAAGGCTTTACTCATGTGGTCTCCCATCCAAAATGTCCTGCCCTTCTCTCTATCCAGTCAAACGCTAACCTTGGCCTCAAAGCCCTCCCTGGTCCCCAGCCAAGGATATCTCTCCTCTTCAGGTCCCTCCAATCACAAAACATTCAGCTTACGACTTCATGTCAGAGCCAGGGGTCCTCAGGTGTCTCTTTAGCCCAACGCCTTGGCTTTCCCATGGGGGAAGCATGGCCCAAAGAGAAGCTGGGCTCTGCCCTTCCACAGGCCTCCCCTTTTGTAGAGGGGCAGGACGACGATGGGAGTCAGCAGGCCTGGGTTTGGTGATGAGTCTGGACAAGCCCTCAACAGACCCCTCGTGGGGAAGCCTCCATGTCCATCTCGGGGTGAGGCCCACCTCCTCCCTGTGCCAACTCCAGTGCAACCCCAGCCCACTGACACCCTGAGGGTCTGTGTATTTGTCTACTTTCCCCCACTGAGCCCTACCTCTGGGGACTGAGAGGGCAGGGACCAGGTCTCATTCAGTGTCATGTCCCCAAGCCTGGCACAATGCTGGCTCCCAGTGGCACTCAATAAATACTCATTGGATGGGTGCAGACAGAGAGAGAAGAAACAGGGAGAGGTGAGTGGAGAGGTAGGAAGACAGTGGCTGAGTCAGTCCCAGATGAGAATATGCTCTCCACCAACTTGTGATTCTCCCCATCCCTGTCTCAGTCACTAAGCTGGAGACCATGATGTGGGGGAAAGCGCAAAGCCTCTGGCACCAAGAGGTCTGGGTTCAAACCCTAGCTGATGTCCTGGAAGCTGTGTGGCCTCCGCAGGCTATTTATAGACACAGCACCTCTGTTTCTCAGTCTCTAACCAGGCCCACCAACAGGAACCACCCTGCAGTTGGCTGCTGAGATAGCCCTGTGAAAAACGCAGGGTACGCTCTACACCCCATCTACCCAGAGGCCCATCTGCTCCCAGGGCCAGGACCCTCCCATGGAGCTCCCTAACCCAGAGACCCTTCCTTAGAGGCCATGGCTGCACCAGCTTGGGTTGCCTGCTCTCAGTAGGACCCCAGGTACAAGTGACAGCTGCCTCCTTGTGCCTCCAGCAGCACGCAGCACCAGAATGACACAGCAACGGAGCCACTATCTATGCACACCTCTAATTACCTGAATCTCTGCCATCGGCTATGCTGAAGATAAATGACATCAGGCCTGATTTACTCTGCTATTTTGCCTAATTTTCTAATTTGCCACTTCAGGAGACGGGAAACAAAACTTTTCTGGAGACTGAGCTCTCTGGCTGAGTGAAGATACCATGGTCCAGGCCAAGGTGGATGAACTCTCCCACCGAGCAGAGGCACCCCCAGCTGAGCACCCACCCCACTCCTTACCCCAAGCCACACACCAAGAAGGTTGTCCCCTGTGCTGGAACCCCACGGAGCCTCGATGAGGGAACGTCCACCTCCCTGGGAAGGCAGGGGGATGCTCCTCCTGCCTGTCTAGGTGCAGCCTTTGCTGTGCAGTCCTGGGCGAGTTCCTCTGCCTCCTTCACCTACAGAGCACCCCCTGGTGATGGACATACATGTTGGTCAGGTGTGCCCGCATGAGGGTGCCAGACCAACGGAGGTAACAGAGAAGACCTCAGAAATGGCCGGAGGGCTGTCACTTTCTCTAAGGCCCTCTCCTGGACTCCAAGGTCAAAAAGGCAGGGACTTTAGTCCCTAAAAGCCCCCACTTTTAGTAAAAACAGCAGAGTCAACTCAAGCCCCAGCACAAAAGGGAGCTCTAGCCTGGGCAGTGATAAAGGACCACCGCCCAGACCTGAGGGGCAGGAAATCGGGGCTTTAGGGAGAGGCCGTGGGGTTAAAGTGGCAGCTTTCTGGTACCAGCGTCCAGTGGCTGGGACCCAGGCTATGGTAACACATAGACCTCTCCGTGCTAGATCCATGTGTGGGCAGGTGCCAGGCATCCTCTTCATTTCCACTCCTGGCCCAACATAGACATGTCATCGCTGACTGGGCAGGCATTGGGATGAATGGATTAGAGCCGTAACCCTCCAATGCCACCTGGCCAGGTTGGTACAGGCATCGCTGGTCAGAAAAGGGGCCGACCGCCACACAGGCTCTGGTACACCTGCAGTGGGACAGCCCCACAAGGTCGGGGGGATACAACCCCAAGGAAGGCAGCCATGGGGGTCGGCCTGGCCCACACCGGTGTTAACAGTGAGAAGAGATTGCTGAGGAAGGGAGCACAGGCAGCAAAAGAAACAATGGGCCAGGGGCTGGACGGAGGCAGACGAGGGGGCTCCCAACTCAGGAGCGGGTTGTCCCTCTGCCATTGGACTCCAGCTGCCACTTCCTCTTGCCCCAGGGTAGGGCCAATCTGAGGAAGGAGAAAAGAGAGGGGAATGGAGCACTGCCCAAGGGGGCTGGGGTGGGGGGTGGCCGGGAGATGAAGTGCTCCCTGATGAGGACATTCTTGTCCCAGCACCCACCTCCCTGGCTCAGGATCGCCACAAGCCCAAGGCTGCCTCCCTGGTCCTTTCCTCCACTCACTGCCCTAGCCGGGCCGACACTTTCCCTCCCAGGTCGACTCCCAGAGCTTTCCCATTGTGCCCAGACTTTAACCTGAGAGAAGCTGGTGACATCTGCTACACAAGGTGAGCTTTCTCCGGCCGCGCATTCTCCCTTATTTTGAAAACCAAAGAAATTGCACTAAGATCCCCACTAGCAGTGGGATGGGAAGAAATGTTTAACGGCGATACTGGCTGCAGCAGAACCAAGGTGTGGCCCCTCCTCCCTCTGGCCCGCCTGCGCGCCCTGTGCAGCACCAGGCCGGTCTCAGCAGACTTCGCAGGGCCTGTCAGGGTTGCACAACAGGGCGTTCAGGGTCAGAACTCCCCAGGACAAGATTTAGAGGAGAGAAGTCTGCCCAATGAAGATGAACTGAAGGTGGGGGTGCAGGGGTGGGGCGGTATTCCAGAAGGACCTGGAAACAGTATGACAGTTTTGTTTTGATTTTTCCAAGGAGGCAAACACAAAACTTCAGGGCATGTGAGAACAGGGGTGAGGTCTGAGAAACCGCTGAGAAGCAAAGACTGACTGCTATGAGCCAAGAGCTGACCAAGACATGGGGGGGTGGGGAAGGAGAGCCCAGCCATCAGGGAGGCAGGTGGGTGCTATTAGGGGGTCACAGGGACAAGTCACCAAGGAGTTCTGGTGATGATTAAAGTGAGTCACTAGCCTAGAATAAGCTGAAGACAGGGCTCCCCACACAGATGCCAACGGAATAAGTCCCCCAAGTTTCCTAACACTACCTCCTAAGGTCACCCCACGCCCAAGGGGTCCAACTCCACTTCCCTTTCCCAGGAAGCCTAACTCCACTTCCCTTTCCCAGGAAGCCTAGCCACTTCTGATCCTTGGAAGGTTCAGACTTCCAGGCATCCTCTCAAAGGCTCAGGGGTACCCTCTGGGAGGCCCCAGACCCTCCTCAGAGCCCACCCAGCCTGGCATCCCAAGGGGGTCTAAACCCCAGGGCAAAGGGGCCTTCAGAAGGTCTTAAGAGTTGGTTTGGGCCTTGGGCCAATCTGGCACGGCCCCTCTCCTTGATAGATGCAGCAACAGAGGCCCAGAGAGGCAAGGGCCATGGCCAAAGTCACACAGCCGGCATGTCTCACCCTGCCCTTCCGAGGCTAACCCAACATCACCCATGGAGGAGTGCCACAGGAGGACCACTAGGACCATGAGGCACAGCTCCGAGGACTGAATCCCCTCACTAGCCCAAGGGCTCCCTCAAGGTCTCTCTGCAGAGGGTGCACAGGCTGGACCATCCATTTCTGCAGTGGTGCTTGCTGGCCATGTGGCCTCGCACAGCCAGCACCTGCCCACGGGGTAGGGGACAGGGAGAATCAAGGGAGATCAGGCACAGGATGGGCCCAGGCCCTGGGAGCTGTGCCCCTTTCTTTCTCTTCCTTCGGAGAAAGAGGGAAGGCCAGGAGTACCCCAATCTTAGATGGGGCCGTGTTCCCTGCACAAGTCACTGTCACTTAGGGAAGGTAAGGGGCTTCCCCTCTGTACAAGAAAAGGACTGGAGGGGCAGGATTCTAAGGTCTGCTAACCTCACTCTGCCTCCCCTTCTGGGTTTCTGGCTCCACAGAGTGGCCTGGACCAGCCTTTGGACAGTGGGCTCCCCAAGGCCTTCCCACAGCCCTCTCCTCCGGCCATGGAGGGCAGAGGCAGCTCTCCCAGCCTGCTGGATGAGTTACAGCCTCCTCCAGCCCCCCTTCCCGGCGGCAGGCCCAGCAGATACTTTCCACTGCCTCAGCTGAGTTCAGACGTTAAAGGAAGCCCTGAGTCTGGGCCTGGGGCCTAGCCCCGGCTTCCCCTCTCCTGAGCGCACAAGCAGGCCAAAAGCCCAGGCCAAACATCTGTGCCTAGGAACTAGCACTCCATCACAGGGGAGGGCGAGACAAAGCCCAGGGCCCTGCAGCCAGGCCCCCCAGCCTGCGTGATTCACACCAGGCCCTTCCCACTTCCGTTTTCCCCTTTCTCCCCATGACAACATCTTGAACGAGTGCCTTTGCTGGCAGGCCCGAGCACTCTGGGGTTTTCTGCCCCGACGCGGCTCCCACGCTCAGCTGTGCACACAGCACTGGGACAAGCTGTTGAGATTGTGTGTGGTGTTACAAGGCAAACACAACCTCCGGCCCACACACAAGTTCTCAGAGCCCCAGCTCCCAACGAGGGGGCCTGCCAGGGTGACTGGTGAGGTGCCCCTGCCTCTCAGCACCAGGCCCCTCCCAGCCACGCTCTGGACAAGCCAGACTCTCCTGTCAGGTCACGAGCACAGAGTAAGGACGATCTGTACTGCGGCGTTCTCTACGCCATTTCAAATGGGAACGGTCCCTCTGGGGAGAAAAATACAAATTAAGCTTTCTGCTTCGAGCCAGGATGGAACCAGGGATAGGTTCCCACCCAAACCCACAAAATAACCAGACATAACATCTGAAACAATGGTTTTCAAGATACTGAACATCAGGCAACAAAGAAACAGTAGTCCCTAAAAGGCAAAAACAAATGAGGTGGTGAGCCCCAGAATGCCCCAGGCTGCAGGGCAGGGAGGGGGACCGAACAGAACCTGGTGCATTCCTTGACCTGAGGAGATGGAGAAGAAGTCCAGGGAGGCCAGAGCAGCAAGAGTTTGCATGACAGAATACCAGAGGGGACAGGTGAACGGAGATCTGCAGGGTTCCCCATAGAATACTGCTGAATATAACCAGCACACGCAGTTTCCCCAGGGCCAGGGAAAGAACCAGCTGGAAGGATGAAAGGGAAGAGTGCTCGGCACACACAGGACCAGGACCTATTCCCACCTGCCAGACTGGAGAACCTCAAAAGTCACAGGGCATTGGGTAGAGAGCTCAAGATTTCAATAGCGAGGAATAATTAGCCCTGAGCTCTGGTCCCATCTAACTAAACTTAAGATGCAGATTAAACCTTCCAAGTAAATCAACCACATCCCAAAGGAAGCTCAAGAATATTTATAGAAAAACAAAAATAGTCAACACCCAACAAAATAAAATTGATAATATCTAGCATCCATCAAAGATTATCAAGCATGCAAACATAAATAAAGGATGGGTCAGGAAAATACAACCCGTAATGAAGAAAATAATCAATTAATAAAAACTGAGCCAGAGCAGACACAAATGTTAGAATTTGGAGACAAGAACCTTAAAACAGTTATTATGACTATATTCCACATGTTCAAAAATTAAATGGAGACACACATGTTATAAAAAGACCCAATCAAACTTCTGGAGATATAAAATAATATGCTGAATGGGATTAGTGGCAGATTAGACACTGTAGAAAAATATTGATGAACTTGAAGAAGTAACAATAGAAATTATTCCATATGAAAAGTAGAAAAGTCCCAGAAATTGGCCCATAGGTACATGGAAAACGGACTTTTTTTATATGTAGGTGCAAAGGCAACTTGGTGCAGAAGGAATAATCTCTGCCACAAATGGTACTGGAGCAATTAGATAGCTATATGCAAATAAATAAGTAACTTTGATCCATACATTGTACTATATATAAATATTAACATATTAACTCAAAATGATAATAGACCTAAATGTAAAAACTAAAACTTTAATACTTTTAAAAAGAAAATATAATACAAAACTTTTTGTGACTTCAGTTTAGGCAAAGATAGATTTCTTAGCTCTAATACCAAAAGCATGATTTACAAAAGAAAAACTTGCTAAAATGGAGTTCGTCAAAATTAAAGTATTTTATTCTGCAACAGACACTGTTAAGAGAATGAAAAGATAAGCCAGGGAGAAAATATTTGCAAAGCATATGACTGATAGAAGACTTATATCCAGAATATATAAAGAATTCTCAAAACAAACAAACAAACAACAACAAAAACAAAGATTAAAAAGAAAAAAAGCAAGCGTCGCTCAGACACATCACCGAAGAAAATATGCAGATGGCAATAAAGCACACTAGAAGAATGACATTACTCATTAGGAAAATGCAAATTAAAACTGTAATGAGGTACCACTACATACCTATTAAAATAGCTAAAATTCAAAAGTGTTGGCAAGGATGTGGTGGAACTGGAACTCTCATAAACTGCTGGTGGGAATATGAAATGGTACAATCCTCTTTGATAAACAATTTGCAGTTTCTTAAGAAGTTTATCAGACCAACCTCATGACCCAGCTACTCTTACCGTATGAACCAGATATTCCACTTCAAGACAAAAGAATGCCTATGCCCATACAGTGACTTGTAAAGAAGTGTTCATAGCAGCCTCATATGTAATAGCCAAAATTGGAAACAACCAAAATGTCCCCAAGAGGCATCTGGAAAAACCAGTTTTGGTATATCCATATCATGAAATACTATTCAGCAATAAAAAGGAATGGATTATCTATGTGTGGATGAATCTCAACATACTTCCACTGAGCAAAAGCCAGATCAAAAAAGAGTTCACCCTGTACGGTTCTTTTTAACTTAGAAAATGCAAATTAATCTATAGTAGAGTGAAGAAGATCAGTGGTTGCCTGGGAAGGCGTGGGTGTAGGGGAGACAGATGTCAAAGGAGCAAGAGGAAACTTCTGGTGATGATGGGTATGTTCACTATCTTGATTGTAGTGGTTTCCATATGTAAGTCAAAACTTATCAAATTTTACATTTAAAAGAACTCCACTAAGATGTAGTTTTTCTTCTAACAGATGGGCAAAGATCGAGAAGTTTGATAATCACACTGTTGACGTGGATATGGGTAAATAGGCACTCTCATAGTGGCTGGTGGGAGTTTAAACCTCTACGGAAAGCAATCTGACAATATTGATTCAAATTACAAAACGCCCACTCTTATACCCAGAAATTTCATAGCTAGGAATTGATATACTCATGTACATGAAATGACATAAGGTTATTCAATGCAACATTGTTCATAATGGTACGTGTCCATCAACAGGGACTAGATAAGTAAAACTCTGGTACAACCACACAATGGGATACCATCCCTAACATAAAGAATAAAGACACTGTTTTATGCTCACATGAAATGGATAGTGAAAAAGGCAAGTTACAATACAATTTTTATACTATGCTTCGATTTGGGTATAAAAAGGAAAAAAGAGTATACATTCATTTTCATGCTACTTGCATAAAACTTGTTTCTGAAAGGACACACAGAACAACTGATATCACTGGTTCTGGGAGAACTATGTGGGCAACGGGGCTACAGGAGTGCTAGGACTTAATATGTATGTATATGCAACGCTTTACGCCGTTTGAAATTACTCATCGTGTGAATGTGTTATTATTCAATAAATAAATAAGTGGAAATATTAATAAAAGTAAACGAAAAATAAAATGAGTAGGGTTGACCTATATGGAGAGGTGGGAAGGGCACGTTGCTAAATGAGCACAGAGAAAGCAAGCTGTAAACAAGACAGGAGCATGACCAACCTGTGTAAAGACAAATGACTAAATATCAGTCTATGTCAACTGAGAAACTCTGGGAAACACACACATTCTAGTTCTCAGTGATCTCTAGGGAGTAAAATTGGTGGTGGTGGTGGTGGTGGTGGTGGTGGTGGGTGTTCTCACTCCACATTATACATTCCTGAATGTTTAAACTTCTTAATCTGCATGAAGTTTGTATCAGAGAAAAAGCTGGCTTCATGGGCTGCCCTCCACAGGGGCAGTTACATTTTTAAACCACTGGCCTAGAAACATGAGTAGTCATAAACACAAGCTCACCTTTGACCGGAAGTTCCACCCCTGTAAACCTATCCAAAGAATGCGATCGGTTACAGTCAAAGATTTACATGTTGGGAACACATACACACGAAGGTGGTGGTAAGTGAAAAATGTAAATCACAAAACAACCGTGTGATGTGATCCCATGTGTGTGGAAAATATTAGTAAACATAAATACAAAAGGTCTAGAAGGACATCCTCCAAGGTGCTAAGGGTTTCCCACAGAGAACACAGGCATGCAGGCCTGAGGCCACATGAGTGGCTTTTACTTTCTTCTTTTAAAAAAATCTTTTCATAATGACTTAACAAATGATCTGTTTTTGTTTTAAAAAAGCAAGTATACTAATACTTAGTATACTAATAATCTGAGAGCATTTATATACAAAGGTGTTTTTAGAAGAATTACTTATGGTAGTGAAATAATAACTTTTATGTCCAAACTAGAGGAATCAACAAACGTTTGGACAGAGCCTAAAGCAAGTGCCTACCAAGAAGTACCACGTGAAAATTACAGGATGCAAACTATAAACCAGGGGTGTCCGAACTTTTGGCTTCCCTGGACCACATTGGAAGACGAAGAATTGTCTTGGACCACACATAAAATATACATCACATATACTAACACTAACAAACGATAGCTGATGAGTTTTAAAAAAAACGTTCATGCATAATTTTCATAATGCTTTAAGAAAGTTTGAGAATTTGTGTTGGGCCGCATTCAGAGCTGTCCAGGGCCGCATGCAGCCCGCCGGTTGGACAAGTTTGCTATAAACATTACAATCACAAATCTGTAAAATATAGGGAGAGGGGTAATAAATATTAATAGAAAGATGAAGACGAGGATTAAGTAGATCAAAAAGTAAAATTTTTTAAAACCCAGGATAACAATCTGTTGCTGTAATATTTGGGTTACGATCACCCCTAAGTGCGGGGGAGGGGTGAGAATGGGAAGAGATCAATTTTGTGTTAGGAAACCTCACTCCAGCTGTCCTGAATGCCCACTGAGCAGCTGTAGGAGGCTGGCCCATTAGGAGCCACATGATCACCAGCCTAATGAAGCCATGCATCTCTTCTCTGACAAGCCACTCTCTCCAACCTTGAGCAGGTCCAACGACTATAGCACGGCCATGGTCCTGGCTTCCGGAGAGACCTAGCCTAGAGCCATGCTTTGGAAAGGCCCTTCCAGAGCATAGCAGGGAAGAGGGGGCATTGCATCATTACTGTCAGACTCAGGGCAGCCTCTGGCAGCCTGAAGATAAGGTAGGTGCCTTGTTAGTCTCAGACGCAACAAAATCAGGCACCACTTAGAACCTCTCCCTGATAATGGCTGATGCCTTTCTTGGCCAGAGACAAGGGTTTGAAAGTGTCCAGGTTCTGGTAAGCACAGGCTCTGCCCCACCAAGATGTCTTTCAGAAGAAACCCTGCTCTTAAGGCCCATCAGGGTGGGGACTATGGCTTAAACCAGGAGCACGCGCTAAAATAAGCATTAGGATTTGGGTTGACTGAGCCTCAGTGAGTCTCCAGTGGGATGTAGCTGCCAAAGAAATGGTGGACACTGGGGCTGCCCTATTAACACTGATCAAGATTTACTGAGCGCTTACCACGTGCCAGGGACTTGACACACACAAACTCTTTTATCCTCACTACACCCCTAGGAGATGGATCCACACTGATGTTCACTTTGCAGATTAGAAAACAGAGACGCACAGCAGGATGAACCCTTCCTTGCTCCACTGAACCTTCTAAACCAAGGGGTGATGTTCTGTCCCTTCTGAATGGCCATGTCACAGCCAACCGGACAGTCCCCTTCAGGAGCACTGGCCAGGGTCCAGATGGCAAGCTGGGTCGCAAAGAACACAGAAGGCTTGGATGGGCCAAAAACAGAGGCTGAGGGGCTAGCCTGGGGGTGAACTAGCCTAGGGAAAATGCTCACTGCCCTCCCTCACAGAGCAGGGCTCCATGAAAGAGAGAATGTGGGCGGATCCCTTCTTGGAGCAGGAGTCAGGGGAGGCAGGCTGGGACTGACGGCACGACCTCATTCCCAACTGCCCAAGCTGCCAGTCATGGGCCTCCCAGGAAAAGGGGATCTCTGCTGAGCAAAGGCTGCACCCTGCCCTCCCACCAGAGGGTATGGAAAAGCCCCCTGTGTGTGGGGAACCCACCGGAGGGAGAGGAGGGAAGCTGTGACCCTGACCCTTCCAGCTTTGGGAACTTGGACAACTCCAATAAAGCCAAGAAGCCTCTGTTAACATCTGTAAAATGAAAATAATTCCTGCCATATCGGGTTGTTATCCTTCTGGGTGCCCCATACCTAATGGTGGTGCTAAAGCATGCATGGTATCTAAGGCCCTTCCATTGAGACAGTGTAACAGCATTTAGAGACAGGAGCACTGCCTGTGGGAACGCCAGGGTCAAGGGCAGCCTCCTTACTCAAGTAAATCAATGAAGCAACCCAATGAAACCCTCTGATCACTGAAAAAAGAAACTGATCCCAGGCACTGAATGCCTGGATTAAAGAGTACTAGCAAGCATGTATACCAACCACCTCATTTGACAGACAAGGAATACGAAGGGTGTCCGCAAGTACCCAGCCATGTAATAGGAGAAATAGAGGCATTTGTGGCTGAATGTTTTCTGGACAGTCCTCATACTAGGAGAGGCTCAGGGAGGGACAAGGGCTTGCCTGAGGTCTGGTAGTAACTTCCAGGCAAAGCCAGGCGAGACCCCTGATTGCATCACCACATTCCCGATGCTTTTTTTACCAAAACACATTGCCTCCCCGCTAAAAAGCCTCTCAAAGTGGGTATGAAAATACTGTATACAGAAATAATGTGTGGGGCCCAGATGAACTATAACGTATGATTAGATTATATGAAAATAGAACTCTGCAACATTACAAACGAATTGTTTTATAAACAATTGCGCTAGCTCTCTCAATCAAGGAGGCCAACGTGGAGATTGCTTGGTTGGCTCAGATTTCTTAAGAGAGGTGTCAAAGGATACTAATCAAATGTCACTTTTTCCCATGAAAAAATTTCCCAGAATTCATTTATCAACAAGCATTTACTGAGCACAGATAAATAGATAATGGCAAAGCAGTATTACTGAGGTTACGAGCCAGGGAAATCCCATGGTCCAATAGGACTAGGTCTCAGGAAGGACTCCACAAAGGAAGTGAGGCTCCATGGATAGGAGAGGACAGGTGTGTCAAAGACCAACAGCAAAGGCCTTTAAAATTCCCATAGTCAATGGATGCAGGGTGGATGCATGAGTGAATGGACGAATAAATGAATGGATCGATCACTCAATGAGTGATAGATGATGGATACACTGATAGACAGAGGATGGGCAGATAGATGGATAGGTGGATGATGGATGCATGGGTGATGGATGAATGGAGGACCACGACTATCCTTAGGTCACTGAGGTATTCTTGAAGATCATAGCAGAGTGTTCACAGAACCAGGTTCATCTTCTCTTCCCATTTTCCACCAGCCATCATCCCCTCCAACAGGCCCAAGAGGTGACCCTGAGAGAGTTATCCTCAGGGAGATGGCTGGGAAGAGCTGGGGGACAGACACCATACCCCTTACCTACAGATAGGCAGGATGAGAAGAGGAATGTGCATATTTGCTGGGAATTCCTCCTTTTGCATAGTGTGCCTGGCCTACGAGGCAGAAAAAAAACTTGAGGAACTGAGTTAACCCAAACCCTAGAGGCAAGAATGAAAAGGTAAAGCTGATGATCACTCTGCTGCACAAAAAAAATCCCAAACGTTCTGGCCCCAGAAAGAACCTGGGTCAGCTGCATGTTTATGTCGCATAACCTGAAAATAAACCACAGGTGACAGGGAGGGGGCAGAGCCTTCCTTGGGATCACAAAGCCAACCCATTAAGGCATTCCCAGGCTCTCATAAAGGGCCCCTCTGCAGACTGCTGGCCCCCTCTTCACGCTTCACCCTCTAAGTAACATTGACCCCCAGAGATTCCAGAAATATCACACTCCATCCATCACTTGCCCAAGTTCCTCTGCCTGGACTGCCCTTCCTTCCCCTGCCCCTCCATGGGCAAAGATGTCCTTCTGGAGATCCAGTTCCAGTCCTCTCCTAGAGGAGGCCTTCCTGGCTACTCAGGCACAATTGTCTGATGAAATAAATGAGCCACTGCCCAAGGCCCCGACCCCAGGGCCTCTCATTATTCTGACCCAGGACCCGGCAATGCTTGACTAGTAGCTGCCAAGAGGAGCCCGGTACAAAATTCACTGTGAAGTGGGAAACTTACCAGCCTGCCCCACGAAAACAGACATATCCAGGTTCTCTCAGACAACAATTGGTGGCACGTCCTGCTCCTTGCTGACATTCCTAGATAGATGCTTTTTGAGGTCACCGCTGGCCATTCATGACTTTGCTACAGTAGCCTCCCTGCCAGCCATGAGGACAGTGCGGGAAGATGAACATCTGAGAAACCTGCCAGGATGATTTTGGAGGCCTCGGGCTGTTAACCAAGTCAGCAAGGCGTATGCCTACGGCAGTGAGCTTAATAAGGGCCGGGCACATAACAGATGTTCCAGTAAGTGCTAGCTGATTGACTGATGGATTGCGCAAGGAATGTGTCTTGATAGTAACTGCCACACTGTTTCACATTCAGGGCACAGAACGGTTTAAGATTGCCAGGCTGGTGTGAGAATGAGGTGTAAGAAAAGGCATCGCTGCCTGCTTTGACAGCCACAGCTAGAAGAGCAAGCCCCATGACAGTGTCTTGTCGTGTCAGTGGGACTGGAGGCGGAGCTCGCTGGTGACCTCCACCCAGGGTTTCTCAACTGCAGCACTGATGACATTTGAGGCTGGATAATTCTTTGTCATGTGGCTGCCCTGTGCACTACACGATGTTAAGCAGCATCCCTGGCCTCTACCCACTAGATGCTAGTAACAACCTCCCAGGTGTGACAGCCAAAAATGTCTCCAGACATTGCTAAATGGCCCCTGAGGAACAAACAGCGCTGTAGCCTTTGTATGTGGCAGGCCAGCCACCCCAGGACAGCACATGGAAGCAACTGCAGGACAGGGTCCTGGTTTGGGTATCAGCAAATCTGGCTCTGCTCAGGGCTCTGCCTGCCACCGCCCAGGCAAACATGGAGATTATCCAATATCTTTGAGACTCAGTTCACCCACCTGCAAAATAAGGCCGCATCCTGCAAGACTTGCATGCTCTGAGCATGCAGAAGCGCTCAGTAACTGCTTTACATTGGTATGCACATAGCTGTTCTAAAAAACCTCAAGCTAGCATCTTCAATCTGTCCTCAACAGCAAGGGAGATACTACCGGAAATCCACTAAGGTCCAAAAAGGGCCTCAAAACAGCTGTCCAAATACTTTGGCCAAGTTATTCCCTTTTTAAGAATCTATTCAAAGGAAATGATCAGAATTTCAGGTAAATATTTACACACAAAGATGTGTACTCCAGCACTATCCATAAGAAACTGGAACCAATTTAAATTTCCAATGATGTAAAGAAGGTAAAACAAAATATGATAGAAGCAGACAAAGGAATATTAGGCAGCCAATAATCACATAAATAAAAATTATTCATTAATAAAATGGAAAAAAGTCCACAATGTAATGTTAAGTGAATCAAGCTACAAGACTGCAACTAAAATTTTGTAAGAAAATATAGAGCAAAACTATTATTTCATGTAAAATAACAGCGAGAAAGAGAAGAGGAGAAAATTTAATAAAATTTCCCTCCTTTGCTGTTCCCTATTTCACAAGTTTTGTTTTGTATTTTTTAAAAGCATATCTTAATTTTAAGATCCTTTAGAGAAAATATTTAATTGCTCATGTTTCTAATATTTTTACATCAGAAGAGAAGGCTTTGCTTGAATTCCCAAGTGCTAAACCATAGTCCAGACCTTGAACACAGAGTCCCCAGCCAAGCAAAGAAAAAGATGTTTAAACCTAATTAAAATGAAACCCAAGGAAACAGAAGCAGTAGAAGGAGGGCAACCTGAGGTACCCACAGGACGAGCAGGACTGAGCAGGAGAGCAGGTGAGACACAGGTATGTTCCACACACTGCTCTGTGTGCCTGGCTGGGGAGGTGGATGGGCAGCTTGCAGAGAACACAGGGTGCTCACTCAGGCCGCCAGCTCCATGGGAATGGCTAGTAGATGCCCACGGCTGGGCAATGGTCCAGGCGCTCAATTTTCACTGTTGAAATCATCGGAAACAGGACTCACCATGGAAGGCAGGGTGTCAGTCAGGACCCTTAAGCCCTGCAAACCAAAGCTTTAAGCAATATTGCAAAGTAGCCATCAGACTGATGCCAACCCAGCTTTCCTGCCCACCTCTGACCACACATTCAAGGTGGGCCTCTTGAAGATGAGAGTGGGTGGCAATAAAGAAGTACCACACTGGAGCATGGGGCCTCAGCTGTTCTTGGCGAAACAGCTGGGCTGGGCGTGGGAGGCCTGAGGGTCCTGGGACTGAGGGGCTGGATCTGGAGAAGGATGCAGTACCCAGGTGCTGCACACCAGAGACCTGGAGGAGATGGAAACACCACCAGCCCGCATCCACTTCCCATGGGACAGCATTCCCTCATCGGCAAGTTGCCTGCAGGAGAACAGACCGAGCAGAGGAACTGAGCAGACATGGGCAGGCAAGAATTCTGTGCCTTCAGATCAGCCCAGTCCACTGAATGGCCACCAACTGTAGAGTGGATGGGACAAGTCCACAGGTCCCGAGTTCGAACATATGCAAGTTTTCTTTTCCCATGCTCTCTTGAAGTCCTTGCCCACATGCACTTGAAATGTTAACATAAAGCTGCAGTATAGGACAAAACAAATCGTAAAGCCCCCCAAAGCTAGCCCATGTCACCAGGGCCAGAGGCATCTAAAAGCCCATGTCCCCACGGTGAACAGAAACTTAGTGACAAGAAAGGCCACCATTGCCAGGACCCTGACCTTGAGCGAGGGCCATGCTGGGCTCCCACTCAGAGCCTCATTTAATACTAAAATATACATGTAAGGACTCATTCTTAGCCATAAAGTGATGGCCATGGAGAGAAACCATGCTTGTGCTCATGTTCTAGTTGCACTACCCCCACCAGACTCATCATCTCTTCCAGGGTCTTTCCTGCCTTCTCATTCCAAAGGAGATTCAAATCACAGCCATAGTGAGGATGTTCCTGAAATACACTGCCACCAAGGCCAGGGTGCAGGGAGCAGGTGCTGTGAGCTGGCGGCAGAGTGCCAGCTGGGATTGCAGGGCACTGAAACAGAGGCTGACCTCAGGGGTCGGAGCAAAGGCAGGTGTACCCCGCTAGCCCATTCTCCCCTCATGGCAGGCTCCTTCCAGCTCTGAGGCCTGAGGCCATCACCGCACAGACTGGAGGGCATGGCAGCCCACCCCAGCTCCTCCCTCTGCACTATGGCTCCTGTCAGTCTACCTCCTTCCTACTCTTTATAGAGAACTCTAAAGACACCACAGGCAGGCCCTTCAGCCAAACCTCCACGTGGATTAAAACTGCCAAAAGTTCTGTTCAAACTGAGAAACACCAAACTGAACTGAAGGAGGGTCTGACTTCGGCCACTATGGCCACGAATCAAGGAGACAGCCATCATGGTATCAGCACCTGAGGTTTAAAGAGAAAGGAGCCATCTGAGGGACCCTCAGGCCAGAACTCATGGCACATAAACAAAGGTGCTGATTTCATAAGCTCACTACTCTCTGGTTTCTCTGAGGCCTGAAGGCGACCTTTCACAGCAAAACTGGTGACTGCCAGAGCCACCCGACAGTCTTGGCCACTGTCCCACAAAGAGAGCCCACTTCTCTGTGATGTTCTGGAGCAGAAGCAGCTCAAATCTCAGCTAGTAGGTTTGCCCCAGCTTCCATCCAGCAATAGCTGACCAGGCATCTGGAAGTCCTACAATATGCTGAGTCCAAACCTGGGTTGTCTATCAGCTTTAGAGGTGTGAATGCTATCCTTTTGTTAATGCAAGCATCACAGAGGAACTGAGGGACATCACAGGAAGAAAACACTAACCCTCATCTCCCCATCCCAAAACTCCTTGATAAACCACAGATCTCAGGGCCCTCATTCAGTGGGTTTGTGTTGGGGCCTGAGAATCTGCATATTGAAAAAGTTTCCCACCTGAATCCCAACCAGGAGGCCCAGGAACCCCACTTAGAGATGTCTGAGGAGGCCTCATTCTCAGTTTTGCCTCTATAACTCACTCCCAGTTCTGACTTCATTCTCTTATGCTACTTCTCTTTCTTGTATAAGTGCCTCTTAGGGGAAGAAAAAAATCTTCTGATTCATACAGTGATCAGGTAGTTCAAAGACTTACTGATACATACATTAATATACATCAGCATAAATACTCATATCACACATCCCACATTCACACCTAACAGGAAGAGTAACCTCACATACTACATCACGTATGTTACATGATACACAGAGGAAGACATCCGAATTACATTTGAACCCCACCACCCTGCTCCAGCCTACCCTCAGCATACCTGAGAACTCCTGGTTGGGTAACTGCCGAGTCAGATTTCTTGTTTCCTTACATAAACAGGCAACACATGCACACCCTGAGCCCCTGAACACCAGAGATGTCCCCTCGCCTTGACCTCACAGACAGCGAGCACCAGCCCTAAATACGCTGTCACAACCTGGACACACAATGTACCAACACGGCACAACCCAGCACTGTTGGCAGAAACATCTGAGTGATGTGCCTTCAACCAGTCATCACACTGTGATGACTTCATTTTTTGGAGAAATAAAGTCAAAACTCTACCCTTATCTTCAGAGATCCAAGACATATTGATGTGTCAACCCTCCCTTCGATGTATCCATAGCCTTTAGGAAAGCGTGAAAAGGCCATCACAGGCCAAGTGCTTCCCCCCACCCCCTCTAATGTCCCCAAGTCCACCTCCGTCCATGCCCGCCCTCTGACCACATCCGGAGGTGCCAGAGCACTACAGCTGGCTAGGGAGAGTGCTTGATGGGGGAAGGCAGGGCACATTCCTCAGGGCGTCTCACTACACTGTGCCCAGAGCAGGGGCAATGACGACAAGCCCATTTCCTCCCGACTCGGGTCTTCCCACCCTTATTCTCCAAGAGGGCTGGAAAGGCCGACGCTGGCCAGCCCCTCCTTCCACAGAGATAAAGCAGCTTGCACAGGGTCACCCAGTTCTTGGTCTCTCCCCCCCTGAGGGTAACCCCAAGGGGTTCAGGCTTATTTCTCTTCGTAGTATATGCATCCACCACTCTTACTCTCTTCCTCACCAAAGAAAAATGGTGATATACCTAGGAATATAAGAAAATCTTCTTAGCAGTTATGGTGGGGGTGGGGGGCTGTGTGTGTGTGTGTGGGGGGGGTTATCTGCCCAATTTTCTATCACTGTCACCTTTATAAGCAAATGTAATGATTCACTCTTAGGATGGTCTTCAGTAGCAAAGGACAAAGATGGAGACAAGGCATCAGAGCCCCTTCACTGCTCTCACCCTGACTCAATCACACTGATCCTTCAAAGGCAAGTTCAAAGGGAAGTCTTCCTTCTCCAGTCCCACGGGATATGGTATACCTTGATGGTCATGTCGGAATTATTCAAATGCATTTGTGAACTCCCCCACACAGAACTTGGTAAGACTTCTAAGACTTCGAGCCCCTGCTTCTTAAGCCATTGCTCGGTGAATTGTAGATTCCTAAAGAAAGAATCTACAAATGAAGAGCTGTTTTCCGGCCATCATGATCTCCCCACGCTGCAAATAATTGCACACTAATCTCCCCATCTCAGGTTTAAAAATATGGACTTGTTTTTTTTTTAACTCCCAACATAATGAATGAGTTTAAATACGAGAATTTGAAATTATTAAGTATATCATTTCACCTGCAAAGCTTCTATTTGCATAACATTAATTCATGATGGCAGCTAAAACAAATTCATCACCTTCTGTATATTAGAAGCTGATTTATATAGGAATCGAAAAAAATCACGAGCTCAAAATTATGTTGACGTGATGTATGTGCTCAATGGAGAAAGATTTTTCTCTTTCCTTCTTTTTTTTCTTTTTCTTTTCTTTTTTTTTTTTTAACCATCCGAACAACTGAATTATGGTGAGAAGGAAAAGGATTTGCCGGGAGGAAGCGGGCGAAGGACTGGCATCCTGGCAGGATGAATAACGCCCGCCCCCCGTGTGGGCAGGCTCTCGGTGCGCGTGCACACTCTCTCCAGTTATGAATGTCAAGTACGCCAGAGATACGCTGCAAAATCATTACCATTCACCGCCACTAACCGCCATTAAATTTCAATCAATTCAACTTAGCACAAGTGTACTTGAGCGGCCCTTACAGTTCCTTATAAACGTGGCTCAAAAGTCGGGCTGACTTATTGCATTGTCCACCACACAAAGAAGCATTGCTAAGCATCTGCTTGGACCCGAACGGATGCTCTTTTAACATCCTAAGCATTCAAAGATCTTTCTTTTCCTGAGCGCTAAGAGGTCTCCCTCCATTCCTACAGATGGGGACGAATGGAGGGGGGGGCGGTGCGGGGGATGACCACCACTCCTTTCCTGCCTTTGGGGTGCGTCCCCGGCAAAAACCAGGCTTTCCTGGCTACATTCTCGCAGGCGCCTTACAGAAAAAGTTTCTGGCTCTAGAAAAGTTTGGTAACGTGGCCCCCCTCTTTCTCTCGGCTCTGGCAAAAGGCTCTCAATGCACTCTGCAAACTGTAAACTGAACTTGAAACTCCTTCTTCGGGGAAGGGGGAGGTCGAGCCAGACAGAGGGGGAGGGGAGCCTACAGGCGGGAGCACCGTTTGCAAAAGGCTCCTTTCCCAGGTGGGCGCAGGGTCGCGGGGTCTGCTCCCTGCGGGGACGCGAGCCCGCGCTGCAGGTCTCTCCCCGGCGACAAAGGCATTGGCGCAGGCCGCTTTGGATCTGGCCCGCTGGCTTTCTTCTCGACTCGCCGCCACCAGCAAAGTCCGGACCGCCACCACTGGGCCGGTGCGCGGTCGGGACAATGTGGCCATTGTTCGGGCGCCACCGATCAGGCCGGCGGGCAGGTGGGACGGACGCGGGCGGCCGGCGCGCGCGGGCACTCGGGGCACGGAATGTTCCCCGGACGCGGGCACAGTCCCCACGGGCAGGGCACCTCCCCGAGCAGTGCTCCGCGGGGCAAATGATGGAGGGGAAGAGAAGGGAAGGAGAGAGAAAAGATAGGCAAGACGAGAGCGGGTAGCAGGGAGAGAAAGAGAAAGGAAACGTCGGAAAGGAGACAGGAGAGAGGCGGGAGAGAGAAACAAAGGGAGGGGGCGAGAGGAAGGGAAAGAAAGAAGATGGAAAAGGGAAATAGAGGAGGGGAAGAGAGGCGAACAGGAAGACAGAAAAGATAGGAGGGAGGAGAGAAACAGGATGAGGAAGGGGGAAGGAAGGGGTGAAAGAGAAAGAAAGGAGACAAGGAGCAGAGAGAAGAAGGGAGAAACAGAGGGGACAGAGGCAGACAGACAGATGTACACTAGAGCTGTACCACAGGCTGCCCAGGAAGCCTCTGGAAAGAGCAAGAGTTCACCCTGTTTCATAAAGGGAAGCAGCTCCAAACCCAGCCGAGTCAGCAAAGCAGCGTAATCACACCAGGGGCTTTGCTTAATTACAGGTTTGAGAGCTGGGGCTGGAGGAAGGGAGATACTTAACTGTATCCCTGGGAAGGCCCAGGCACTCAAACGGTCTGTATTGTTGGGGAATACAAAGATCATCTAGACACACACACACACACACGCACACACGAACACATACACACACGCACACACGCACGCGCGCGCGCACACACACACACACACACCCCTGGCCCACTGAGCCAAGATCCTGGAGAACGCGGCTGGGGTCTGCAGCATGGTAGACTCCAGACTAGCCAGGAACAGCCATCGTGGGTGAGCCGTAACGTTCGGATGGGACCCGAATCCCTGGGCTGAGCCCATGCTGGTCAGCAGTGAGGCCACGGGTCTGGGGAGGCCCCGCCTCTGCCAGCACTAGGGCCACCCGCCTTCCCTCCCTGCTTGCAGGAGGCCAGGGGCCCTCAGCCCAAGGGGGGGGAAATCAATCCCGTGCTAATGAATAAAAAGTCCCCTTTATTTCACTGCTGTTTTTGGTTCATTAAATTTTCCACAGATTTGCAGAGAAGAAAACATAATCAATAAACCCTGACAAAAGTGAACGTGTGAAAAAGGCCAGAGAATGGAAAAGCAAGATAAAAGTGATATCCGATCACAGACTTCAGTGGCAGATGACGAGCCGGGGCCGCTGACGAATCTCAATGGACCATCGCCCCTTTGCGGCTTCCCTTCCCTTTTCTGAAACTCTTCATTCAAGACAATAGTAAATGCACTACAACTTTTTTCTTATGCTAATGCATGAAACCGGGCACTCTCAGTTAAAACACTCTTCCCAGCAATGTGGAGTTTTTCTTTTAACACACATGCACACACACAAAACCACATTAACTTATTCAACTTAAAACCAAAATCTCAACAACGGTTTAATGTGTACTCTTCGTTCACATCTTCAGTGAGTGATTTTCCCCCATTTGTATTAAAAAAAAAACAAAACAAAAAACAAAAAACAAACTAAAATCAGAAAACACCCAGGATTATTGAGGATGCTTTTGTTGACGAAGGAACTGGGGAAACTAAGACATTAACCATGCGGAAAGTATGTTGTCGTCATGGAGTATTTTCCCAGGGCTTTAAACATAGTTTTGGAGGGTAAGGATGTTTTTGTCACTCTCAGAATCTAAAAACAATGATCAATCATTTGTTTCCTTAAAGCCTTCATATTCCACAGCAAACCCCCAAATTAAGTTTAGAGAAAATGAGTAATATTGAATTTGAAGTCACTCGTTTATTGGAAAACCACAAAGCTGCTGCTCTTTACCGAAGGATACTACCAAACACCAAGGTCCCATAAGCCTTCCCCAGGCATCTTTTAAACAAGCCTGAGGAAGCAGTCACAGAGCAGCTTCTCTCCGGAGGTCTTTAGGAGCTGTGAGCCTCGCTCACTGAAATTGCTTCGTATTCTACTTGCTGGTACAATCATCTATGAGGCCTCTCTGAATTTTTTGGAATCAGAATACAGTTTCTCTCTTTGGCATTCTTCACGTGTTTCATTTGTCCATGTCTCTGACACGTACTGAAAAGAAGAAAGGGGAATTGCTTCCCCGGGGTTCCTTTTCAAAGGGCCCGGGCCCAGCGGGGACAGCTGCAGCTGTCTACCCGAGGTCCGCCTGGCCTAGCTGCCCTCCTGCACCAGGAAAGGCCCTGGCACAGGTAGAAACCACCTCGCAACCTGAAGAAGCAAAGCTAGTCTGTTCCACCTCCCTTAGGCCAGTGTCACAGAGTACCACTCAAATGAAAGGAAGCCCTGCTGAACACACACTTTTGCCAGGAAAAGACAAGCTGCCCTACCCCTAGAATACACAAGGATGTAGGACTCAGGTTTTGAAGGGGTCACACAAGCTTTCAAAGTGCACACAACAACCTCCAGGTTCTATTTAAAAGGAATTGCTGGCATCTGTGAAGGGAAGTCCCCCACGTCACCCAACCAGGCCCTGATGGAAGAAGGGTATTTATTAGGCAAATATCTAATTTTGTCTGCCTGCCTGCTGAATCCCCGGGTTTGCTAATCCAGCTGCAGGGGCTGCACTGTGTACAGGGCACTTGTGGGAGTACAAAAAGCATGAAGTATTTGTGTATTTTTCAGTCCACAGTGCAAACAAGCCAGCTATACTCCACAGCCCCTAAGCCCCCCGAAGCCAGGCAGTGAGCAGCTGACCAGCAGCCTTGTGGCCCCCTCTTCCGACCAGGTCCCACAAGTGGGCTGGAAACTGCAATAGCACTCCATTCTAAGGCCCTTGGCCAGAAGGGCCTCATCTAACTCCACACAAAAAGTGGGCCAAGTCAAGAATTCCCTCCAAGGTCACCACCAGGGTCGATGTGAGTTTGGGAAGAGCTGGCCGAAGGAGTCTGAATCCTGTGCAAATTTCCCTCAAAACAATTCCCATGGAGGAGGAAAACATCTCTAACTGTCCTACCTGGTCCTCAGTGAGCTGGGCCCTGGTTTGAGACTGTTTCACTCCCTCTCATTCTCATTCACACCCAGTAACTTTGCAAATAGACTGTTCTGACCACAGTCTCTAACTGAGATGCCAGGTCAAGGGACAGTTGGTTCACCTGAGGGCTATCTCCTGGGCCACCGGCTCCTCATGTCAGATGGAATCTTCCTGCATTAGTTTACATCCACTCGGAACCTCTAAATAACCTCACTAAAGTAGCATGTTTCTCGAGGCAGAGGAAAAAGACAAAACCACCCTAAATATTACAAAATGTAACTAACTTTGAAATTCTCGGACAAGTGACAACTTTCCCTATGTCTGGGTGTGAGTGAAATTTACATCTGGGAGAGAACAGCTCCACAATTTCCTGTTAAACCCTCAGCCATGGGAAGGAGAAGCTGCAAGTCTAGGAAAACGAAAGCAAGACAACATGAAGAAAGCGGAGCAGAAAGGGAGGTCAGAGGCCCAGCAAGGAGGGAGGCCCTGAAAGGGGCGCATCTGCCTCCTCTGGCTCCTGCAGTCTAGGATTACCGCTCCAAGGAAGACGAGAAGCTGGGAGAAGCTGGAAGAAGCTGAGAGAGCATCCAAACTCCAGCAGACAGGCACAGGCAGGGTGCCTTCCCCTCCCCTGGGGGACCCGCCCAGGTAGCCACACAATTTCTTCCCTACTGTACGGCAGCAAGGCCGCTCCCAAGCCCGGGAGGCCAGCCCCCTACACCAGGGAGAGAGGAGGGAACGCTCAGCCCAGGTAAGGAAATGGGCGGGACCTTGTAGGTGAGTTGGCTAGAAAAACATCTCATCAGGGGACTTGGGACGAGCCCATCTATTCCTCCGCTTTCCAGCGCTGTATATTTTGGATTTCACAGTTTATTTACTTTA
Source organism: Lyroderma lyra (assembly GCA_004026885.1). NCBI lineage: Eukaryota > Metazoa > Chordata > Mammalia > Chiroptera > Megadermatidae > Lyroderma > Lyroderma lyra. The sequence goes on along the minus strand of PVJL010000310.1, from coordinate 130,974 downwards.
CTTTTTGGCACCGAGCCCCCTGAGCATGCCAATACAATATTTGTTTAAACACTATTTTATGCCGCTTGCGAGGGAAACGTTTACTTTCAAATTCTCCAACATCCCCCAGAGCCTCGTCTGCAAACAGCATATGAGCGTTTTACAACTGCTCCCTTTATCTGGAGCTGTCGGGATTAAACCTTCACACGCTCGGCGAAGGCGGCGGGCGGGGACCCAGAACTCGGCCGCGGCCACCGGGCTGCAAAGCCCGCGCCAGAGGCCGTGCACCCAGCGCGCTGTCCGCGCGGGAGGGCACAGGAGTGCACAAGACCCCCAGGAGCCAGACGCTAGGGAGAGGTCTACTGTTACATCCGGGATCAACTCTGAAAGCCACATAAAAAAAAAATCGTACAAAAGAGAGAGGAATGGAGGGAAGCGCCTTGGGGGAGGGGTGCCAAGGTCCGCGAGCGCCTCTGCCGCGGGTCAACGAGGTGAAGCGCACGGCTCCATCCCGAGCTCCTCCCGCTGTAAAAGTCGGGTTTCCTAGGAAATGACAGCAATTCCTGCCGGGCTGAAAAGGCGCCGAGTCGGGTGAACTTCCAGCTCCCCGACGGGTGGGCGCGCTCTCACTCACACACAAGCACACGCTCCTGCCTCCACCCTTCCCGACCCCCCCGCCCCCCACCGCCCCCGTCCGAGGAAAACGCTCCCTTCCCTAAACCCTTAATAGGATTGGCGCCCAACTCTCTCCGCGCCTCTCCCCATCCATCACACACAGATCAAGTTGCAGTAGTGGATTTTTCAAATTCCTGAGCAAATATACTTGTTGAGAGATTGGCCCTGGGAGGGGAGGTGCGGGGGGAAACGATGAGTGGGGGCGGGGATGAAAGTGAGGGTGGGGGTCCGGAGGACCCGGCGAGGGATTACGTGCGGATCTCTTCGGGAAGTCAAGCGGATCTCGGGGCGGAGGGCAGGGGGAAGGGGTGGGGGAGCTAGGAGGGAGGCCAAAGAGAAGCGCCTGACGGAGGGGGAGGGGGCGACAGCGCCTGATGAGAGGGAGGAAGAAGCGAGGAAGAAAGAAAGGCAGGGCTCCGGGACGCGTCGCACAGAAAAGTGCAGTTAGAAGTTCACAAGTGGCTGGCTGCAGCTCCTCCATACACAGCACACTCTCGTAGGACACACTGCCACTGCCCACCTCCCAGAGCTCCGCAACATCCCAGCCTCCGGTGCCACCTCCCACACCCCGCAAAAACAGCCCCGGGCTCGGGCGGGGTGGAGACCAGGTCGGGGCCAGCCCCGCTGTACACGCGGAGGAGAGGTTCTTTCCCCCCAGGTAGGAAGAGGGATGTAAAATCGCTCCCCGGCCACGAGTTCCTAGCCCCCGGAGCCCATCCCCCGCCCCCGCTTACATCTCTGCCCGCCTTGGCCAAAGCCCGAAGTGGGGCCGCCCCACTAGCCCCGGGGCCCCCTAAGCCCGGGGTGTCCAATCCCGCGCCCTGGCGCGGGTATCCGACCGAGGGACACTCCGAGACGGGGCAGCATCCCAGCCGGCCCGGGTTCGGCCGGGTTAGTGGGCACTTCTCAACGAAAAGCAAGCAAAAGAAGGCCAATGCAACTTTACCGAGGAGACAAAAGTTTGCCTCTAGCACGCAGGTGGCCTCTCGGGTGCCGGGCGGTGGCTGCGAGCCCCCATCCCAACTTGGCTGGCGCGGCGACCCGCCGCCGGCTGCCGTGTGCCGGGACTCAGTCCGGCCGGGGCGGGGCCGGCCAGGCAGGGGAGGGGACCGAGAGGCGGGCGGGGGCCGCGTCGCCCCTACTGCCGGCGGGCGGGCAGCTCCGCGAACCTCCGGCACGCAGTGCGGTACGCGCTCCTTCCTCCGGCTCCTGAGGATCCCCCGACTCTTCCTCGCCTGCCTCCGCGTCCGCCGCCGCCGCCGCCTCCCTCTCCTCCTCGAAGTCTCATTGATGGGAGTTTGAAAAAAAGTCCGCGGAACCGTGCTGCCTCGGCTGGCGAGCTTCGGCACTCCCGCAATCCCCGCGCCGCCCGGACGGCGCAGCGCCCTCGCGCGCACGGCTGCAGCACACCGGCGCCGCGCACCCGCCCGCGCCGCGCGCACCCGCCGGGGGGACCCGAGGGACCCGGAGGGGAGGGGGCGGCCGAGGACGCTCCTCCCCAGCCCCAAGGAGGGAAAGCACACCAACTAGGAAAGTTCGTGCAGAGAACTAAAGACCGTGTCGGTCTCCAACACTTTTTTTTTGGCGTCGGGATGGGGGGTGGGGGGTGTCGCTAACTCAAGTCAGATGAGCTCCGGAGCTGAGGCGCAGTAACTGCTCTGTTTTCAATCTCTTGCAATCACCCGCCCTCCCCGCCTCTCTGTTCCCCTCCACGGGGAGATGCCCGGGTCGCTGCCCTCAGTGCGCCCGCTTCTCCGGGCGCCAGGGCGGAAGCCAAGAACAGAGGGAAAAGGAGGGGCCCTGGTTCTGCGCGGACCCTGTCAAGCTAGCAGCGCGCGCAGGTGCCGGGGGTCCTTCTGGCGCCCCCCGCCGCGGCTGGAGCGAGTAGCCTTCTGAGCACAGGTTGGCGTAAAAGCGAAGCAGCCTTCTAGGGTTGGTGCATGTGTGTTTTGCAGGGAGGGTTTTTGTTTTGTTTTGTTTTTAGAGTCTCCACTCGGGCCGCCGCGGCCAGATGGAAGTAATCAGAACCCAGTAACAACAGAGGAAGAAGGAAGAAAAAACTTCACTGAAATTTCGGGCCCAAGTGTGTATGGGAGTGTGTGTGAAAGAACTTGCTTGAGCAAACTAGGTGATGAATGAGCCCTGGGCCCTCAAGCGGCTCCACAGCTCCGAAATGAGCTGGCTGGCTTGGAGTGTCCCCCAACCCCTCAGGGGCCACCAGCCGTTCCAGGACTGAGGGTCCGCACCCAAAGAGTGCCTCATTGGGGTAATTATTTTTCTTCCTACCATTTGTGGAGCACTTTGTATGTGCTAGGTGACACGTTTTCTTTTGTTTGTATTATTTAGCCTACAGAACTCTGTGAGGTAGGTTTTACGAGGTGAGAAGACTGAGGCTTAAGGAAGTAACTTGTCCAAGGTCAGCCCACTGAACCTCCATGCTCCGTGAAGTGTCAGTAAACTGTACCATTAGTTCACTGATTCACCCACTCCAGGGCGGTAGGAACATCTCTCCCTGCGCCCCTTTGCTACAGTTGTATCTTGTCTGGAATGCAGGAGAGCCAAAGCCCCAGAGACCCAACTCTACCCGCCCTGTGGTGGCGTGCCCTTTACAGGCCCATTTTACTGATGTAATTAATTCACTTTTGTCAGCAGCTCTCTCCATACACCACTGACCCTCCCCTAACTTTATTTTTCAATTTTTTAGTCAAAGAGGGAACATTACGACCCTCCATTACTTACTACCTTTCTTCCCTCCCTCTTCCCTCCATTTATATGACAGAAGCAACAATTTCTTATTGACCTAGAGAAAAAATATATATGTGTGTGTGTGTGTGCATATATATATATATATATATATATATATATATATATATATATATATGCACACACACACACACACACACACATATACAGAATATAGAGGCTAATTTGATGCTAATTTTGTGTTTCTCAAAAAAGCTCTCCAGATGGGGTGGGGAAAAAACCTGCAGTGTTTTTCAAAAGCAAAACTTGCAGAAGCCAATGTATTTGTTTACGGGAAGAGTAGTTTGAAAGGGGCTTTTTCTTTAAATGTGATCAGATTCACCATTCCACCATTCCTCCATGCTATTTGTTTAAATTCCTGCTGAGCTTTCAGAACACAGACTCTAAGGAGACAGAAAAAGTAAACTCTCCCTCCCCTCCTTGGCCATATTTTAATGACCCTATTCATATCCACCCCAGGAAATGTGGGGAAATCATTTCATGTTACTGGAATATTAGTGGCGTCGGTTGATTACTTCATTACAAGCTTGTCTCTGTTGGTTTCCTTGTGTTGTTAAGTTTATGAAGACGTTTAAACAAATCAACAGTTTGGGATATTTCCTTTTTCTCTGTTTTTCTTCTCAGACCAGCTCAACTCCTGCTGGAATCCCGGCACTCCCATAACCATTCCCGACTTATTTTGGCAAGAAAGTGCTGTCGAGATGAAGAAGGAATGTTTTCAGTTTGAGGAGAGGCTGTAGACACTGTGCCTTAATCTCTAGATGGTCAGAGAAGTTTGGGTGCTGGAAAAAGCAACTCAAGGTTTGGAGCAGAGGCAAACTTGTATAGCAGAGAAAGCTTTAGTCTGAGCATTGGGGCACCAGTTCCTGGTCCCAGGTCTAATACTAAATGCACCACCTTGAGCAAGTCCTAGTCCATTCCGTCAGACGCTGTGCTGTGCGGTGCTGTGCTAAGTGACGTGACATCACAGTGAGGGAGACTGATGGAATCCTTCCCTTCATGGAGCTTAAGTGTTTCATTAATAGCCACAAACAAGTATATAATTACAAACTGGGTGAAGAAGAAATACCAAGTCCTCTAATAGCTTATGATTGGTGACGTGAGCTAGCATGGGAAGCAGAGATGGGGGGCACAGAGAAGCTTTCCTGTGAGGTTGCACTGATGTGAGGAAGGAATCAAGGACGATGAAAGAAACAATAGACAGGTGGAACTACATTACACTGGAAGGCTTTTGCATAGCAAAAGAAACAATAGTGGAAAGACGTCCTATGAAATGGGAGATATTTGCAAGCCATATATCTGACAAGGGGTTAATATCCAAAATATATAAGGAACTTCTAAAACTCAATAGCAAAAAAAAAAAAAAGACCCAATTAAAAAATGGGCAAAGGTCTTGAATAAACATTTCTCCAAAGAAGAAATACAAATGGCCAACAGGTATATGAGAAGCTCAACATTGCTAATCATAAGGGAAGTGCAAATCAAAATCACAGTGATATGTCACCTCACATCTGTTAGACTATCTACTATAAAAAAAAATGTGGCAAGGTTGTGGAGAAATTGGAACTCTAATTCACTGTTGGTGGAAATAGAAAATGGTTTTGCCAGTATGGAAAACAATATGGAGGTTCTTCAAAAAATTAAAAATAGAATATAATCTAACCACCCCTTTTGATTTCAAAAAATAATGAAATCAAGATTCCCAAGAGATATCTGCACTCCCATGTTCATTGCAACATTTTTCACAATAACCAAGGTGTAGATACAACCCAAATGTACATCATCAGATGAATAGTTAAAGAAAATATGGTATATACATATAAATGGAATATTATTCAGCCTGAAAATAGGAAATCCAACTATTTGTGATCATATATATCAACTTGGAAGAAATTATGTTAAGTGAATAAGTTAGTCACAGAAGGAAAGATACTGCATGATTCCTTTGCTAAGAGTCATCTAAACTAGTCAAGAGTGTAAACAGTAGAATGGTGATGACCAGGGAATGAGGTAAGGGAATATGGGGAATTACTGTTCAGTGGATATAGCTACAGTTATGAAGAGGAGAAAGTACCAAAGATCTGCTGTAAGACATAGTATCTATAGTTAACAGGAAGCTACTATGTACCTAAAAAGGTGAAAGGTAGATCTCATGTTAAGTGTTTGTACCAAACAAACAGACAAACAAACAAACCAGAAACAAAAAATCCTACAGAGGAACACAAGGAAACTTGTGGAGGTGATGGACATGTTTATTACCTGGGTTATGGTGATGGTAACAGGGGTGTGTATGTATATATGTGTGTATATATATGTCAAAACTGACCAAATTGTATACATTGTGTGCAGTTTTTAATATACCAGTTATGCTGCAATAGATCAGGGTAGTGGGAGGAGTGAGGAAGGGTCAGCTGGGAGAGGGAAGAGTAGGAGGGGGTGTTCCAGTTCTTCCTTTGCTATTTCTGTAAGAGGAGGAACCTAAATGACAAGAAAATTCAGGCCTGTTGAGAAGTTGCTTGGCCATCATTGCACAGTGTTCCAGTTCCTATGATTGTGTAACAAATTGTTCCTGATCTCATTCAGAAGAAAGCAAACATTTATTATGCACAAAGATTCTATGGGTCAAGATTTTGGACAGGGAGTACTGGGCAGTTTGTCTGCTCCACACTGCTGGGGCCATGGACAACAGTGAGGCTGGCGCTGAGGTCACGGGAAGGCTTGCTCACTCCCATGCCTGGTGGTGACGCTGGCTGTGGCCTGGGGTGCCTCAGATCCCTTCTGTCTGGACCTCTCCTCAGGGTAGATCTACTTAGACTAGTTTGGGCTTCCTCAAGCCTGGTGGTAACTGGGTGCCAGGGACAAGCTTAATGAGCGATAGCCAGACGGAAGCCCTTTTGACTTTTAGGAAACCCTGGAAGTCAGGCAACGTCACTCGGCTGCATTCTCATCACAGAGACACAAAGTTCTAGGTTCAAGGGGAGGAAAAATAGATGTTATTCTTGATGGGCAATGACGAGATGCTGAAGAGCACATGGGGGAGAAATGGTGCCCTGGCTGTTTTTGGAAATAGTCTGTCACACAAAGCTAACTGGAGACACAGGGAAGACTAGAAGGCAGCCACCAGGTTGTTTTGTGGCTTGGCTGCAGAGCCTGGTAGCAAGCACTTAGGAACACTTGAAAGAAGTGAGAGACCCAGTCTCTACGCTCCAGGAGTCCACATACTCATTGAGAGAGACAGAAAAAAATCAAGAACCATATGACTTCACTCATATGTGGCATGGAAAAGTGAAAGCAACAATGAATAAGACCAAACAAAGAAACAGGAACTCCCAAACACAGGCCATAGCTTAACGGCTATCAGAGGGTAACGGGGAGGGAGTGATGGAGGGAGGGGGGATCAAATACGTGGTGATGGAAGGAGAACTGACTGGGTGGTGAGCACACAACGCAACACCCAGACGCTGAATTACAGGATTGTACACCTGAAACCTATGCAACTTTACTAACCAGTGTCACCCCAACACATTGAATTTAAAAAAGAGAGAAACATATTTGGCAACAACACAAAATGACCTAAGCGAGAAGTGGGCTGTGGCTGAGAGGAGCTGGTGGTAGACAAACAGCCAGTCAAAGGCCAAGGAGGAGAGGCCGTGGAGGCGTCAGAACAACAGGGAAATCCCCAGAAGTGGGTTGGTCATGTGTTATTCTTTTAGGGCTCCTAGATGGCTCCAGTCTCCCTGACCCGCCCCCACCCCCCTGCTGATCCCAGTGTGCCTCCCACAGGCTTTATGGGATAAGTCACATTGTAAAGTCTGAACTCACTCCTATGACTTAAGAGTATGTCTGTTATCATAGTGCAGATACACTTGAGAGGGCTAACACAGAAACTTTCTAGGGGAAACTTCTCAGGGCTGTGAGTAAATTTGTTGAACAGGCTTATAGGAGGAATAAGAATTATAAAGATGGCACCTGAGTGGGCATTACTTGGGGACGAGTGCTCAAAGGGAAGATGCCAGGCAGTCCAAAGACCAACAGCATTTCTAATTTGCAGTCCAAATCTTCACCCCCACCCCAGACAATGTGGTAAGGTGATACAATGTGGAGACACACACAGAGGGTGCGTGCAGTTGAGAAATATTAGTAATCCCTCCCCACAGAAGCAACCAGTGAAAAACCCTTCTTCCTTTCAGGGGTGCCCTAAAGAACACAGCTGGGAGAGATTCACATGCAGAAGGACCAAGATTCTGGCTAATGAATTTATTCATGCATACATACATGAATGTATTCATTCATTCACTCATTCATACATTCATTCATCCTTGTTGAGCTCCTCCCAGACCACACACTTTAGAGATAACCAGATGAATGAGAGATAGTCCTTCTCTTTCTCCACCGGCTACCTCCTGCTGGATGATACTCCTAGAGGCCCCCGTGTCAGCTCAGAGTAGTAAGCTATAAGGAGTTTGCCATTCAAGGGCAGATTGGAAAAAGAAGGATGTGGGAGGGGGACCATGGGACATTGGTGTAGTCATCAGAGGGAACAGAGAGGAGATGGCAAAATCAGCAGGGCTTAGAGATCCAGTGGTTATCATCAGGCTTTCTCCCCAACAGGTCCAACCCTCTCAAGAACTTTTCTCAAGATACATTGCAGGCTTCTTAAAGATAGCACCATCTCACACCCACTAATAAGTCTAACAAATAATATTCCTCACCAATCACATAATAATGAAAGACATTATTTCAAGACAGTTTAAAAAGAAATTATTAAACATCTCATTAAAGTGTGATGAGATTATTATAAGGTACTGAACTGACCTACACATTGATCTTAAAGACAGCCACTCCCAGCTCATAGTATATTAAATTTAATTTAAATTACTCACTTCTTTTAGGAGTTACCAAGAAGCAATGGAGAAACTGTGTGGGAGATGACCATTTTCCAAGCCATCTACTTCCTTGGATTCTATCCATTCCAGTCATTGTATCCAGCAGAAGGAAAACAATGTGGAAATCCCCCATGGACTGCATTAAAAGAACATTATAATGAATTTTCCCAAATGTGTATATCTAATTTCTCTCCTTTGACACCTCCTCCTATCATTATTCTATTCATAGTTCCACTTGTTTTTTGAAATGTCTGGTGTCAGAGGCTTGTTTGTGCCTGGGTTACTTGGTGAGCCTTGTTTTCCCAGAAATGAGCTGGAGGAGGCAAGTTCCCACTGTCTTTGAATAATGTGAAGAAAGAGTGAGATGGCTTAAGGGCCCCTCTGTCAGGCCTCCTGGTGGAGGGTATCAGCGAAGGAGAAGCAGGAGCCTGGTTCATGATGGCCTGGGTTAGAGAGGTGAGTAGCTGAGGCTAGCCCACAGGGGTGTATAGCAAGTCTTCTCACTCCAAATTAACATAAGAATAAAAAGTTTTCATACCAATAAGCAAAAACTGTATGAAGAAAAAATGGAAAATAACAAAGATTATGATAGCAAAAAAAAAAAAGAAAAGAAAAGAAAAAAAGAAAGTATAAAACATCAAATCTTAAATATAAAAAGAAATATTCCAAACCAGTGTGAGAAAAACCACAAAACACCAGAACACATGAGAATGGATGTGAACAAATGGAAAGGTATGTGTTCTTGGTTAGGAAGATTTACCATCATAAAGGCGTTAGTTGTTCCCAGGTTAATGTGTAAATTATTGCAATCCAAATAAAAATACTATCTTTCTTGGGGAGGGTGAAACAGGACTGGATAAGTTAACAATTATAAAGTTCATTTGGAGGAAGAAGCAAGAATAGTCAGGAAAAAACCCTGAAAAATAAAAGCAGCTGGGGGGAGGAGCAGACAGCCCAATAAACTATAAATAAAGCCTTTATAATGAAAACAATTTGGTATTGGTGAAAGAATAAAAACACCAATGGAATGGAGTACAAAATCCAGAAATAGACCTCTATGTATGAAAATGACAGCATGAATGAGTGACTGAAAGATGTGCCTGGTACTAAGTTGTATTAGGATAAATAGAAATTAAAATTAGGCCAAGATAGTATTTCCCACCTAGCAGACTGGCAGAACCCCAAAGCTTAACAGCATACTCTGACCGTGAGGCTGCGGGGAACCAGACACCCTCAAACTTTGCTGGTGGAACTGGAAAATGGATAACCACTACAGAGGGAAATTTGGAATAGCTCCAAAATCACATATGCATTTGCCCCTTTGACCTACTCATCTCACTTTCAAGTAACTATCTCAGACACAGTACAAAAGGGCGTATGTAGAAGACTATTAATTACAACAGCACTTATACTGTCAAAAAAACTGGAAATAACCCAAATTCTTTATGTGAGGGCACACTCACCTACAACATGAGTGTATCCTCCCAATGGAGTATTATGCAGCTACAAGAAGGAATGAACATTTTTTAAGCGATCGTTTGTATAGTTAAGTGAAAGAAACAAGGTGGGACAAAGTGGCTGTGATATACTATGACTATAGTGTTTGCCTTGAAATGAGTGTGATACAAGTATACAAGTGTGATACATGCACATATGTTAAGATTTATTTATGCTTTTAAGTAGATAACCCATAAAATGTTTAAAAATTAGGGAGTAAGAAGTAGGGAATGGGGCGGGCAGGAATGGAAGCTTGCAATAATTGTGATTTATAACAAATATATATGTGGTCATTCAGAAGACCAACAAATATTTCTCATACATATTGGGTCTTCATCCACATTCCCGTCTCACAGCTCCCCAAGTCCTTGAAATTTCCTAAGTGTTGAGAGTAAAAAAGATGTCTTTTATGTTAATGAGGTTACTTTTGGAAGCCTCTAAAGATAGACGCTGGTGGCCACTGGAACCGACCGCTGCTGGGGAGGGAAGGGCTGAAGGTTGGATCACCTGCCAGTCACCAACGATTTAATCAATCATGACTGTAATGAAGACTCCATAAAAACCCAAAAGGACAGGGCTCAGAGAGCTTCCATGTCGACAAACATGGGGAGATTTGGGGAAAGTGTCACCTGGAGAGGGCGTGGAAGCTCCACCTCCCTTCCTACATAACTTGCCCTATGTATCTCTTTCATCTGGCTGTTTCTGAGTTATATCCATTTCTAATAAACTGATAATCTAGTCAGTCAAATGTTCCTCTGAGTTCTGTGAGCTGTTCTGGCAAATTAATCAAATCAAGGAGAGGGGTCATGCAAATCTCTGATTTGCAGCTAATCAGTCAGAAGTACAGGTAACAATCTGGACCTACAGTTGTCATCCTAAGTTTGTGGGGGTGGTGGTTATTGGAACCTCCAATCTGCAACCGGTTAGTCAGAAACACAGGTAACACCCTGTGTTGGAACTGGTGTCTGAAGTTGAGGAGGGGCAGTTTTGCAGGACTGAACCTTTAACCTGTGGAATCTGATGCTGTCTCCAGGTAGATAGGGTTAGAACTGAGTTGCATTCCCGGACACCCTGGTAGTATCTGAGAATTGTTTATTAATGTGTGAGAAAACCCCTCCCCGACATTGAAATTGGGTGCTCAGAACACCCAAAAGAAAGATAGGCTTATTTCAATATAATGTTGGGTTTTAGACTTGACTTTGGAACCATGAAAATATTTTACATTATTATAGAAAAACGAATCCTTTTTAAAAAATAATCCCAGAAAGTGAAAGTGAAGTGAAACAACCATAAATATGTCTCCAGTTGGTTAATATAATACAAGAGACAGAATATTCCATATGACTTTAAAACAACAATTTGCACAACCATAAGGGATATACCTTTAGGACAAAGAAAGAGCTAGTGTAAAAAACACATTCTTTTCAATAATTATGTTGTAGAGAGTTGGTATTGTTTTGAGATACTGTATGTATAGCATGAAATAATGCAAATGTATAATTATGTTAGTATCATTGACATCTGGGATTCTTTTTTAATATGAGAGAAAGATCTAGGTAGAAGAAGAATAAGGTTAAGTAAAATCTATGGTTCTGAATTTGAGTTGGAAATATCATTATGAACTCATGAATTCATATGGAAGCTTTTGTTTTATAATAACATCAATGATTTTTTAAAATTGTGTTTTCTAGCTCTGTCCACTGAAAAGTCCTAAAAACAATGAGCAACCCATTAACAGTTAGCAGCCCAAGGACCTATAATTTGATTTCTATCATTTCCTACTATAAGGAACTAGAGCTCTTGGGAGAAATGGTTGACTCCAGGTCTTGAGGAAAGATGTCCAACAGAAACTTGAAAGATATCGTCACACCACAAAGTAAGGCAGCTATCAAAGACATTTCGAGTTGTGTCAAAAGACTCAGGACCCAATAAAGAGACTCCCCTGGCCAAATACATAACATATAAGTTTCAATAAGAATAATAAAGAAAATGGATTAAAGCACATCAAATATGTTTAAATCCATGCACATGGAAAGATACTTGAAAGGAGACTCCCCCTTCTTGGTTGTCCTTGAACGTGTGCTGTCCATTCATACCCACTAGCCATACATGGCTACTGAGCACTTCAAATGTGACTAATCCAACTGGAGGACTGAATTTTACATTTTATTTAATTTTAAACTGAAATCTGATACTCAATTCAGTTACAGAAAATCTTTAAAGTGTGTTTGGAACAACTTGAGTATGTGAATCTACATTTTCCATTCTAAATTTTGTGAAATCTAAATGCAGGTCAAGTATTTCTGATGAAAACTAACATATAAGTTGAGTGTATAATACAACCTTGATTTCAAGATTTCAGAGACAGAAATACGCCCCCTTCCCAAAAAAGGAGACAAATGAAAATGAGTCAGTGTTTGAATAGGAACTCATGACTGGGGTTTCACAGTGAGGTACCACCCCTCCCCCACCCCAGGTACCTAAACTTCCACCAGACAATGTCACTCCCCAGACCCCCTAGCAGGGATGGGATCCAAGCTCTCTCTTGCAGCACGCTACGAGTGCTCCGTCCCCACGACCTCTCCCTGGAAGGTTCTTTACCACCTTTTCTACTGGAGAGCTCCTACGCATCCCTCAAAACTCTGCTTCACCTTTACCTGCCCTGTGATGCTTTCCCTGACTCACGGAGGCAAAAGGAGGCAGCTCCCACCTCCTCACACTGTGCTGTTGATGTGTGTGTGGGGTGCGGACTGACCCCACTGTCCCCACTTGCCCTCCAAAAGCAATGATCTATCAGCATTCGGCTCTGGTCTCCAGCTTGGAGGACAGCACTTGCCCTTCAGGAGCTTCTCCATGCGTGCTGAGTGGGTAAACAGGCAGCCCCCCTGACTGCAGTCCCCTCCAGCATTCTACTTCCTCCAGCTGCGTTGTTTAATGCGATAGCCCTGTTATATCACATCCCATTCCAATTTGGAAAGCTCCATTTCGCCATACCTTCATTGTGTTTGAATTCATAGGCATGAGCACAGTTTGAAATTCCAAAGACAGGGAACAGTGTCCTTTTATAGCATGTTCAGGGTGACAGAAAGAATAAGGAAGGGACAGAGCCAGGGCAGAGCCATCAGCTCCTGAGGGCAGGGACATTGTCTCATTCACCTTCGTCTCTCTGTTTCCTGGATAGACCCCAGTGGGTGCTCCATGATGAGTGTTAAAGCAGGTATGGGAGGGTGGGGGTGGTGAGAATCACCTGATCCTGATGTCACACCATTTTAAACAATCCTAATGATTTTCACCCTGGATGGGGGCTGAAAATGATATGGTTAAGAGGCAATTGATCCCAGTGTGGCCAAGGCAATAGTCTGAGCCATGAATAATATCTAGTTCCCGAGTCCAGATAAATTACAGCCCAGAGTGCCATGAGAACGTGCAGGAGTGAAGGCAGAACTGCACCCTACAACTCTTCAGGGGGGCCCATAAAATGGAATGTATGTCCGGGGAAATGCTGTGTGCTTCTTCAGACAAGGAAAAGGTGCATCCTGAGAATGATGGACCAGATGTCTTCATGAGGAGGTCTGGTTAGTGCAAACCCAGGACGGAGAGATGGTAAGCTCCTCACAGAGACCACGCAGCTGGCAGAGAACAAAACCATGAGAGACGTGGCAGTGCATTTGTCGGTGAGTGCTTCAACAGCTGTAGTTGGTGGGTGCTGGGCAAAGAATTGCTGCTGCCCCAGAGCCAAGCCCAAGCAGAGTGTCACCAGACTCCATGCTAAGCCCTGCCCAGCTCTACAGTTCTGTCAGTGACTTTTTTGTATGAAGACAGAGCAAAGCGTCTACCTGGGGATGACGCAAAGCCGTATCTAATACTTGCGATGCAGAATTGAGATTTGAAAAGATGCACTGCATCACCCTAGAAGAGAGAGAAGCAAGATGAAATCTAAGGTTCTGAGCTTCACAAAACCCATTCCATACATAAAGAGTGGAGCGACAGGGCTTGGCAGCAGTGCCTGTGGGAGAGAGAGAAACAAAAGACAAACCTGAGGGTGTTCGATTCAGCCCAGGCTTTTCAGTGCTGTCACAAAGCTGATGGACTGTGTTGCAAAGCAATGTCCCTAAACCTCTATTGTCCCAGACCACCTCCATGGTGTTTGCCATGACTGCAGACCCTCTTTATAACCTTTAGGTCAACTCAATTCCTCATAACAGAAAGGCCATAGAAGACCAGTATGTGCAAATGCCGAACTACCAACTGTAAAGCGTTTGGCCCTGTGCACCTCCAAGTCATCGTCAGGAGCCTTGCTCTCAGCAAGGGTCTGCATTCCAAAAAAAAAGACCGACAAACTGTCGAGTGTCCTCTGAGGCTGGCCTAGGAGAGAGAGGTTCAAAACCCTGCCCAAAGCCAACAGTTGAAGGGACTGAAAAAGTTTTGCCTGGAATGGAAAGACTTAGAGAACTCGAGAGCTCCCTCTAAGTATCTGATGGGCTGTTGTCATGCAGGTAGCACAGTGCGGGAGGGCAGAGCTGCAACCGTGCAGGGCTCCACCCTGTCCACCCCACCCCTGCCCCAAAGGCAGCTCAGTGACAGGGGCCCAGAAGGCACTCACCATCTTCTGGGATTACATCTTGAGCAGATCATTCTGCTAACAGAAGCCTGAGGTCATTTCAGCCTTCAAATCCAAGGCTGTTCATCGGGACAACCTGGGGACTAGGACTACCTTGTGCAGATTAAACAGGCCACCTGTGCTCCCTGCCCCATTCCTCCTTGTGGGCACAGCCAGCTCTAGGACTCCGCCTTCCTCTTCCCGGAGCCTTCAATGGAGGAAAGAGGTGGCCTTGAGGAAAGAGTGTGGGGTGTGGGTCGCCTGAGTTCGGCTGCCAGTTCACTGCATATCAGAGAAGTCCTCACCCCTCTGGGCCTCATTTTCCTCATCTGTCACACCACTGGGCTGATTTGTAGGTCACACACTGGCTGCCACAGGTTGAACCTGGCCCACAAGTGGGTTTTGTTTGGCTTGGGCATCATTAAATCATGTTTTCTACTTTTCATTTCTTGACAATATTTAACCCATTTTTCATTTGCCCCGAGAATACTCACCAGTGGCACTTGTGGCTGCAGCAATCACCCCGAGATCACTTGCAGATTACAGTCCTAACCCTACCTCCAAAGTTTGCTGTGAAGTATCTCGCTTTTATTAGTATTTTCGCATCACTGTAGTATATCGATAGTCTTTGGAAACAAAGGACACCATTCTATTTATAGCCTTCTGTTTTTAGTAGTGGTATTTCCATTTACAAAATATAGTAATTCTCGACTGCTGAAAATGTCAGATCCTGAAACAGCGGTCCCCAACCTTTTTGGTACCAGGGACTGGTTTCGTGGAAGACAGTTTTTCCATGGACAGGGAGGAGGGGGGATGTGCACGCACAGTTCACAATAGGGTTCATGCTCCTATGAGAGCTAATGTCACTATTGATCTGACAGGAGGCGGAGCTCAGGCGGTAATGCCAGCAGTGAGTAACCGCTGTAAAGACAGACAAAGCTTCGATGGCTCACGGGCCGCTCACCTCCTGCTACGCAGCCCGGTTCCTAACAGGTCACAGACCAGTAGTGGTCCATGGCCCGGGGTTGAGGACCCCTGTCCTAGAAAATGCAGCATTTCTACACGTGAAAACTATTATTAAATATTGATCATCATATACATTCTGTTACATTAGGATTAGACAAGTTCTGTTTAGAAATAACTCTAAGAACAGTTTTTATATTTTATTTTCACACTGAAAACCAGATTTGTTGCAGCCTCAAAGAGCATGTTTATGTAAAATTAAAGGAACGTAGCAGCGAGCTGCAATTTTTTTTCTAAATGGGAAATGGGTTAAAATGAAGCATTAAGTATGCTTTATATACAACATAACCTAATATAATGATTTCTGTATTTCTTTGAAAAATTCAGATAATCTGGCAACCCCAGGCCTGCCCCTCCCACATGACCCTGAGCTGGCTCTGAGAAGCACCCCCCATTTAGAAAGGACTGAACTCCCGACCCCCGCCTTCCCTTTGCCTGAGTCGCTCAGCAGTGCACCCAGCCTCTGCGGATGGGGGATTCTAGACCACACCTGGCCTGACACACCTCCCTGGACCACAGGATCAGCTCTGAGAACTGCCACTGTGCTGCACAGATGTCTTTCCTGGCTTGTTGTAAAAAAGACGATGTTGCCACTTGGGTGTCTTGCCTGGACCCTGCCCTTGAGAGGAGCCCTGGCCCACCAGAAGCCCTTTCAGGTTCTTCTTAATCTCATGGAGGCCCGCACAACACACTGGTTCACTTCAAACACTCCGTGGTGGCGGACAACCTTGAGTCCATTTACGTTTTTAGTGATATTTCCTGAGCCACCCCATGATGTGCCTTCCCTGTACTCGCCACTGCACCTCAGTGCTGGCACATGCTGGAGGCCCACCAGAGGTTGGGGGGTGCCCGGACATGGCAGGTGAGGCCTCCACCCTCCCAGGTGCCCACACTGAAGCACGGTGGCTCAGGAGAGGGACACTTTGAATCTTCAAGGCAGCCTGTAGGTGGGTGACCACATGATTAATCACCCAAACTGGGACCCAGAAGGAAGGAGACACTTTCCATAATGATGCTGGAACAACAAGTGTACTGAGAACTGTCCCAGAAGAGCTGGGCTGTGGGCAGTCACCCCCCCATGTAGATGACAAGAATTTAAAATGGGTTCATGCTCCTAGACTCAACAACCCTTCTTCTAGGAAACGATCTCAAACTGGAGAGTGCTTTATGCAAATGTGTCCATCATAATGTCATGTACAAGGATCACGACCTAAATGTCCCATGTTGGGGAATCATTAAGTAGTTATAGTACACATGATGGAGTATTAGGTGGCCAGGATTTACAAATAATTACTTCAACGAGGCAAATATGTCTAATATAATGCTATATGAAAAAAAATAAACATATTTCTATACCATAATTATAATCCTAGTTTTAAGAAGCCAAGCCATGCATACAGTAAAGGACAAAAGAAATTCAGCAGCATATTGACAGTGGCTATTTGGGAGGCTGAGAATTTTTACTTTGTATGTTTTTTTGTATTTTCCAAACTTTCTTTTGTGTTCATGTAGTTCGTTCATAATGCGAAAGCCCATGTGCTGGACCACAGTGAACAGGCCGGGGAGCCACACGCAGGCAGAGTGCGGGTGACACGGCAGCCTGGCCGCTGTCTTGCCGTGAGCTTTGCCTGTCCCGTTTAGCTTTGCAAAACTGCCTGATGAGGTTGGCTGTGAACTCTGTTTCTGGTCCTGAGCAAGGAAATGGAGTAGATGGAATAATGCCTCCTAAAGATGCCCATGCCTTAATGTCCTGCGACTATGACACCTCACAGGGCAAAAGACTTTGCAGATGTGATTAAGTTAAGGGCTTAACTTAATCCAGGAGACCCTCCTGGATTACCCAAGTGGGCCCCACCTAATCACACGAGTCCTTAAAAGTAGAAGAGGAGGGCCATGAGTGAGTCAGAGAGATGTACCCGAGGAGACACCCACCGGCCACTGCCGGCAATGAGGACAGCAACGTGGGGGCTTCGAGGCAAGGAACACAGTGGGAAGTGCTCTCATTTTGTAGCCAGCAAGAAAACGGGGACCCAAGGAAGTGAACTCAACCAATAACCTAGAGGAACGGGGAATGGATTCTCCCCTAGAGCCTCCAGAATGGCACGCAACCCTGCTGACACCTGGAATTTACTTCTGACTTACAGAATGATGAGAAAAGGAAAGTGTGTCCACCTACTGGCACTCAGTCTGTTGTCGTGCGTCACGGCAGCAGGAGAGAACTCGCACAGCGTGCGCAGGCCTGGCTCTGCCTTGGGGTCCCCGAGCCCTTGGTTCCTGGGCTGCTCCTTCCACGCGGGGGCAAGGGCGATCCCCCAGCCCCTCCCCGCCCCGCCCCTCGGTTAGGCATGTGGAAAGGGAAGAGGTTTTCCCCTTCTGCAAAGCACAGGGCCCCAGGGAGGTTCCTCAAAACATTAAAAACAGGACTATCAGCAAGTCCACTTCTGAAGAAAAGAAATCACTCATCTCAAAGAGCTGTCCGCATCCCACATTCATTGCAGCATTATTTACAACAGCAAAGATGTGGGAAACGGCCTGAATGTCCACAGACAGATGAATGGATAAAGAAAATACGGTATATAAATACAATGAAATATTATTCAGCCATAAAAGGAGGGAAATCCTGCCATTTGCAAAACCTTGAATGAACCTTGGGGCATTCTATTAAGTGAGGTAAGTCAGATGGAGAAAGACAAATACTGTATGATCTCACTTCTATGTGGAATCTAAAAAAACAAAAACAAAAACACAAGCTCAGAAACAGAAGACATTGCTGGTTGCTGGCAGCGGAGGCTGGGGTTGGTGGTCAGAAGGTCCAAACTTCCAGCAGAAGATGCCCAAGTCCCAGGGATGCCATGCACAGCATGGTGACGACAGTTAACTGCAGAGTATCCTACAGCTATTTAAAAGTTAACAAGAGAGCGGGTCTTAGAAGTTGTCATCACAAGAAAAAACACTGAGAACTGTGTGAGGTGGTGGATGTTAACCGGACTTATTGTGACGGTCATTTCACATGGACATGCAAAGGCTGTCCGGACAAAAGGCAGCCATTGTCACTAGAACAGGTTTGCGGCTGGATACTTTCTGGACGGTCCTCGTATAGCAAATCACTATGTTGTGCACCTTAAGCTAATACCACTGTATGTCCATTATATCTCAATAAAACTGGAAAAAAATAAATTTAAGAAAATGTTAAAGCACAGGACCAGTAGCCCCCTTCATCAGCGGGGCTGCTGGGGTAGGCTTGGGGCAAGGGGACCTGCGGAGGGGTGGGCACACGGCCTCCTTATCCCGGAGCTGCCAGCAAGCTCCCCCGCCGGTGCCTGGCCGTGATTTGTGTGCTCTGCACCTGCACTTCAAAGAGGGTCAACATTTGCTCCCAGAAGCTCCCAGATACCCCCACAGGCTGCTGGCAGCCCTGGGCATGGGGCTGGGGAACAAGTAGAAGCGTGGGGAGGGCAGGCTTCCTCTGGGCAGGCAGAACTCCTGAAAGAGGCCTGCTGGGGCTTCCCTGCTTTATTGTGCCTTCCTCCCAGACCCTTTGCTAGGGCGCTGTGTGAGAGGGTGGGCCTGGCGTGGGCCCACAGAGGCGTGCGGGGGTGGAGGTCTCTGAGGGACACTTGGGGGACTCCCTGGCCCCTGACACTGCGGCTCTGCACCGCTCCCTCTGCAGCTCCAGGACTAGCGACCTCCCACCCTGGTGCTTTGATCCGCTGCAGACAGGCCCTGGGGTGCTCCCTGTCTCTTCCTGTCATCCTGTCTGAGCCAAGGTGGAATGTGGGAGGCCTGTGTGGTTTGGGGCTCCCTGGTCTGCCAGAGCTGTGCACCTCATCTTGGAGTGGTTTGTGGGAGCATGAACCCCTTCCTCAGAGAGAAATCCCGCCGGAAGCTCAGAGCTGCACTCTGTCTGGTAAGTTCCTTGCTGAGCCTCAGTTTCTCGAACTGTCAAACCAAGATAGTAAATAGTACTTAGCTCAGAGGGCTGTTATGGTGATAAAATCAGAAAATTTCTAATGAGCACTTAATATGCCAGTGCCTGGCATATGATAAGTAAATGTTCAATAAATCTTAACAGTTGTGATTATTAATTACAGCAGTAATAGAAGCACGATGAAGTCATTGTGAGGACGGAAACAAGCACTTCTCTCCCGGCGCTTCTGTTTCCACATCAAGAACGAAAAGGTGTCTGGCCTGATGCCTCCCTCCGAGATCCTGGGTTATCTCAGTTTCCCCGCCCTCCTCCTAGTCGGGTGGGCCTGTGTCACGCACAGGTTGATGCCGAGATGGAGTTCTGATGAGACAGCGGCACCCAGGGGCCTTGGTCCTAACCCGCTGCTGCCGCCTGAGGGGCCTCATCACAAAGTCAGGCCTGGCAGAACTTGAGGCCCTCCTGTGCCTGCCGCCGCCCGTCTTCACGGGGCACCCTGCAGACTTGGCCCGGGTGGCAGCTGAGGAATGGGGAAGTCTGGGGAGCGATCCTGGCCGCGCTGACACGCGGAGTGAGGCCCGGGGCAGCCTCCCCGCTGCACCCCCACACCCGTCTTCTCTGCTTTAGCAGTAGGGCTCTATTCCCCTGTCCTGCACTGCACGCTGCCCTGTGGGTGCAGTTTCCCTCCAAGAAGTGAGAGTACCAGGTCTGGCCGTCGTAGATGGTGAGTATTTATCAGATCTGGACAGGGCTTGGGTGACAGGGAGAGCTTTGGGAGTGGGGACAGGAGCAGGGGTGACATGTTGGTGCCCTGCCTTTTTGTGCACTCCAACCTGGGCCTGACTCCCAGCTCCCAGCACCTCTGCCTGCCTGCCTGCGGGTATGTCTGAACCCTGTGAACCTGTGCACAGCAGATGGAAGCTCTAGCCAATTTTGTCCCTTGGGGGCAGCCTTCACCACTGACAAATGGCAGCTGGTGGATACGTCCCCTGGAGTTCCTCACCACCTCCCAGAGTTCCACATGGGACTCCAGTCACCTACGGTGCAGAGCTGCCGGAGAAAATGCTCATTATTGGCTTCCTTCCCTTCCTGATTCACTTCTGTACCCCTGCTATGGGCGGCATTGTGTCCCTCAAACCTGGTAACCCCCAGCACCTCAGAATATGGTCTTATGTGGACATAGGGTCGTGGCAGATGTAGTTAGTTAAGATGAGGACATTGGGTGGGCCCTAATTCACTTGACCGTGTCTTTCTAAAAAGGGGGAATTTGGACACAGACATACGGACACAGGAGAACACTGAGGAAGAACAGAGGTAGAAATCAGACTGATGCTTCCACAAGCCAAAGAACGTCACAGATGGCTAACCCCCTCTCAGGATGTAGCCCTTACCCGTGCCTCGGTTTCAGATGTCTGGAGTTCAGATCTGTGGGAAAATAGATTTCTGTTGTTTAAGCCACCCCCAGTTGGTGACACTGTTATGGCAGCCCTAGCTAGCAAAGGAATACATTCCACATACTGATGTTTTCTAGGCTTGCCAATAAAGTATTTGCACTTGAATCCTTGTATCAGCGTCAGGAACCCAGGGTAAGAGGCAGGGGACAGAATGGGAGACAGATCCTGTAGGCCAAGAGGATGCCAACAGGGATCACATAAAAATGACCCCAAGAACTTGGGGGGCAGGGGCCCACCCAAGGCCCCAGCTCATCCTCTGAATTAGGATGAATCTGTGTGTCATCAGGTAGAGGACATCAGGATGGGTAATGGGCTCCAGTTGTCAAGGCAATTGGTCATTCAAAACCCCCTTTTGCCAACCTTTCATTCCTGGCTGATGGAGAAAGGGCTGGGTGATGCCCACGCCCTCACTGAGGCAAGAGGGCGGCTTGGTGGTGGGCACGTGTGCAGAGCAAGAGCTTCCGCAAGGTTCCTGCAAAGAAACCAGCCTCCTGCTGCTGAAGACAAGGAGTGGCTGACATGCCAGCCTCAAACAGGGTCTCCCGAGAATGTTATTATTGTTTCATAAAATAGAATCCATCGGCAAATATGGAGGAAAAAATCTTACAGTTGAGTTGCGGGAAAATGAGTAACTTGGCTTTTGTTGAAAGTTTAAGGTTCATTTTGGGGGAACTAAATAATCATCAACGAGGGATTAAGTCCGCAAAAGTCCATCTGACTTGGCTGATGTCCTAGCTTAGACTGCTCCTCACTTCCTGTAACTGAGTCCCTTGCCCTTGCCCACTCCCATGGCTCTACTTATAGGCATATGTGACGTGTCTGCCGCGATTGGGTATTGGGGGCTGAGGACCTGAGAAAGAGCAAGGCCATGAGTAGGCCTGGAGACGTGGCTGTGCCAAACCTAAGTCCCCATAACGGAGGCCTCAGTTTCCCTTTCCTTAAATGAGTAATGTCACTAGAGAAGACAGGCAATGAGAAGTGTCCCCTTCCCCAACTCTGGGCCTTTCTCTGAGATCCTGCTGGGTCAAGTCCTGGGGGCCGAGGCTGGGGAGGTCCCTGAAGGTGGAGTGTTGGTGGGAGGGCAGGGTGGAGGGGCGATGTGGGGGGTGAAAGTAGACTGGGGACTGACTGGGTGCTGGAGACTGGGCAGGATTCCGGGTGGTTTGGGCGTAACTTGAAATTCTGCCATTTTCCTTCTTATCATCAGAAGGAAATCAGACTGCGTGAGCTCATTCTGATAGAAGTCATGTTTTGCTGTCTGTTTCCTATCAATTCAATCCTCTCTCTTTGGTTGATCATTTTCAGAGATGTTGGAAGTCCTTTCTGCACGGGTGGTGCAGAGCTAATCAGGCCAGCAAGCATTTGTTGAGTGCAGGAGCCACCCAAAAGCTGCTCAACCTTTGGCACCACTTGTCTTGGATCTGAAGCTCAAATCTGCCATTAACTAGCTGTGTCACTGTCAGTAGTCACTCAACCAATCTGAGTCTTGACTTTTCCATCTATGAAATGGGAACACTAGCAGTCCAGACCAAGGTATACTATACCTACTGGACACCACTCCTTGTCCAAAAGTTAACTTGAAACCTTTCTCTTCCAACCTGCTATCTTTTGCATTTTCCACCTCCATAAAGGGCCCACCATCAGCCAAGCCACCACACCTGGATGCCGCAGGCAGAAAGCTTTAAAAATATCTGGTGTCACTTCCTCCAGGAACCCTTCTTTGATCACCTTCTATTTCCCAGTGAATTGGATAACGCTCCAACAAGTTTCCATGTCATCACGTGTGTGTCTCTTTGCCATACTAGATATATTACATTTGAATTATCTGTTGGTGTGTTTCTCTTACTAAACTGTGAGGCCCTTAAGGGCAGGCACAACATCTTAATCTTAGAACCCCAGGACATAAAGTAGGACCTACTTGGGTAGTTTGGGAGAGTCTAGATCTCTATTATCTCTAACTCCTCCAACCCCAAATTTAAATTAAACAGTGTATTTGCTTCAAGATGAGCCCCCTAGCCACAGCCCTGGCCCAGACTACAGTTCTGGAGCCTTCCAATATAGAAGTCCAGTGTTGCCATCAGGGTCTAGAATGCAATGGAAGCTCCATAAGTACACGTGGAATGATGAGTGGACACAAGAGTTATCCTAGTGCTCTTCCTTTCCTTCCTGCACCACATCCAACCCATTCCCAGGTTCTCCAGCCTCTTCCTCCTAAGCTACACTCCTGTGTCAGCCATCCTCTTGGTCAGCCCTGCCCTGTGCTGGTCCAGGCCCACGGAATTCATTCAGTAGCCAATGTTCCACAATCCCACTCCTCTGCAGCCATGGGAAATGCTCATGGCTCTCTTGAAGGTCAGGGCTCCAGGCAGGGTACCCATCCTGTTTGTAATCCCCTACCCTGCTCTCGTCATCTAACCAAGCTCAGCTCAGGAATCCGCTGTTCACAAGAGCCCTGTCTCTCCCCCCTGCCTTGGGCCCCCTCTTCTCTGCCCACCTCTGCTACATCACCTGCTATTCAAAGTCATGCTGTAACCATAATTCTGTGTCTTCCCAAAGAGAGGCTCAAAGTCCCAACCTCTAACAGTTAGTAGGTCTTCAACACAGCTTGTTCTCTCTTTTCATCACTCGTCTCTCGACCTCTAGTCCTGCTCAGCGAACCTGCTGTGTGATTTCAGCAAGTCACTTGAGCTCTGTCCTCAGCATGCTCATGAATCACACTGGAGGGTCCCATGCAACCCTTCTAGGGTTCCCACATCATAGGACTGCTGAGGCCTTTTTATCTGCTTTATTGCTGCCATCTGTGTGAGGAGTGACAAGGAAAGCCCACATGGACCTGTCACTTTCTGACTGCTTACTAAAGCTAGGATGCTACATACAAGGGATGGTTCAGAAATTCGTGGAATGGAGGGAAACAAGGGTAGAAAAAATATATTATTTTTCCTTTTCAATATATTCACCCTTAACCCTAGTACACTTTTCAGATCTTTCAATAAGTTTATTTATATTCTCGAAAAAATTTTTTATTTTTGCCCTCAAATTGCAGCTTTAACCTCAAAGCTGGTTTTTCATATTTGGAAACAAATAATAATCTGATGGAGCCAGGTCTGGACTGTAGGGTGAATGATCTAACGTTTGGAAGCCACAGTGGTGAGGAGGCGCCAACACAACATTGCTCTTGTGCACGGGCACGTTGTTGTGCAAAAGCAGCACCCCTTTGGTCCATTTGCCTCTTCTTTTCTCCTCCACAGATTCTTTTAACTGTTTGAGCAGACCGGAATAGTACTCTCCAGTGAATGACACATTTATCCTTGTAATCGATCAGCAGGATACCCTCTGTGTCCTCAAAAAACAGTAGTCTTGATTGTTCCAGCCAATTGCGACACCTTAAACTTTTTAGTGGGTGGCGTGCCCTTTTCATGTCACTGCATGGACTCCTGCTTTGACTCGGGCTCGTAAATGATGAACCCAAGTTTCATCTACAGTGACAATCCAGTTGAAAACTTTATCTTGCTGTCTCTGCAGAGGTCCAAAAACTGTCGTGAACACGTGATGTGCTGCTGTTTTTGAAGCTGCGTGAGCATTCTCAGTACCCATCTGCACTGACTTCTGACATCCTCACAGGCTGGTGGAGAATGTTCACAATGGTTGT
Source organism: Lyroderma lyra (assembly GCA_004026885.1). NCBI lineage: Eukaryota > Metazoa > Chordata > Mammalia > Chiroptera > Megadermatidae > Lyroderma > Lyroderma lyra. The sequence continues at coordinate 106,523 of PVJL010000310.1, read as the reverse complement.
AGCTGACACTCCAACCGTTTCTGCAAGCTGCTTTTTATTCAGTCTGGCCTTTTCCACTATAAGTTTTCAACTTTTCTGACAATGTCTAAGGAAGTGGCCTCAGGGCATCCCAGATGAAGGTCATCTTCAGTCGACTCTCTGCCTTGCTTGAAAAGGCTGTGCCACTTGTCAACCAGGGATTCCCCAGGGCAACAGTCCCCATAAACCGCTACCATCTCTTCCAAAATGGTTTGAGGTGTTTTCCCTTGTTTTGTGAGGAAATTAATGAGGGTACAAAATTCAATTTTATCCATACTGAGGTTTTTTTGCATTTGATGTGCTTCTTCAGTGACACCTGAAAGAACACAGATGCAGGTAGACTGCAATTTGACACATATACTAGTAATAAATCACACAATCACACTGTGTGCACTAGTACGCCCACCTCTCCGATACCCCCTGTTACATCCTTCCTAATATACCCAAACCATCTTCCCCTGCCCTTTGCACCATAGGGTATGCCTCCTCTCCCCCAGAGGGAGCCTGACGTGGCAGGGACCTTAACCTCAAAGGGACATGTGGGACTCAGAGCAAACAGCGTGCAGAGAACTTACTCCCAAACCTCTACTTGGTGCCCCAGATGTATTTGTTCTAGCTGGATATGCATACATCAAATCCTATTTTACAATTGCCTCCTAGTTTTCAGTTCAAATATGGCAGTCTGAGTTAGACATTTTGGTTTTTTAATTAAGAAAATAAAAAGGGATTCACGTGACAGAGGCCTTCTGAATTGGCCAACAGACTCTCTGGGCATTTCCCTGCTCCCTGATCAGCGTCGTCAGCAGCACCTGGGAGCTCATTGACAATGCAGATTCTCAGGCCTCCCCCCAGACCTGCTGCGTCAGAGTCTTAGGGTGGGCCCCAGAAGTCCGTGTTGTAACCAGCCCTGCAGACGATTCTGTGGACCTTCAGGTTTGAGAAGCATTGTGCTAACGTATAGCTCCAAGTGTTTTGGAGGGATTACCTAGCCCTGAGATCCCATGAGAATTCAGACAGGGACAGTTCATGGTTTTATTCTTGTTCATTCCAGCCTAAGCCAGTAGTTTTCAAAAGTCAGCTGCATCAGAATCACCGGGGGGGCGGGCGGGCTTGTTAAACACAGCTTGCTCTGATTTAGTCAGGCTGGGGTAGGGCCTGAAAATGTGCATTTCCAACAAGTTCTTAGTGACAATGATGATGTGATGCTTGTCTGGGGACCACAGTTTGAGAACCATTGTCCTGAGCAACTTCCAAAAGAAATAATTGATGGAATAATGGATTTCAACACCATTATCATGTACTCAGCCTTAGATCATCTTGGTCGATACCCTACTCCTGGAGGATTTTTAAGCACATTTGTTTGCTTTTAAAATAAGTTCAGAGGTTCTTAGTGGCAATATCTCATTGCGGCTCAGCTTCCTCTTCGGTACAACTGGCAGATCATGGTACCTCCTTCAAAGGATTGCTGTGAGAGTGCAGTGAGGGCGCCCACAAAAAGCACCTAGCCCAGAGCCTGGCACCTCTTCCATCCTTCCTAGAAATTACCTATTACATTTATGATTGCATATTTGTGTTGGACTAGGAAAGCACTGCCACTCCCCTGCAAAGCCCAAAGCCTATGGAGCCCACATAGGAGAAGTGAGAGTGAACTGAATTCTGTTCTAAGCCTGGGAGTGGGAAGAAAACTTTCCTAGCCTGTTGGGGCAGGACTCCACATGCCCTCAGCACACCAGCTTGGGCTAGGGCCTGGGGTGCCAGAGATGGACAAAGAATCAGAAAAGATGGTACTGAAACGATTGCTCAGGTCAAACTCTTTCTGTATTTGTAATGATAAAAGTAACACACACTGGTTGTCCAAAGTTGACACGTCAGTTAGAGGCCGCTCTCCCCTTCTGCAGCCTGTGGTGACCTCTTGCCGTGTGTTTTCTCTGTCCTTCCGCGTGGCCTGGGACGGGAAGTGCACAGGGATGGGTAGCATTCTTGTTTTCCTCTGGGGCCAGTTCCATGTCAGTGGGTACCTGCATTGGCTTCCAGAGAGGCTCTTAGACATGATTTTCATGGCATAAAAAATGTCTGTTCCTGACACTTTTCCTAAAAATAGGAGTCAGAGCAAGGAAACCTCTTCTCTCCCCTGAGGAGGAAGAAATGTGTCCCAGCCTGAGGCGACTGAGTGGATGAGACAGCTCAGTTTACTCAGGGACCAAGGTCATCGAGCCCCCTGAGGATAGGACTTCTCCTTCAAAATGCCTCCCAGGAGCAAAGAACCACCTGCTTCATGTAAGAGGCAAAACTTCTCCAGCACATGAGTTATCTTTCCTAATGGCTACATCTCTCTTCTCTCACCTGCCAAGTCCACACAGAGACGCCCCCCAAATCCAGACCCTGGGGTGGCAGACATTGTACTGGCAGCAGAAGTGAGTGCCACTTGCAGGACTGGGCTGTTGGGACTCACCTGGAGTCACCCCTCAGCTTCTGCCCACCCTTCCAGCCCACCAGAAGTGCTTCTGCCTTGGCTTCAGAATGCACTTGGGAATTTTCCTTTTAATGAGAGAGAAGTTATAATTATTATTCTTTTCATTTATGCACTAGGAATTCCACATCTTATCCCGTCATCCCTCTACTGACAATGTCTTCCAGGCCCTGCTCATGTCTCAGGACACATGCGTCCTTGTGAGCCCAGCACACCTGCCCGCCCGCCCTCTTTTCCAGCCTGAAATCCCGCCCGGCAAGTTTTCCTCCATATTGAACAGGTCACGTGACTCCCCCCTCAGAGCCTTCCCTCCTCCATTCTCACGGTTAGTCATCACGGTTAGTCGTCCTCTTCCCCACTCTGCCTGTGTCCTCCTTTGGCTGTCAGCTGAGATGCCTGTCACTCCTGGAAGCCTTCCCTCAAACGTGCTCCCATAGCCCATTACCTTCCCTTCCGCTTTCTAGAATTATCCATCCTCACAAAATATGTACAGACATAAAATGCATGATACTATAAATATTGTTTTGAAACCTGCTTTTACCCGTCAACATTTTTCTTGATTGCTGTTCTAAGAGCTACCTAATATCTCACAGTGAGGATGTCTGTGAGGTATTGGAGGACTCCCTTGTTGATGGACACTTAGGTTCTTTGCACTTTTATTACTACAGAGAATGTTGTAAAGAACATTCGTGTGCACACAAAGGAAGAGTTTATGATCAAAATCTACAAGTAGACTTGCTGGGTCAGATGGTATATACACACTTTGAATTTTGAAAAATAATTCCAAGAAGCTCTCCAAAATGCAAGTACATGTTTACAAGGGGGAACCCCCCCACACACCAAAATGGCATTAGCTTCCTTTGATGCGAGATGAGTTGTGCATTCCTCTGGGTCACACGGTCATGCAAAGTTTTTATCTGGATGCAGAAAGGGTCTCCATAGCTGTGTTGCATCCGATGGAGAGTGCTCCGAAGGTGACTGAAGTTTACACCTGTAAGAATAAATACACAGTTTTTTATAAAGAAATTCCTTTTGAGGGGAGGTCACTCGCGTATACTTCCAGTGACTGAAACCACCCTCCCTACTCGTTCACGGCCGGTGGGAATGGAAGCCTGGCACACCCTTTTCAGAGAGCTCTTCAGCCGTGTCTCCCAGGAGCCGAGGGGTGCAGAGCTTTTCCCGTGCTTTTCCCTCCCTCTCCCAGCGGCTGGGCACTCAGGCCTTCCAAGATCTAGCATGCCTTGGGGCAGGGGCGGGTGGGGGGGCGTGCACATCTGGAAGGGGGATTACAGCAGGAACCCACGGCCTTTAGTCCTTAATGAAAAGCCCCTTTGTTTTGCTGATTGACCTGCTGACAAGCTTTTTGGTTTTGTTTTGTCCTTTCGTGGTTTTGGAAGTGGCAGGTGCCCAGAGAATGTAAGTGAATCAGCTGGTGGGTGTGGATGAGGACCCTACTGGTGTCCGCTTTAGGGGTGTTAAATTTCCCTACATTCACATGTTCTTCCGTTAATCAACCCATTCATTCATAAAACAATCGCTGAGCACTTTCCCCATGCCAGGCACTGTGCTAGGCCTCGGGACGTGGAGTCATTAAACAAACACAGGTTAGCGGGTGGGGACAACAAGGACAGGGTGGTTTCTAGCAAAGGTCCCAAAGTAGGAAGGAACAGAGAGTGGGGAGAGAGATGAGGCTGGAGGGCAGGCAGGTGCTGGATTCCACAGGTTTTGCAATGTACTCCAAGAGCGATGGGAAACCATCAAGGAATTTGCAGCCAGAGTTCAATTAACAGGGCTCGTTTTTTTTGATGTTAAAGCACCCCTCTATTTGCATTGAAATGTGAAGACTCAGGTGACCTCAGACTTGGAGAGAGGAGCCCGGGCTCAACCTTGAGCAAAACTCACTAGGTTTCCATTCGTCTGGATAATTCTAATTCCTCCCTTGGTCCTGGCATGGGGCTGGGATTAAATGACAATGGCTGTGAAACTGGGCGAGTGTTGGGGGAAGGGCGGGCAGCCAGGCCTAGCTCTTAACTGCCAGTACCACCCCTCACCCCCGCCCACACCCCCCAGCAAACGCTGGGCCCAAGGACTGCACCCTCTGTGAGTCCTTGTGACAGGGAGGAAATGACGGAGCGACTCCACACGTGGGATAGTGGACCTGAAGCATCAGGGTGCCTTTCACACCTGGTCCTCACCACCACTCCTACAGTGCCCCCCGAAAGCCAAGAGAGACGGCGGAGGCAGGCCAAACTTGTCAGAACGCAGCTGCAAAACCCACGTGCTGCCATGGACTGCACGAGTTTCCTGTCTGCCGCCTCCTTTAACACCCCAAACGCCTCGTGGGTGGGCAGTGCCCCCCCCCCCCGGTTCAGACAGAAGCTGCCCCTCGGAGAGGCTGAGTAGCCCCAGCCCCCACACTTGTAAGCTGGGGCCGGGTCTCATCGAGGCCCCTGCACCCTTCTCAGAGGCTTGGCATGAAATCTTCCCAGGCGTCGGGCCTCAGAATACCTGGGCCTCCTTCATGCCCTTTCCCTCCCCACCTGCTGGGCCGCTCATACTCCCTGTCCCGGTGGTAAGCCCACTAGGCCCCTCAGAATGCAGGCAAACCCGGGGACCTTGTCACCTCATGTCCCTCAGGGTCCTTAGGCCCTCTATGGAGCATGTGCTGCTGCCAGGCCAGCTTCTGCTGTGACTCAGCTGGCCCTCCACCCCCACCACCACGGAGCCTGACCTGACACGCAGCAGACGGAGACAGGGAGCACAGTAAGTGTCTGGGGGGTGGTTGACAGACCCTTGACAGAGCCCCTGGTGACCTGGTGCGTTTCAGACTGGCCCAGTGAAAGGTGAACCCCTTGTGTGTGAGTCACAGCCAGGCTGTCCTTGATTCTAGGAGTGCGAAGAGATAGGCATGAGCGTGATTGCCTGGCCGGCAGGGATGCAGTGGTCCAACCATGACCTCCGGGCCCACGTCCTGGCCCCAGGCTAACCCCACGAGCTGGGACAAGTTACTGAGCTTCGCTCTGCCTTGGTTTCTCCATCAGTAAATGAAGATGGGTAGTACCTGTCTCACAGGGCTGTAGTGTCATGTGCATGTTTAGAACAAAGCCTGGCAAATACATCGATAAAAGATAAACTGAAGCATATTAAATTTTTAAGCCAATATTGGAGCAAAATTGATTCAAATAGGGCAACATGCGATCCAGTAGACAGAAAGAAGCTCGAGAAGCCCCACACCATGAAAGACTCTCCTGGGCAGGGGAGAGCAGGGACACGGAAGTCACAACAGGCAAACAAGCAGGTTAGCTATTGCAAAGGTAGTGGCCTCAGGGGATGGCAGGAGTCCACCAGGCAGATCCCCGAACTGATCAGGTGGTGCCTGACTGACCGGGCAAGGCTCCGTTTCTGGGAGAGCCCACACTGCAAGCAAATCTTGGTTTGGTGACCTGGGGCTTAGCATAAGCGACTCCATTTTGGGTCTGTTGTCTTGTTTTTCACAACATAAACATTCGTTATTCTTTTTCTGACCTCAGAAGACTTACAGCTCGGCAGAGGGACTGACCTATAACACAATCATCACAGCATGGGACACCCTTCCTGTAGGGGAACGAGCCTCCTACAGAAGCTTGGACCTCACATTTTTGAAGCCGTGGAGGCTCCGGGGATGTTCCCATTTTAAGCCTCTGACAGCTTCTGCTTCGTAATTGAAAACAAAACAAAACAAAATTATTATTTTGGGAAAAATTCTTAAAGCCAGAAATTTATTCCTGAACTGAAAGTTTTCAACCATGAGCTAAACCACCCTGTTTGTAACTGTAAATGGCTGCCCTCGCCAGGGGCGGGAGTGCTTCTGAGAAGGTGACCCTGGTGACAAGGGAGGACAGCTGATGACCAGGATGGGGGCAGAACAATCATTTAGTGCCCACTCTGGGCCCAGAGAAGGCTGGGGGCAGGGATGGGGGCTGTACCCTGTGGAGGGTCTTGGTCACAAGGCAGTGGGGACCAGATCGTTGGCTGGCCCCAGCCACGGGAGAGCAGGACAGACCTGGAGAGCACCCTATGGACTGGCAGGGGGTGCCCAGAGCAGGGGTGATCCTGTCCAACCTGAAGCTTTTTTGTTCTGCATTATAATTCCCTCCTGCCAGTCCCAAAACATTCCAGAAAAGTTTGTTTCTTGTCCTGCGATTTTAGGAAATCGCAGAGGATCCTGTGCCCGTGGAGCACAGAGAGAAGGAGCAGTGAGGAGAATAGCTGACAGGACAGAGGCAGGTGGCTCCCAGGATGTGCGCGGTACCCAGACACAGGGACAGCACAGCAGCTGGCCTGGATGTGTGTGTGGAACTCGAAGACGGCAATGGCCCCAGCAATAATCCAGGGAGAGAAACTGGGCGAATGACTGGCCTGCCCGTGGTCTCAGCCCATTGGTCCTTGAGCCTTAAAGGGAAGGGTGGCCGTTTCGGCTGCAGAACCTGTGGAATCAAGATTGAGTCAGCGGGTGAGTGAGGAAGGCCAGGGCTCAGGGAGGGGGGCACAGAGGAGTGGCTCGTAAGCAGAGTTTGAAGCCTGAATAGGAGTTTGACAGTGAACCAGATGAAACGTTTATTTCAACACCTGTCCCCTTCACACGCCAGCTGGGACATCACACAGGCCTCTAAGAGAGCCCCCAGGTTCCAGCAGGACTAGGCCCCCGCCCACTTGGAGCAGAAGAATGGGGCGGCCATGGCCTTTTTGGGTCACCTGTGGGGAGAAACAGGTTGCTGGCTCCCTGGGGCTCCGCTGGGCCTGGCGATGAGTGCCATTCCCAACCCCACTGCAGGCACTTCGGTCCATCGAGTGCTTATAGATTGCTTTTGTCAAAATGTGTGAATTCTCCTGGGGGTGGGGAGATTTATTCAGTCTTCATCTTTGCCGAGTTGGCTCTTATTTGCAGTTACCTGCAAAAATATATTTCTTGGGCCCAGTTCCCAGAGGAGTGATGTTAGGTCATTACTGCATGAATTGTTAGGCTGTAAAGGAGCCATTCCTCACTCACCCGCGGCTCGGTGGTGGTGCTGGGCACCTGGGTCATTGCAGACACTCCTGTTATGGCCATCTGTTGTGGTGGCTGCTGCTGATCGCCCTGCACGTGCAGGAAGGAGACATTTGGGGATTATTAGTGGGTGCACGTTAACCACTTCTCCCCTGCCTGTGTTTGAACAGCTATGATAGAGCAGCGACAGAGCCAGCCATGACCAGGGAGAGGAACAGAGCTCAGTCGGCACTCAGAGTTCATCAGCACCGAGGACTGTGCCTGCCCGCTGGCCCCTCGGTGGGGCACTCCGTGGGCGCTGTGTGTGCTTCTGGATTCTCCTTCTGTGACAGGTGCTGGGGTCTCAGGCCGCCAGGACCTGGGTAGGTTGGTAAAGGGTACATTACAGGTCAGTAACTTGGGTTACTTCTGCCTCCCTCATCCCCTTTCCCCCTCCCCAGTGAAGACCCCTTTGCATCCTGCCCTCCTCCATCAGAGCTCTCCTGAGGGAGGTCCTGTGGCCTCAAGGCTCTACTACAGGAGGGGTGGGGTGGGGACACTCAATGCAGAAGCAATTAATTCTGGGGATGCTAATGGCTGAAACAGTCTAACTGCGCTTTCTCCTCCCAAAGGATGTTTCCATCTTCAGGATTAGCACAGGTCTTTGTAGTTAAACCCATGGTTCTCAGAGCAATTCTATCTCCCCCCTCACCCAAACGCACACACTGCCCTGAAGCGTCTGGAGACATTTTTGGTTGTTACAACTGGGGGAGGGGGGGGGTTGGGGAGCTACGTACAGGCCAAGGATGCTGCCAAACATCCTCCAATGCACAGGACAGCCCCCCACAAAAAAGAGTCACAGGGTGCCAGGTTGGGAAGCTCTGAATTAGAAAGGGCTGAGTTCCAGTCTGGCTAAAAAAGCCACCTTCTGTCTCTTCAAGGAGGGGTGAGTCTAGGGGAGCAAGCTGGAAGACAGGGTGGGGGCATTTGCATCCCTCCATCCAATCCTCAATTTGCAGGATGGGCAGGGACTCCTCAGAGGCAGTGATCCCCAATAAAACTTTCTGTGATGATGGGAAAGCTCCATTCCTGCACTGTTTAATACGGTAGCTACCAGCCACGTGCGGCTACTGAGTGTTTAAACTGTGCCTGTTGAGTATGACTGAGAGCTGAATTTTTAATTTCATTTCTTGTCCATTGGTTTACAATTAAAATGAAATGGTCTTGGGTGGCTAGTGGCTACCGTATTGGAAAGGGTATTTCTAGAGTCCTCATAACTGTCCCCTCCCTCTCTGGGGTATCACGCCTACTAGGGGGAGCTTCGTTCACAATGAGGTGCTAATGGCAGGTAGGGAAGAGTCCAGCCTCCTTCCCAGAAGATTTCCAACTGTGTGCGAGGTTCAAATGGAAGGTCGGAGGGTGAGAATGGGCAATGCCCCGTTACTGCCCAGGCTACATGGGTGGGGGCACCATGGCTTTGCAGCAGAGGTGCCACACAGCAGCCCCAGGGCCAGGCAGCCCGGGTCCACAAAGGCCAGCAACTCTATCAGCAAAGCTTGGACCCAACTCTGTCCCCAAGAGGGCTCAGGAGCTTTCAGGGCCAGGCACAGGACAAGATGGAGGGTGGGGACAGGCCAACGGGGTGGGGGAAGGACAACCTCCGGCCACATGTAGAACATTAAGGGCCGAAACCTACAAGATCCCCAAACTGGCACCCTGTAAGGAGGTTGGCCCTGACTCTATCACTCGTCACCCCAGGGAGAAGGTGGCAGAATTTCGAGTCCGAAAGGTGGGCTCCTGACCCCACTAGCCATAGAGATGACCGTGTAAGGTCCTCTCAGGGTCCATCCACAATACAGTTTTTTAGGAGATTTAGATCACTTAGAAGGCACTTTATTCTTCCAATAATGTGTAAGCTTTGTAAGCAAATGTGAGTGCTGACAATGGGGCAAGGGTTAAATCCCTGGGCAGAACTTAGAGTCTGGCAGAAGAGTTGGGGGATCAGCTCGGGCTGTTTTTAAATGCCAGATAAAATTTAGTGACAATGTGCACATGGCTGTATAGCTAGCTAGCTTTTCCACTGCCTTTATGTCAAATATCACCTTCTCCAAGTCCCTGACCGAGATCACCACCCAGGTTCCTTCCTTCCTTGCTGCATTTCCCCCAGGACACCTCAGGCTTTAAGTCCCTCTAAAATGTACTCCTTACTTGATTGATTGCAATCATATGTCCTACCCGATGAGCACGTGAGCTTCAAGAAAGCAGGCTTGGGCCTACTTCCTCGCTTTCAGCAGCCTAAGTGTTAAACCAGGAGTGTCCTACCTTGTGGCTTCCCTGGGCCACATTGGAAGAAGAGTTGTCTTGGGCCACACATAAATACACTGACACTAAGCATAGCTGATGAGCTAAAAAAAAAAAAAAAAAAAAAAAAAAGAAGGTCTATGCACATATTTTGTAGTGTTCAAAGCTGTCCTGGGCCGCGGGTTGGGCTAGCGTGTGTGAAACAGTCATATCTGTCACTGAATGACACACCTCAGGCACTCTGAGTGCTGGCGCTTGTTACCTCATGGCTTTTGTCACAGCAGAAGAAGGTGCAAGTGGAGGGAGGCCCAGGGCTTCAGCGACTTGTTCAGGATGACGTGGCAAGAGTGTGGCAAGGTGGGGAGTGAAGCCCCTGTGCCCCAAGTCTCCCGCCTCCATCTGTGCCCTGTGGGGACAGCACAGCCATGACCACACCATGGTGGCACCTTGGGCCTGGCGGCCCACCACACTTTCAAGAAACATCGAGAGCTTCCAGGGAAGGGCTGCGATCCTCTTCCTTCCTCGACGGAGAGACAACGGTAAGCGATGCTTAAAGCTCAACTACCAGGGACTTGTGTCCAACGGAGCTTTCCCTGAAAAAGCCGAGTGAACAGAACGCGTCGTTGTGACAACAATGGCGATCGGTGAGAAAAGGAGATTCTCAGGACAGAATTCCAACTTACCTACAACCTTCCCAAGAACGGATATTTCTGTGAAGTTGGGTGAGCCTCATTTCATTTTCAAGCACTAACTCACAGGACATGTTTACAGCAGAGAATTCTGGAATGTTCCTTGGTAATTCAATCTGCCGTGTCGCCCTCAGAAAACATTTTAAATTTACTTATGGGTCTCTGTAGACAAGGAGGCGGGAGGAAGAGTCCGGGAGAAATGGTTGGGAACAGGGAGGAGTGTGCTATCCGCTCAGCTATTTCGAGGGGACAGCCCTTTCCAGATGGACGCTAGGTCCACGTGCACCAGTTATGACGGCTGCATGACAACAGGGACTCGGGGACCTAGCAGGCTGACACGGCTGTCTCCTCACGCTCATGCATTCTGAGGCTCAGGAGCTCAGAAGGCCGCATATCCTATGGCCAGGACGTGAGCTGGGCTGCTGACCTCAGCATCCCCACACGGGCCATCTGTGACTTCCCAGCTTCCTCACAGCTTGCTGGCTTTGGGGGCTGCTTAGACTTCTTACCTGGAAGCTCAGGGATCCAAACACCAGTGACCCCGCAAATAAGGCAGAAGCTGAATGGGCTTTTCTGATCTAGGTGGAAATCACTTTGTGCCACTTTTGGCACATTGTTTTGGTGACAAGCTAGTCACAAGTCTATTCAGATTCAAGCTCAAGAGAGAGGGTATAGATTCCATCTCTCAAAGAAGCGATAGCCACACAAGGCAAGAGCAGTTCTGAACCAAGTCACCCAGATGCTGACTAAGTATACGTACGAGTACCCAGCCATGTAATGGGAAAAATAGAGGCATTTATGGCTGGATTTTTTCCGGACACATTGTGTGTGTGTGTGTGTGTGTGTGTGTGTGTGTGTGTGTCTGTGTCTGTGTCTGTGTGTGTATGCGTGTGTATGCATGTGTGTGCATGTGCGTGTGTGTGTGTGTGCGCGTATGCACGTGTGTGTATGTGTGTGTGTGTGTGCGTGCATGTGTATATGTGTGCGTATGCACGCGTGTGTATGTGCGTGCGTGTGTGTATGCGTGTGTATGCACGTGTGTGTATGTGTGTGTGCGCGCGTGTGTGTGCGCGTGCATGTGTGTATGTGTGCGTATGGGCGTGTGTGTATGTGGTACGTGTGTGTATGCGTGTGTATGCACGTGTGTGCATGTGTGTGTGTGTATGCGTATGCACGTGTGTGCATGTGCGTGTGTGTATGTGCGTGCATGTGTGTATGTGTGCGTATGTGTGTGTATGTGCGTGCGTGTGTGTATGCGTGTGTATGCACGTGTGTGTATGTGCGTGCGTGTGTGTATACGTGCGTATGCACGTGTGTGTATGTGTGTGTGCGTGTGTGTATGTGTGTGTGCGCGTGTGTGTGTGCGTGTGTGTGTATGCGTGCGTATGCACGTGTATGTATGTGTGTGTGTGTGCGTATGTGTGTGCATGTGTGTATGTGTGCGTATGCGCGTGTGTGTATGTGCGTGCGTGTGTGTATGCGTGCGTATGCACGTGTGTGTATGTGCGTGCGTGTGTGTATGCGTGCGTATGCACGTGTATGTGCGTGTGTGTGTATGCGTGCGTACGCACGGTGTGTGTGTATGTGCGTGCGTGTGTGTATGCGTGCGTACGCACGTGTGTGTATGTGCGCACGTGTGTGTATACGTGCGTACGCACATGTGTGTATGTGCGTGCGTGTGTGTATGCACGTGTGTGTATGTGCGTGCGTGTATGTGCATGTGTGCGTATGCACGTGTGTGTATGTGCGTGTGTGTATGCATGTGTGTGTGCACGTGTGTGTGTATGCACATGTGTGTATCTGTGTGTGCACGCGTGTGTATATGCATGTGTATGTGTGGGTGCGTATGCGTGTGTATGCACTTGTGTGTATGTGTGTATATGCGTGCATGTGTGTATGTGTGTGTGCGCACATGTGTATGTGTGTATGCACACATGTATGTGCGTGTGTGTATGCGTGTGTGTATGCTTGTGTGTGTGTGTGCTTGTGTGTGTGCATGTGTGTGTGTATATGTGTGTATGCATATGTGTGTGTGTGCGCACGTGTGTATGCGTGTGTGTGTGTATGTGGGTGTGGGTGTGTTTTGACTAATTGTACTTAGTCTTTTCATAATATTATCAAGTTTTTAATTTTTAAAAGTTGTGGTCAAATGTATATAACAAAATTTGCCGTCTTAACTACTTTTAAATGTACAGTTCAGTGGCATTCACACTGTCGTGAAACCATAAGCACCAGCCATCCATACAACTCTTTACATCTGCAGAACTGAAGCTCTGTACCCAGTGAAAGGTAACTCCCCATCCCCTTCTCCCAGCCCGTGGTGACTGCCGTTCCACTTTTTTGTCTTAATGACTCTGAATACACTAGGTGCCTCATATACGTGGAATCATGCAGTATTTGTCCCTTTGTGACTGGCTTATTTCACAGAGCATAATGTCCTCAAGTTTCATCCATGCTGTCTATGCGTCAGGGTTTCCTTCCTTTTTGAGACGGAATAATGTTTCATTACGTGTATAGACCACACTTGGTTTATCCATTCGTCTATTGGTGGACACTTGGGTTGCTTCCATGTCGATACTGTGAACAATGCTGCTATGAGCATGAGTGTAGAAATACCTCTCCAAGATCCTGCTTCCAGTTCTTTTGGGTACCGCAGGGCCATCTGGAAAAATTCCAGCCACTGTCACTATAATGAGAATGGTTACATGGCTGGGTACTTTCCAAACAGCCCTCGTAGATCCAGAAGTGAAGTGGCTAGGTCATTTTAATTTTTTGAGAAAACTTCATACTGTTTTGCATAAATGCTGCCCAATTTTACATTCTCACCAACAGTGCATGTGAGTGAGTAAATGTATTTCATTTATATTTAATCCCGAGAACACCTCTTAAGATACAAATTATGATTATCACCTCCAGTCTTACAGACAAGAAAGCGAAGGAGAGGCTGATAAGTGGTGGTGCCAGAATTCAAACCCAGACCTGCCCATCTCCAGCCTCTTCCAGCGGGGACTGGTTGGAGCTGAGCATCCCCACAAATGCTCCAGTTCTTCCATAAAGTCCTCCCTCCCCTCCCCTGCTCCCCACCCATCTCCCTCCCTTCACATGAGCACCTATCCTCCTGTCTGAACTCATGGGCCGTCAGAGGTGGGACCAAGGTTCTAATCAGACTCCGTGATGCTCAGCCTGACTTACCCAACGAGGGAAAGCAAAATAGTGTGTCATACAGAGAGCACCCCGGCTAGGAATCAGAGCCTGGGGCAGCAGGCCTGACTCTCAGTGTGAGACTTTGGGCATTTGCAAAGGGACTTAAACCCTCTGGATCTCAAACTGCTTTGGGAGGATACAAGGAGATGGTGCGACCGCAAGGAGATAAGACGAAGTGCTGAAGTAAGAGACAACGTAAACCTTGTTTGTATTGTGTGGCTTTGCTGCTAGTTTGCGGTGTTTCCTTCATTATTGCCTTCAGCGTATCCCTCTGCACTCCTGGCCAAGATCTAGCTCCCGTTGTTTGTCACCGTAGAGACAGTGCGATGAATGTGGGTGGCAGACATTCGCTTCTGGCTCAGTAAATGCTGGGCGAGCTCGCCTCCACGGAGACAGGGCGGAGACGTGCAGAGTCCCAAGCACTTTACAAAGTGCCAAGCTGGGATCACCACGTTGTTCCCTCTGTGGTGGGATCCCAGTCTCGCCGTCGGACAGCCGCCAAACGACTTGATTCTTAGTTCTACCCTGCCACCTCGTGGTGGGATTTTAAGATGCACGTTGAAAGGTGGGGACCGATTACAAGGTTCTGCTAGGAGCGGTTGGAAAGTTGCTGGAGAGTGCCACCCTATGTCCCCACACCCTCATGACCCACTTAGTGACTTCAATTGATCTTCGTCTTTCCTGTCCCCCAAGTCCCCAGAAAACGCCCCACAGCTGTGAGGTTGTGTCTGTACAAAAACATTTGGGGTGTGCTTCCTCAGTGGGCTTTCTGTGCTCAGAGCCCAGGAGGAACAGGGAAGAGAGGAAAGGTGCCAGGTGGGTCTGGCGGAGAGAGAAACCCAGACCGTCTGGGCGCAGACAGGTCACTAGGGGCCTATTTGTTCCCCTTGGGAGAGGTGACCAGCTGATTTGGGGGTTTCTCCTTCATGTTATTGAGGCTTTGCCCACCCTCCTAATGGGGGTCCAGGTTCTTTAAGCCCCAGATGGAAGTTGGGGGCTTGGACAGCACTCACCATGGAACACCCCATCTGGTGCATATTGGGGTCCTTTCTGAGATGCTACTAGCTAGTGAGCCTGGGGAGTCCTGGGGTACCCAATGGGCAGAGTTTGGACCTGACCCAGCAAGTCTCTGCTATATTTTAGGACCATTCCTTTGGGGTAGCAGGTGGTGAAAAGAACACGGTGTGGGGACCAGGAGACAGTGGTCCCTTGCAGTCCCAGGAGCACTTACACTTCGGGCTGGACCTACCCGCCTCACATGGGAGGTGACTTTGCTAGAGCCAGACTATTGGCTGAAAGTTTCCCCAGGACTGAGGGGGTGGGAGTGTATGTGGGGGACTCTAGTCAAAGATCTACAAGCCTGATACTTGATGCTTCCCAAGGAGGGGGCTGATTGAGGTTGCTCGGCTCGCCTGAGCCCCCCTCCAAGTCAGAAGCCCTTTCTAGGGAGTGGGAGAGCACCTCACTGTCAGGATGCTTTGTTAGTGAAATTACCCCCATTTCCAAGGCAACATTACCAAATGTGGTGATTACTTTGGGGAATTGCTGCTTAAGAACCACAGGAGGAAGGATGGCCTTTGCCCAAAAGTACCTACCTGGAAAAATTCAAACGTATGGAAAAGGTGAAACAACACCTCATTTATCACTCACATACTTGTCACCTACATTCACCAGTTCCTCGTATTTTGCCATACTTGGTTCCTTCCCTCTCTCTCCATTGACGTGATGTGGGTGTAGATATGTAGAAACACACACGCCTCTGTGCCTGCGGGGCCGTTTGACAGTTGTAGACTTGTGACATTCCTCCTGTTAGGCACTGAACATTTGTGTTGCTCCGAAATTCCTGTGTTGACATCTTAACCCCCAGTGTTTCAATGTGGTAGTATTAGGAGGTGAGCTTTGTGTGTGTGTGGGGGGGAGGTCATGCGGGCATGAGGCTGGAGCCTCCATGAATTGAATTGGTGCCCCTAGAAAGGGATCCAAGGAAGCTCCCTCACCTGCTTTCTGCCATGTGAGGAGACAATAGGAAGGTGGCCTATCCGCCACCAGGAGAGCATCCTCATCACACCGACTGTGCTGGCACCGGGGTCTCGGACTTCCAGCCTCCAAAACGGTGAGAAATAAGTTTCTGTTGTTCATAGCCGCCCAGTCTGTGGCATTTTGTGACAGCAGCCTGAGCTAGCACACGTCCCCCAAGCAGACATTCCCTAAGAACAGGGTGTTCTCCTGTGTAACTGTGAGGCCATTATTATACCTAAGAAAATGAACAATAATTCAATAATATCTAATATGCAATCTATATTCAAATTTTTGTAATTATTCGCCAAATATCTTTGAAAGCTGATACTTTTGATTCAGGATCCAATCGAGCTCACACACTGCATTTGTACCTTATGGCTCTTTATCTTTAGTCCCTTTTAATATCAATGACTTCCCTAACCTTTTTATTTTATTTTACTTTATTTTCTTTTCTTATTTTGATCTTCTATGGCACTGACATTTTGGAAGCATGTAGGCAGTTGTTTTGCAGAAATTCTCTCACTTTGGATTTGACAGATCTTTTTTTGTAGACCTAGGATGAACATTTTTGTTAAGAATACTAGGTGGATGTGTGTGGGGGCCCTTCTTCATGCATTGCTTCCTATGATGCCAGGTTGTCCCACTAATAGTGGTGCTGAGTGCAGTCACTTGGTTAGGGTGGTGACTTCCAGATCAATGTCTTATCATCCACTCCCATCATTATCGTTTTGAGCCAAAGTGGCTCCAAATCAGGCCCTTTTAATGGGATCCTGATTAGCCTTTGGTGGTTCCCTGGTTTCTAGTACAAGATGTCCCAGATTCACTTGGCACCCTCCAGCCCAGACCTGGAGCCAGCCATTTCCCAAGGAGGCCCACTCTGAGAGGAGAAACGTATTTACAAATCCAAGGCAGAGGTGACGGGGAGCTCCTCGCCTCCCAGACCCCAAGCCTCCAGCCGTGTGCCAGGCTTCCTGGGGTTGTGGTCCTTTTGCTCTTTCAGGAAGCCCCCTCGGATGGAACCACAAGGCCTGTGTCCAGCTGCCTTGGTCCCACAGTGATCCGAGTGCAGCCGAGCCGACACAGCAGCCATCCCAGCCGTTCCTTGCCCGAGCAGGAGCAGCCCCCTGGTCTTTCACATTGCCGAGGTGTGACTCAGACAGCCGTTCACTGTCCCCACCCTGCAGCTGTCCACACTCTCTCCTCAAGGGATCAGTGGTCATCACCCGGCACCGTTTTCCAAAGAAGTCTCCTTCCCTTCCCCCTTGGCCTCACCTTTCTTTAAACTGCTCTTTCCACGCCTCCTTTGCAAGTCCCCCATGGAGCTCTTGCACCTCACCTTTAGTAGGAGGTATCTCTTGTTTTGTGGTCTCAGCCAACATGGAAACCAAAATGATTCCATTTCATTACGCTGCGCACTGACTCCCTCCTCTGCAGGCTGTAGGCTGGAGCCTCCTCTGCACCAGCCCCTGGAGGTGGCTTCAGGCATTTCTGCAGACACATTAGTAAGACATGAAATGCTCTCAGAGGCCAAACAAATGGTGACAAGCGGAGAAGGTACCTGGGCCAGGAGAGAAAGGGGTGGAGAAAGCTGTGTCCTCAGGGAAAATCCCAGAAGCTCTGTGACCATACAGTAAGTACCAGCCTGCTTGTCTGTACCCTGAGATCCTGACTGCTTTTTTCAGGCCCTGGAAACTTCTGATTAGCTGGCCTGGTTTGGATCACATGTCCTTTTCTGAATCAATCACTTTGTCCACGGGGATGCAGGATTCTCATGGCCAAGCCTGAGCCAAAAGCCTTCCCTGGAGCCCCCTGGGCTGGGAGCGGGTGGGGATAGGGACAGATCGGGTAGGAGGGGGCGTCTTGGCTACCCCATGGGGTGATGGCAATGTGGGTGGAAGCCTCATTTCCTGATCTTTGTGAGACCAGCTTGAAATTCCCTCTGAGCTCACGCAGGAGTGGACACGCCACCACTTTTGCGTGTGAGCTTTAAATGGACCTTGCACTGTGTCATAGATCCATGATGGTTTATCATTTCTAGAGAGGAACTGACATTTTAAATGACTAGAAAGGAAGTTCTTTTGTCATCTCTTTCATGGTATTCTGTGGTGACAGCAGTTCAGAAAGCAGTTCTTGGTGGCAGCCAGTCCTGTGGCTCTACTTACCCCAAACTGTTTTAGATTCCCAGTCATCTGTGTTAAAAAAAAAAAAAAAAGAAAGAAAGAAAGAAAGAAAAAAACCCAGAAAGTGCAAGACACTTGTGTCGGCAGGTTTTCTTAACTCCCTTCAGTCCAGCATGACACTTAACGATTTGTGTTTCTGCTTTCTTTAACTTACAAGCTGGATGTCCTTTATTTTTAGCTTCCTGGATCATCTTTCCCATTCCAGAACCACAGGGAAGGGCAACTTGCTTCCTGTTAGGGTTGCTAAGCTGCTGGGATGTCACCCGGGAGGTGCTGTGGGCCCTGTTTGTCTCCTCATGAAAAGCGTCTTCCTGAGACTAAGGGCAACTCAAAGAATAGAAGAGGTAAGAGATGGAGAGAATTAAAGCAGTTGCCTGACACCGTGTATATACCCAGATCAAGCCATACCTGAAGCTGATAGATCTATCCAAGACTTTATTGATGTGAGTCGCAATACACTCAAAGATCCTAAAATTCCAGTATATTCCTTACTTGTCTCCTTAGTATAATCATAGAATTTAGTATTGAATGAGTTCTTCAATATATGTGCAGGAGATGCTGACTAAGCTAGATTGTTCTTTGTCAGGCTCTGTGCTGAACACCGGGATCTAACAATGAACCAGACAAGGGAGCTCCCAGTCCACTTGGTAATAGGTGTTCTACTCCCTGAGCCTGCTCTGATTCTACCCTCAAATTTTAAAAATTGGATTAGAACTGGTGTGGTTCCCACAAAGATTCCTATGATCAGCTTTCAAATTGATTTCCCTCTTTGTTATATTGTCCCACCCTGTAAATCCCTTCATATCCCCAACTTTTGGGTAAAGAGAGAGAAATAAACCAGAGTGGTCACTGGCTGAGTGGGGCCTTGTGATTGGAGAAACCCCGGCCCCATAACATCCATAGCCCACACTCCTACAGTAACGCGGGGTGATGACAGTAACAGTAGGACACGTGACCGAACTATCAAAGTTTATGACATTGGCTACGTAAATGATAAAACATGTCACAGTTTTATCTGTCCTGGGACAATGCAAACAGCACAAATTTTAATCCTGAGTTTTAAAATGTGAGTCAAAGATGGAGAGGTGTGAAACGAATGATACAAAATTGAAATGGACTAAGAAAATGCATCAATCAGCCCGGCCCCACTCTCTCTCGGAGGCAGAGTGCGTGAATGGCCAGCCATTTGTTTAGTAGCTATTAGGTCAACCACGTGGAACTGCTGATATTCAACTGTTTTTGATCCATAAACACAGCCAACTTCACATAGTCCAAACTACTCCTGCAAAACTGGATATTGAAATGAAACCTATTCTGATTGGTAGTGTAAAATTTAGGTATTCTGAGATCCTCCTACCACAAATACCAAATTTGATGTCAAGGACATTTTGGTGGTCATGTAGATCGTGTCCAGGTAAGACAAAGCCTGAGGATGTCACTCACTTCAAGAAGGACACTTCCCTACACCGTGTGAGAGGGAGCAGCCTGCAACCCTATGGGCAGGTCTGGACTGCCAGAGGTTCCAGAGAGGGAGCTGGAGTGGCTCACAGAGGCCTGGCTTCTGGGAAGATGACGGCACAGCCATCAAGCAATTTTGAAACTCTTCCTGGAATGATCACCAGAACTTTTGTCATACCCAAAATGTGACAATTAAGTTCACAAACTTGCCACCTTGCATCTACATTGGCAGCACTGTACAAACAGTTGGCAAGAAAAAGAGTTCCAAAATTGCTTCAAAGTGTGGTCTAGGCTTTGGCGTTGGTGCACAGCTTCCCAAGGGGAGTGCTTCTAAGGTGACCGTAGTGACATTCAGCAACGAGGTATGCAGCACTTTTTCTAGGATGAGTTTGCAAAATTGATTGTCTGTCCTTGTATGTTCAATATAAAGAAAAATGTTCCCTCAGCCAGAGCTTGCTGAGCTTAGACAGGCTGCCCCACTGGTCAGTATGCCCTGTTGCTGGAGGAGGTGGGCAGGCTCTGTGTACTAAGCACTTTTCGTCTGTTATTCTAGTTTATGTTCCTACAACCTTCGGGTGCACAGAGATGGAATTGCTTGGACGTGGTGAGCTAGAGTACAAACCCACAACCCAGTGTAAGCCACCACCCTTTTCCGCCCAAACTGCAATGCAAGGAGCCCTGAATAGTGCAAGATTCATGACAATCCAGAATAAACATAGCAGCACATCAGCAAGTGTCCCTTTGGGCTTAGCGTGGCCTCCTGACTCCGGGATGTAAGAGGCATAGATCTCCAGGAAGTACCTTCCAGGGGGAGGGTGTGCCTTACCTGATGTCTTCCTTCCTTCCACGTGCTGGAACGTGGATGCGATGGCTGAAGCTCGAGCAGCCAATTCGGCCCACGAGGTGGTACCTACGGACAGCTGAACAGAGAGTGAGAGGGATCTTCAGTCCATAAAACTTGGTGAAATGGATCACACCAGCTTTGGACTTTAATATGAGAAAAAAAAAAAAAAACAACACATGCCTGGTTTTAGCTTCTGTTTAGGTCTCTGTGACAAACAGAGAATCAAACTGTTGTGTGTGGTGGCTTCCTACCCAGTCGGCCCTTGTCCAACTAACACTTCCTTCTAAAGTAGAAGCAGGTGGTGAAATGGCACAGGGAGGCGGGGCACGTAGGACTTCACACTTCCTCACGGAAGCTTGTTTTCTCTCACCCCAGGCTGCCACCACCTCTGGATGATGCTTGACTCCTCCTATTGACATGGGGGTTGGGGCCTGGTTGGTGGGAGTGGATTGGGTACGAAGCTAGTGTGACGTGAGTGACCCTACCCTAGAATTTCAGGTGATGGGTGAATCCAAAAGAAGTGGACCACTGGGGTAAGCAGGCAAGTTTGGGGCTGGGCTTGTAGAAGATAGAAGAGGCAATGGGGTGCATGCTGGGGTGCCCTAGAAAAACACACACCTTGGGGTGTGCGCCCAGGAACGCCAGCTCTATTTCAAAGCTAGGGGCAAGGCCAGGCTGACAGGTTCCAGCTGCACCCAACACCATTTCCTTCCCCTTCCCATCTTCTTGGCAGTGGGGAGTTCAGGGCAGAGGACAGGCCTAGAAGAGGCTCCCCATGATTATTATGTCCAGGAGAGTCCCTCAGCCTGGGCTGGGCACAGAGTGGAACTGACCACACGTGGTTTTCTTGGTCTTCACTGACCCTGACTGGCCCAGAACAAGGTCAAGCAAGGGTGAGAGGGTGCCTCGGAGTCCAGCTGCAGGTCGCAAGCACAGAGCAGTGTTAAGGCCCCGGGAGCCTCAGACCTTCCCAGCAGCTGCCCATTGCCTTCCCCACATCTCACAACCTAACTGAACATAGTCCTTTCCCCTTTCTTTCTCTTTCCTTCCTGTTTTCCCAGTCTCACTCAGCACCCCTCTTCCTATCTTGTCCCCTCTGTTTCTTTTTTTTCCAACTGGGGTAAAACACACCATCGTAACCATTTTAACTGTGCAGTTCAGTGGCATTAAGTACATTCTTATTGCTGCACAACCATCACTATCATCTGTCTCCAGAGCTCTTTTCCTCTTCAAAACTTGAAACTCTGTCTCCATTAAGCATTAATTTCCCATTCTCCCTTCCCCCATTCTCTGGCAACCACTGTGGTATGTTCAGTCTCTATGATTTTAAGTACTCTAAGTACCTTATATAAGTGGAATATCACACAGTATTTGCCTTTTTGTGACTTGCTGTTTCACTTAGCATAATATCTTCAAGGTTCATCAATGTTGTATTATGTGTCAGAATTTCCTTCCTTTTTTAAGGCTGAGTAATATTCCATGGTGTGTAGATATCACATTCTGCCTATTTGTTCATCCATCAATGGACACTTGGGTTGCTTTCATCTTTTATCTATTGTGAATAATGCAATTTTATCTCTTTGAGACCCTGCTTTCTATTCTTTTGGGTACATAGCCAGAAGTAGAATTGCTGGATCTCATAGTAATTTTATTTTTAATTTTTTGAGGAGTCATCATGCTGTTCTCCACTAGTGGCTGCACCATTTTACATTCCTACCAAAAGCACACAAATTTTCCAGTTTTTCCACCTCCTGGCCAATACTTGACAATTTCTGTTCTTTTTCTTTTTCTTTTTTTCCCAGTAGCCATCCTAGTGGGTAAAGGAGGTATCTCATTAAAGTTTTGACTTGCCTTTTCCTAAACAATAGTGATGTTGAGCATCTTTCCATATGCTTATTGGTTATTTGTATATCTTTATCTATTCTTGAATTGAGTAGTTTGTTTCTTTGGTGTTAAGTTTTATGAGTTCTGTACATATTCTACATATTAATCTTTTATGAGGTATATAATTTGCAAATTTGTTCTCCCATTTTGAGTTGCCTTATTTTTGATGCAAATTTTTTTTTAAATTTTCATGAAGTCCAATTTGTTTATTTTTTCTTTAATCCCCTATGGCTTTAATGTCATATCTAAGAGTTTGTTGCCAAATCCAGTGTTGTGAAGATTTACCGTGTGTTTTCTTCTACAAGGTTTATAGTTTTAGTTCTTACGTTTAGATCTTTGATCCATTTTGGTTAATTTTTATGTATGTTGTTAAGTAAGGGTTTAACTTCATTCTTTTGTGTGGGGATACCCAATTTTCCCAGCCCCATTTTTTGGAAACACTGCTCTTTCCCATTAAATAGTCTTGACAACTCTTATCAAAAATCATTTGACCATGCAGGTGAGGCTTTATTTCCAAGTTGTTTATTCCATTCCACTGGTCTGCAGGTCTGCCTTTAAGCCAGTACCACACTGTTTTGATTACTGTAGCTTTGTGGTAAGTTTAAAATCAGGAGGCATGAATCCTCCAGCTTGTTGGGTTTTTTTCCCACGATTGTTTTCACTATTCAGGGTCCTTTGAGATTCCATATGAAATCTAGGGTGGGTTTTCCTATTCCTGCAAAGAAGTCATTGGGGTTTTGATAGCAATTTCCTTGACTCTATAGATGGCTTTGGGTAGGGGTGACATCTTAACAATAATAAGTCTTCCAATCCATGAACATGGGTTATGTTTCTATTTGTTTAATCTTCTTTAATTGCCTTTTCTTTTAGTTAACCTAGCTAAAGATAAACTAAGTCAGTTGTGTTGATCTAGTTAATTTTATTAATCCCTTTTCTCTTCTTAATTAATTTATTACAAAATAAATTTAAGTAGCTGATATAATACCTATGTGCCCATAACACACCTCCATAAATCAGTCTATCCACACAGCTGACTCCCCCAGTCCAGCCCGTTACCTCCCTCCAAAAGCAACTACCATCCTGAATGCCGTTCTCATCAATCACATGCATTTCTTTAAGTGTTCTTACAGACACATGCCATCTCTGAAACACCGTGTTGCCTCACATGCCTTTACATTTTATATAAATGGCATGGCCTTTATTCTTCTGCAGCTTGCCTGGGGTTGTTTTTGAGAGCCCAGCCTTGCTGGAGTGTGGAAATCGAGTTTGTTCATTCTCATTGCTATATGGCAATGCATTGTGTGAATAAACCACAACTGACTCATCCATTCTACTGCTGGTTGGCTTTTAGATTGGTTCTGATATTTTGCTATTACAAACAATGAAGCTCTGACCATTTGGGCACTTGTCTGCTGCGTGTGTGTTTGTCTAAAGTGTGTACCAAGGAGTCATGCTGCTAGGTGTTAGTGCACAGTAGCCAGTGCTCATCTTCAGCTACACCCCAAAAATGTGCAAATGCTTTCTGAAGTGGTTGCATGAGTCTACACTTCCACCAGGGGACGCATGAAAGCCCTCAGCACTCAGAACCTTCTCCCACGCTCAGCATCACCAGACTTGAACAGTGGGTTAGTTAGAATCCTGAAACATTCAGCACAATTTAGTCCAGCTCTTTGATGGAGCACCGAGAAGCTATGAAAATGATGTTTCCACAAATATTTAATGATGTAAAAATTGCTCTCAATCTAATGCCAAGTAAAAAGAGTCTGAGAAACTGTGTACACATCGTATGTATACCAACCAAAGAATAAAGTGAGACAGGAGGGAATGTAATGGATGAATTTTATTTTCTTTACGTTTTTTGTATTATGCAAATTGTTCACAGGATGACCTCCATATTGCTTTGGTTGTCAGAAAAAAAGAGCAAATATAATGATTGCTTTTAAGCAGCAACAATGAGTGGATTGTGAGACTGGATAGAAAACTCAAAAAAGCTGGTCGGAGAGAAGGGCCACGTGGAGCAGACAGGCTCTGGGGCACGTGCTGGGAACAGCTGTCGAGGTAAGACCTTGAGCTCTGTGTGCGAGTCCCGCGGTGAACGGGCAGGTTGGGCCCTGCGCCAGGGTTGTAACCACTCTGTGCCTCAACTTCAGCAATTATGCATTGGGACCGGTACTTACTCATGGGCTGCTGTGAGTCTGATACGATGTGTATGTAAAATTCTGAGAATCGGGCAGAGCACTCCAAAGCTGGGGCATCATTTTCAACAGTGAGGAGGTGTCCTGGCAGGAGCAGGATGGAGCAAACCTTGGATCTAAGGACACTGACATGGGCTTGAGGGGACAAAGGTGATACGATGGCCTTAGCACACAGTGTGTGGAAAGGGGAGGCTGTGTTTTGGGTGTACAGGAATCAGCTGAGAGCCTGGGGGACCCTGTTCTTCTGACAGCCATCCCCCCATGTGCCCACCAACCTTCTCCTCCGCTCCAGGCTCCACACCTCCTGCCAGACCTCACAATCACCTGGCAGGTGGGGTGACACAGTTCCTGGGAGGCCATGGGTTTCCTCACAGTCACACAGTTTGAGTCAACAATCCAATGCAGAAGCTGTGACTTGGAGGTCACAAGCTGCCACCTGCCAGTCCACAGACAGAGAAAGGAGAGCCACACTGCTAACCAAACACCAAGAGTCTATTCCTTACTCTGGGTTGAAAGAATTAGAGTTGAGGTTTGAGAGGAGTGGAGGCTTGGCTCTGCCTCCTCCCCAATCCCCTGGGGCTCTGCTGGTCTCTCCTCAGCAAGGAGGAGCCACAAAGTCCCACCATTGTCACATTCACTCCAAAGTCTCTGCCGAGAGCCCCGGTGGGCCAGGCCCCACTCTGGGCGCTGCTATATGACTTGGAGGAAAGGAACACATAGGCCTCTTCTCAGGCTCGGCTCCAGGACAGCCTGGGACTTGCTTGCTCATTTGCCCCGGATCTGGAATGCTTCTGAGCGCCATGGCCTGGGCTGCTCTGCCCCCTCCACTCTCCCACAGCCCAGCCTGTTGGGACGTTCAAAGCCCAAAGCTAAACGTGAGCCTGCTCTGGCCATGGGTGGTGATGTGAGTCCAGGAACATCAAAGGCAAAGGAGGTCCTGGACCCAGCAAGCTCCAGGGCCTCTCCTGTGTGTTGTCATCATGCCTGGAGGGAGGGGACAGGGAGGTGTGGCAGTGCTGGGCTCACACAGTCTGGTCCCTGCTCAGGCTTGGGCCCCCACGTGGTGTGGCTTCTGCTCTGCTTTCCAGCCACGAGGCTCATGACCCTCCCCTGCTGCCACTTGCTGCAGCCAGGTCCCTCTGCTGAGGGGTGACTCCTATGGGGAGGAATGCCCTGGGACTTCTCACAGGCTAACCACCAAATGAATGACAAATGGCCATTAATAAAGTGAAAATTTTCACTTCAAAAATGCTGCCCGTTTCCAATTCCACAAAGCATTTGTAAAGTGATTTCCCCCTCTCCCAGAAGGACGACAACCTCTTTATAGCTCTCCTGGCCCAGGCCCTGCGCGGGCGGCGGCTGTGCCTGCCTCCATCATTTTAGTGTCCCAGCCCCGAGCCCCGCTGCTCAGCCTCAGCTTCTGGGCCTTCTTGGCTACGTCTGACACTGCTGGTCACTTCTTCATCCCTTCCTTACCTTCTTTCTTTTGTAAAGTAATGTTTTTACAGAAGCATAACTTACATAAAGACGCAAAGATCACCAGACTGCTGCCCTCAGATCTAGAAACACCATCCACAGGATCCAGAAGGCCCTCAGGACCCTGTCTACTTAGGACTGTCCCCTTGCCTCAAGGCGAGGGCACCAGGTCTCCCCTCCCACCAGGCTACCAGGCTGCTATGGCGATGAAAGCTGGTCAGCAAGGTGCAAGGACAGCCTTGCTCACTTAGCAGGCTGGGCAGTGTCCTTGCAGGCACTCGGCAGAGACCTGTCTAAAGCTGTCACCTCTGCAGTCTTAGTCATGTTCTGATGGCAGATCAGCGAGCGACCACTGGCACAGGAGGCATTTATCTGGGTCCAGGGACCCTCAGTGGTCCCAGGAGAGATTGCAGGGCAGCTGCAACTTGGGTGGGAAAAAATTACACTTCCATGTTGCCACGACTTTGCACATATAATATTACCCGCTCGTACATCACATTTTTTTATATACTTTGACAACTGTCTTTCTGTATAACTCGTTTCCCTTTGTAGCCCTACTCATTTCAATATCTAAAAACCCTGATATAAAGAGGACTCCACAGGCTCACAGAGGGGACTCAAAGGCCCAGGAAACAGAACAGGCGACAGGCCCCAGGTGAGGGCAGAGGGATGGCCCTGGGAAGCAACCGTCTGCCCTCATGTGCTGTGCTGATGGTCCAGCCTGGGATGCTGAGGGACACAGAAAGGAAGGACCCTTCGGAGCTAGTTTAGGCCCAAGACTGACCTCAAACCTTCGGCCTAAAGAAACAAGGTCTAACTGACAGTGACCGGAAAATCGATAAAGATGTGTAAATATACAACTAGAAATCAGAACACACTAGAATGCAGTGATGGAGAAAGAGGTGAGAAGAAATCAGTGAATGAAATGTTTAGTTTTAAGCAGCATGAGGGATGTAAATTTTGGATGAGCCAGGAGATCATTTCAATTTCTACCACAGGCCCACAATCTCTGATTCCAAACCCCTGGGGCAGCTGTGGCCGGGATACAGAGTGCACAGACCCTAAACAGCACACCCTGTTACAGGGGTCCCTCCAGGGGGCCCGGGGGCGCCCCTTATCAAACTCACCCACTCCTCCACCCAAGCAAACGACCTCACACAATGTGGGTAAATAAAGACCAGCGGTAGTCGCAGGGGGGGACAGGGCAAGTTTTGCGCCAAATGATTAACCAAAACGAAAAAGATGTTGGCCATTTGGGACCTTTTTGGATTTCTGATTTGAGGATAAGGAGCTGAAGGTCAGGAATCACAGGTCTGCCACTACCCAAGACACAGCTGAAATGCTCCTGTGCTATTGATCAGTGTTTCTAGTTCACACAACCAATTTACCGGTGGGCTCTCATCGAATGAGAGCAGAAATCCTGAGCCGGTGCTGGATGCTGTATGGTTTTTAGACTCTCAAGGGCACCCACGGGGGCTCCTTGATCCCCTGGGATTCCTGCCCCATATGACCTCCACCCCCTGCCACCTCTGCCTGTGTCATCTCCCCGCCTTGTCATAGACACCTGGCCCAGCCTTGTCCACCCAGCAAGCTCCCGCCTGTCCTTTAGAGGGGCAGCTTCCTCCCAGCTGCGGGGCATGTGACCAGGTGCTGTGCGGAAGGATGCAAGGTTGTGAGGACCCTGAGGTGACCTGGCCAAGTGTGCGCGGCCACAGCAGTGAGAGCTGTAGAACCCGGCTAGCCAGTGCGCTGCGGCTCCTGCCTTCTCTCCTTTGGGAAGGAAGTTTCTCTCGCTTCCCCAGGGAAATACCCTCTCCTGCACCACCTCAAAGTTACTGACCATGTCCTCTGGTGTTAATGAGACATTATTGTGTGTGCAAGGAAGGGGGCCTTGACGATGATCAGGAATGGAGACTCCACCTTCTACTTTGCAGTTGGGGCCCAGTTTTGCTCGTTATCCCCTTGCAGCGAGCCCCAGGCCAGCCCCCAGCAAGTGCAGGTGACTTATTTAGCAGCCCCACCTGCTTGCTGCCTTCCATCCCTCACCTTGCTTTGTGCATCTACAGGGGACAGCCCTCAGGACATTCCTGCCCTGCTCAAGCAGGCCTGACCCTCCCACTGGGCTGGCCTTGCCCTTTATCCCAGTGAGCCTCCACAAAGTGCTGTTTGATTTGGAGCCAGCTCCAAACAGAGGCTGTTAAGGAAGGAACAAAGAAAGCACTAGAGCAACCTCAGAAGCCATAGCTCGTGCTGGGCATCCACAGACATTCACTGTGCCCCTGCCGTGCATTCAGCACTGCTCTGGGGGTGAGGGAGGCTGTGAGACCTGGGGAGGCTGGCAGCTGCTGGAAGAGCCCATCGCCTCATGGGCAAGTGTCACTGTGGACCATGGGTAGAAGGCAGTAGTAGCTTCAGTTTACAATCAGTCTCCTGTATGCCACATACACTCATCTAACAGCCCTGTAAAGGAAGGAATGTTATTTCCAATTTCAAGATAAAGAAACAAGTTCATAGACTTGTCCAGGGTCAATTACTAAGTAAGTACAGGGCTGGGATTTGAAACTAGGTTTTCCAAACAGCAGTATCCCTTCCCACGCTGCTCCTGAGCACCCACCCCTTAGGGTCTCTGTCTCTCTCTCTCTCTCTCTCTCTCTCTCTCTCTGTCTCTCTCTCTCTCACACACACACACACACACCACAGCAGATGGTTTGGAAAACAATAGTGGGCATGTTAGCCACCAGGTGGTGCCCTGATGCCACAGTTGGCACACCTGATCCCATTGACGCTCCTCTTTCAGAAGGAAATCAAGGACAGCCTGGACTGCCAGGGTATGGTGGGTTTTGTGCATCTGACCCCCCCCTTTCCTAGGGGACCCAGGTATATTTGAGGCTTGGGCCAGGACGAGCCAGCACAGACCTAGATGGTTAGTATAGCGGGCCCACCTGCAGTGTCTATGTCCCAGTTACCGTCTAGGAAATCTATAGCAGGGAGGCTTAAAAATAGGGATTACTTTGTAAGAATTAATTTTTAAAGTTTGATACCTTCCCAGATCCACACCATTCAACACTCTTCACCCATACACACGGCCCCACCACTAATATCAAATGACACTGAAAAGGCAGGCTATACGAGAAAATAGTAAGAATATTAATTACCCTCATATACTGTTACCTCTTCTCAACCGAAGTTTAGACACATCAGTCCGTGAAAACCTGCCTGCCTGGTTAGCCTACCGCCGGCTGCGTGCCCGACTCCCTGGCTCTGGGCTGGCCTCGCCGGGCTGCTTTCTGTCCGTGCTGCAGCCTCTTACTCTTTAATCTTTATCAAGTACGAACTCAGGTATGCTTATTTCCCACAGCTCAGGTTCATTCCCATGTCATGTGTCTATTCCACCAGGGTGCTGCCTTCTGACTCCCCAGTGAGCACTGGCGTCGGCTCCAAGTTCAGGGCGTGAGAGCGATGTGAGGAGTGGAGGGGGCGTGCGTGTGCGCATGTTGTGTGTGTGAGAAATCAGTCACGCATCTGCGGCCCACGTGGTGAGGCCCCTCTGTCATTGTCCCCAAGTCCCACAGAGCCCAAGTTCTCCCTGTAGTTTCTGTGCCACCTTTGGGGATGGAGAAATCATGGATGGCTGCTGCAAAAGCACGGGAATCACTGACACTCAGGAGATCCCGTCCCTCCAGAGATCTCCATGGGGGGTGATCTCAGGGCTCTTTGCCCTTGGGTCCAGAGAGGCTGTCTTGGGCTTTGCCATTTGGGGACCCCCACATCCATCCTCACCTCAGCCTGGACAACCACTTTCTGGTCTTGGTGGTGGGTCAGAAGGACAATATTCTTCTGCAATCTCTTCTGCAGCATTTTAGCTGACCAAGAATGTGCGCTCTCCCATAACAGCAGACATTTGGGAGACAGAGGCCAGGAGACATGGCGGGTCTCAATAGCGTGGGCACATTTCTGTTGTTCTAGCGACATGGGGATGTGGGTGGCTTTTAGAGGGTGGGTCCAGTGATGCTAGGCATCCTGCAGCACAGAGGATAGGCCCCTACAGAAGGAGATGTCCCCTCTCAGTGTCTGTAGTGTCCCCATGGTGGCACTACAGGACCAGAAGGCACTTGCTTTCCATCCTTCAGTGTCCTCCAGCTTGAGCCGGAGGAAGGAGTGTGAGCTATCACGGAAACGTGCGTGCTTCCAGGTAACAAGTGAGGGGGTGCAGGATGGGTGACGGATGCTTCTGGGGGAGGTGGGGCGGGGGCACACATCCGAGATGGGCGCTCCTGCAGAGGGGGAGGGGAGGCCAGCCGGATCGAGGACTCCTGATTGAGCAGAGCCTCTGAAATCAGAGTGTGGGCAGCTGGGGGGGTGCAGAGGGGTCAACCCGGGGAGGCTACTAAACAGGCCTGGGAAGGCCCGGCCAGGGCCCGTACTGAGAGGGGAGGGACTGGCGGAGGGACTGGAGGAGCACACATCCTCCTGCCCCTGCCCAGTCTGAGACCTGCCTCTGGCAGTGTTTTAAAACACGTTTTAATTTGGAGAATTTCAAACCTATACTAAAGTGGACAAAAGGAGTATAATGAACGCCTAGAACCACCCTGCAGCCTCATCAGGCACAACCCCCAGCGGCCTGCCCAGCCACACCAGCACCCTCTCCCCCCATTATTTTAAAGCAAATCTCAGGCATCATATGATTTTATCCAAAACTATTTTGGTACCCATCTATAGAAGATGACAGAACCACAGCAGCAGCACCGAACACCCATGTTCAAACTTGTGGTTATCTGAGGGGGCAGATTTCCTTTCCGGTTTGTTTGAGTCAGGATCCGAATCATAACAGAGTAACTCAATGAAGCATCTCTAGGTCTCTTCTTTTCTTTCTTTTATTTTTTTAACTTTTCATTTTTAAATCACTTTAGGCTTACAGGGAAGCTGCAGAAAGAGTACCAAGGATCCCCACTACTCTTTCCCCCAGGTTCTTCGCATGTTACCATGTGACATAACCACGGCACAAGGATCAAAGTCAGGAATGAACACTCTTACAACACTATTATCACATCTACAGATCTTATTTAAATTTCACCAACTCAATTGTCTCCTTTAATCTGGGAGAGTTCCTCAGTGTTGCTTTATCTTTTTTTTGGAAGAGGACTGGCCAGTCATTCTGTAGAATGTCCATTTGTTTTGTAGAATTCGCACTTGGCTGATGTCTCCTCGTGATTACGTTTGGGTTAGCATTTTTGGGCAAGGATTCCAGAGAAGGATGCTGCATCCTTCTCAGTGTGTTGTTTGGGGGGTGAAGGATGTCTGATTTCTCTGCTATGAACTTACTATATTTCCCTCCTTGTAATTAGTAAGTAGCTGTGGGGAGATGATTGGAGACTACGTGAATGTCTTATTTCTCACCATATGCTTGCCTACTAGTTTTACCATTCACTAATTCATAAGATTTGCTTGAAACCATTATTACTGAGAAGGTTACTAAATAGTGAATTTTCTAAGTCCATCATTCTTTGTACATTTAATACTTGAAATTCTTCCAAGAGAAAGAGGTTCCTCTATTTCTCCTTGATTTTTGTATTTATTCACATATCTATTTATATCTGTGTAACTCATGGATTCCTATTTTATTCTGTGGCTTATGAGCCATTACTATCATTATTGATTTTGTTGTTCAAATTGTCCCAGATTTGGTCACTGGGGACTCCTTCAAGTTGGTGTCAATGTCCTTTTGACATGTCCTTATCATTTTTTGAGCATTTCCTTGCTCTCTGGCATCACAAGATGTTCCAGGTTCATCTTGTACTTTCTCTGACCTGGGCCTGGAATGAGCTGTTTCTCTAAAAAGCCCTGGTTCCTTTTATTGAGCGTTGTTTGTAGAAATAATGATCTGGGTGTTGGCTGTGCTCATTGCTACTGGGATCTTGTTGCTTCCGGGCCCCTCAGTATAGAGCTAAAAACATGTCAGTAGTCTCCCCATCTCCGGGGGTGTGTTCCAAGTCCCCCAGTGGGTGCCCGAAACAGTGGATAGTCCTCACCCCTATATATACTATCCCTTTTCCTATACATACATACCTATGATAAACTTTAAATTATAAATTGGGCACAGTGAAAGATTAATCACAATAACTAAAACTAAAATAGACCAATTATAACAATATACTGTAATCAAAATTATATGAATGTGGTCTGTCTCTCTCAAAATATTTATTGTACTGTACTCACCTTTTCACTTAAAGAAAGCACTTTACAGCTTTTCTTTGGCATATCCAAATTGCCAGTAGAATGAGGGTTACCCGAACACAAGCACTGCAATTCCACAATAATATATATGTACATGTATGTAATTTATGGAAATAAAAATATAAAATTTCTGTATTATATATGTTAAAAACTATGAGTTCATTCTGATACACCCAACTCCAATACTACAGGGTTTCTTCTAACTTCTCCCTTTCCTTAGTTGCAGCTTCTTTCCCAACTTGGAGTCACTTGGATCTTGTTATCTACAATATACTTACTCATTGGCTTAGTTCTAGGATGCACATAAAATAGTTTCTGAATTGCTTTTCTATAGCCCTGTGAAAAATACACCTGCTAACTAGGGTATAATAGATGTATACTGGTCTTTGTGTCTTTAGCTTTAAAGGAAATAATAATTAATAATAATAATAATAATAATAATAATAATAATAATAATGCTGTTTCCCAAAGTTTCTTAGATTAATTTTCCCCTCCCTCTCTTTCAGTGCAGGTATGTATTTCATTTTTAAAATATTCTATTTCATTTTGGGACTCCTTCCATCTTTGTTGATTTAAATTTTTTTTCAGTACATGCATTAACATGATTCTAAAAAATCAGAACTCTTTAAATGGATATACTCAAGTATCACCCTATCTCTTCCATCCTGTTTCCACCACCCATCTTTTCCACTCTATTTCCACTACCCCCGCAGGTAACCAATGTCGTCGTGTCGGGGAATCCGGTGGCTCCTTTGCACAGATGAGCAGGTGTAGGTGTGTTTTCTTTTCCTCTTTCTCTTACATGAAATGTAGCACATTTTAACTGCTCTTCCCCATTTTCCCCTTTTTGCTCAGCAATACAGCCTGGTAACGGTCCATTCTCAAGTCTCTCTCAATCCAAATGGTCCTCTTCACCTCTTTTTTTTCTCTCCACAGTTTATTTGTTATTTGTCCTGAAGTTTTCCATAGTCTAGGTTTTGCTGGCCGTATTCCCATGGTGTATTTTGTTTGATTGCTAGTTGCATCTCAAGGTTTGATCAGATTCAAGTCTGGTTTCTTGGATAAAAACTCAGAGTTTAAAGGAATCCTGGTGAAGCAAAGAGGAACTCTGTGTAGGTCCAAACATACGCCCAACAGGGACTGCTCCAGCGCGCTTCCCAGGTACTGTCAGGGAGCCGGCCAGGTCCTGGCACACGAATTCCGGACTCTGTCTAAAAGGGTGTTTCTTCTCTCTGGATGAACGTTTTGGTGTCTGGAGATAATCTGGGGACTTGCACATCTCCTTCCTTAAATCAGGTGTGTTGAATCCACCTCTGTTTTTATCTTTTCCATCCAGTGGGGCTAAGGTGGAGAGCTGTTTTTACCTGCCAGTTGCTGTTGTGAAAATGCCGCGGGGTTCAGCAATTCCTGACTGCAATGCCTGAGGTGACCAGTAGAGGGGGATGTTACTTCAAGAAAACTCGCTCTTGCGGGCCTCACAAGGCCCACTCTGCGCTTGGCCTTTTTCTATCCGGGCCTGGCAACAGAGCTTCCCTTCCTGCTCTCCAGGGACTTGCCGGCACCCACCTCACCTGGGACTGGCTGGCTGTCCTTCTCCTGCCCCAACCCTTCTTTGTAGGCCACATGACTGCAGGCTGACCACGTGCCATGAACTTCGAGTGAAAGGTGGCCACAGGGAATGCTCAACACGGGCTTGGGGAGGGAGTGGACCAGTGAGTGATGAGGGAGGCCTGCTGTCTCTCCTTCTCGCGGACCATTCTGTCTCTTTCTGCTCTGCACTCCCTGCTCTCTCCCCGGTTTGTTCTGGTGCAGACTGAGGTTGGAATGTGCAGAAATGCGTGCCTGTATGTCATGAATAGCACCTCGAGTTTGGGGTTGGTCAGGTCAGGAGCTTTCCTTAGTGCCCATGTGTGAGGCCACAGTGGACTGGAGGCCTGGGAGACAGCCCAGATGGCCAACATCTGCTCCCAGGGGACAGAGCAGCTCGGAACCCTGGGACTGCTGGCCGCTGCCTGTACCGCCTCCCCCTGGAGGGGCCAGTCTGATCAGGCATCCTGAGGCCAGTGTGTCGGGGGAGGAAGCGGTAGGTTCCTGAGGGTATAGCTAACCTGTACCTGAGGGAAACCCCAACCAGGACCAGCAGCTGCCACTGAACCAACAGTATTTTATTTCTCTCCATGAACTCCTGTTTTGCTCCCCAAAGGACCTGGAGTGATTTCAATGATATGCAGAACACGGCAGGAGGTATAATGCCCTTGACCTCACTCACATCACTGTTATCTCCATTGTACAGTTGGGAAGTGGGGCTCAGCAGGGAGTGCCACTCCCAAAGGTGCACAGCTGGGGTGGAGTTTGGGCTGCTCAGGGTTCAGTTCAGAGCCCCAGGCTCGTCCCAACACACCCCCCACCCCCAACCCCAGGTCGGAGACCAGGTCTCTGTCACTTGGTTGAGGATTAGCACAGCTCCTGGCACTCATGTTCGCACCCAGTAGAGGAAACTGCTCTTGGTGGGGCCTGACTTGGTTTTTATGTAAATTGGATTATTAAAGCACAGTCTGCCATACACATTTCACAGTGGCCCTAGGACTCCTGGGTATCCCCTAAAGAGTTCAGTCTCCCTCCTTCCTTCCCTCCCTTCCTTGCTTCTTCCAACATTTATTGAGCCCCTCCTCAGTGCCAGTTCTTGAGGTCCCTGCCTAGAGGAGCGGGCAGTCTGATGGTGAGACAGGTAAGTGAATGGGGTTTGTGCTGGGACAGAGGCCAAACCACAGGGCTGTGGGGCACGGATGGGGGACAGCCCCGCAGAGGCTGGGGAATAGCGCAGGAGCACCTGGGAGGGGCTGTCAGCCTGAAGCCCCGCCCCACCGGAGCAGGCCCCGCCCACCCCGCCCCGTCCAGCGTCCTCGCGGTGCAGAGCCCCGGGTTTTGTCTTCCGGCGCAGGAGGCTGGATGTGGGGGAGGTAGAGCTCTGTGTTCACGTCTGGCCTCTACTTCTTGCTCACTACGACCTTAGGCAGTCAGTTATCAGCTACTCAACTTTCTCAGCCATAAAAATGGGTCCAAGAAGAGCCATGTTGGGGGTCTGAGGCACTTCCTGGCTCACAGCTCTCCTCTAGGTAGTCGGGGCAGGAAAGTGACCCCGGATCTGCACCCCAGCCTGTGAGTACACTGCCCTATCCGAAAGGATGGGGTGGCGGGGAACCGACCCTTATTCACCCCCAGGTTGGTCCCCACGCCAGCCCTGGCGCAGAGCCTGCCTTTCTCAGGAAGGCCAAGTTACCAAAACAGATAAATCAATCTGTCAAGAATCTCTCAACTCTCTCAGCCAAGAAGCTCAAAAAGGGAATTGTTCCTGGAAATGAAGAAGGAAACAGCAGACACCTTCTTCATGGGCTCCTTGCCTGCAGGCGCCCCTGCTCCTCCCTCCTCCCTCCTCCCTGCCCCTCCCTCCCACGTGGACCCCAGTGAGCACCTGCAGCAGGGCGGGACCCAGGGACAAGCGATGCCTCCTCCGGCTGGCTCCTGGGCAGAGCCCAAGCCCAAGCCCAAGCCCAAGCCCAAAGCCATCGGCCTGGGGAAGTAGGGTTCCATCCCAATTCCATCTGGGACATCCCCTCTGAAACTCAGCCCCCATCTGTTCAGTGGAGGCCTAAAGACCTGAGCTGCTTCCTGTGCAAGTGCCTGAGGAACTTGTGGTGAGTAGATGCCACAGCCCAGGCAAACTCCCAGTCAGTGTGACCACCGGAGCTGGGAAGGGGCGGCGACCAGGGAGACTGGCCAGGGGAAATAGGAGCCTTTGGAGACCAGAACACTCTCATGTTCCTCTAAGATGGGGAAGGAAGATTCTCAGAGAATGCAAATGACCTCTTTCTGGAGGAAACGGGCTTGGGGGCGGGGATGGGGGCAGCCAGCTCTGCCACTTAGCAGCTGTGTGACCTTGTGAAAGTTACTTGACCTCTCTGTTCAGTGATTTCCTCATCTGTAGGGTAAACATCTTTTGGGTTTATCCTCAGGGCTTGCAATTAGGATTGAATAAATTAATCTGTGTACCGTGTGCCTCGCACATTGTGATCATGTTGTAAACATTAGCCATTATTATCCTGAGGTATAATGATGTATTGTAAACCATCCCATTACACACCTTTTCTCATTTAATCCTCACTGCCACTCTGTAGGGTGGGGATTAGTGTCCTCACTCACCAGATGAAAGAAATGAAGCTCAGAGAAGGGCACATGTGCCTAAGACTTCACAGCTGAGGTCTGTAGCCGTGTTAGAAGGGGCCCTTCTGACTCTAAACTGTTACTGTGTACTCTTGCAAGCAAGTGAGGCAGGAGGGTCGGACATGAGTTTAGCCCCCATCACAGCCCCTTCCCCATGTTCATCACAGCTTTGTCAGAGGGTCTGTGACCAGAAGTTGACCCTTGAGGAGTCGTGGGGAGGGGAATGGGGGAGCGGGAAGAAGTGAGCATTAGATACACAAATAAGTCCCGATTCAAGGGAGAGTGTGGGGCTCTCAGTGGCAGACTGGGGACTTGTGACCTGTGATTCAACAAGAGGGTAAGCAAGAAGGTGACCCCCTCTCTGCCCCACCCTGCCTCCCCCATGGCCCCAGGAAAAGCTGTTGTGTGCTGAAAGGCGCTTGTTTCAAACTGGGAAGATTGCCCAGGCAAGGCAGAGCGGGAAGCCCTCCCGGGGCGGAGAGCCTGTGAGTCAGCAGCCGGGGTCCTGGAGAGGCAGGAGAGGGGAGTGTCAGGGACATGGCTTGGCCACCTGGAAACCCATGCAACGACAGCTGCTCACACATGAAAGGTGACTACAGAGTGTCATCAGCCTGGGAGTGCCAGCATAACGTCACCAGGGCAAGGGGGGGGGCCATGGGGGTGAGGCACATGCCCCCTACCTTCCCAGGGGAAAAATCTTGCCACTGTCAGGGACATGAAAGAACTGTCAAAGATCCATGAGACTAGCTGCATAGATTGTGAAACATAAGACTCTCTTCTGTTTGTTTTGTGACAACATGGAAGCCACAGATGTTCTCTCAAGATGAAAGAGGACCACGAGGAACATCTCTTGGTATGACCTCCATCACCTCCTTCATGTCACCTGTCCCCATCTCCTGCTTCTCTCCCCACCTCATTCCAGTGGGGCTGCATCCAAGCCTGGAGTTCATGGGTCAGGGGTCACATGAGAGGATAGCCAGTGGTGAAATCTTGGAGGAGCGGGGAGAAAAGCAGATGTCATAGGTCAAGAATCAAAGGTCAGACAGAAAATTATATCAAAGCAAAGATGTGACTGTTAAAAGTTAGAGGCCAAGAACTGGCCAGTAAGCAGGTGTCAGGGGTAGGTCAGTGGTCAAGGGACAGCAAGGCCTTGAGTAAGGAGCCACAGTCAGCAAAAAGGGAGAAGGTTGAGCTCCCACCTGGAGGGCTAACCCTGAGCTAGGTGATGTGTCTGGGCTGCCTTGATAATAGTTTCATTAATAGTTTCTCCTCTTGACATTGGGAGGTGAGCCTCATTATACTGGTCTTACTCAGGAGAAACTGAGACTCAGAGAAATTTAGTAAATTACCCAAGGTCCTCATAGCTTCTAAGTGACAGGGTCAAGATCAGAAGCAGCTTGACAACACAGTGACAGGCCAGGTTTGCAAAGTGACGATGGTCCGTGTCCTGGGACAGACTCAGATGCTGAGAGCTCATCTCAGGAAAGGAGGGGCATACCTTAGGTCTGGAATCATTAAGGCATTTGATCAGAGAAATACGGAATCCATTATATTCTAGACCAGGGATTTCCAAAGATCTCAGTGACAATTATTGAGGCCAGCAACGCCTGTACTTTGCCATCTATGCTGTGCTCCAGTGTGTAATGTGCACCCACGTTTTTGGCTCAAACTTTCAGGGGGAGAATCTTGCATTTTAATTATTCAATTCAAAATTTTTTGTTTATATTTAGGTAATTGATTTTTGTATTATAAAGAAATTTTAGCATTTATTTTTTAACATATGGTATAAGAATTTTTATGTAACAAATAATTCTAAAACACAAGAACAGATATAAGGTACAAGAAATTTTATGTATAAAATTTCTTTTATATAAAAAATGGTCATATGCTAGGGTATTATTTTGTATACAGATATCGTTATTGATTTCTAGAGTTACGTTTTTAACTCATAAGCATAAATAAAAGAATTAAAAACATTATAGAGATACAGAATTAGTACTACCCATGTATAATGCGTGCTCTCTTATTTTTCCTTCACAAATTTGGGCAAAAAAGTGTGCATTATCCACAGCAAAATATGGTAGGTCTTATTTTAGAGAGTAGTTGACACATTTTTGGAGTTCACTACTCTAGAAGTTGGTATAGGCTGAAATTAGAGGAAAGTTTCAAAATAAATTTATGGGTAGCAAATACCAGAGAAATCATGATGTGTCGATGGCATGGTGAGAATGGGACAGGGAGGCACAGGGAAACTGACTGGGGCTTGACAGACTGAGCTGCCCAATGGGAAAGTGCTGGCTTTGGGAATTGGTAGCTTGCTCTTTGAAGAGAACAGTTCCTATTTCTGTCCGATGTCCCTCTTCTCTGGTGTAAGCACCCCACATTCTTTAGGGACCATCCCTCTTCCCCTTTCAGACTGTGTGGTTGTGTGGGGTTGCCCTGCCCCAGGCTGCGTGGGAGGGACATGACTCAGGCACAGCCAGACAAAGTGACTGTGTTGAGTTTAGGGAAAAGCCAGCAAGAGACTTAGCCCCAGTGCTATAGTGGGAACCACAGGTAAAAGAGCTTTCTGAGCTAGGCTGGCTCCCCTATCAAGATGAGAGAAGGAGCTGTTGGGGAGCCAGCCATTTTGGTGTGTGTGTGTGTGTGTGTGTGTGTGTGTGTGTGTGTGTGGTATAGGGGAATTCCTGAAGCAGATAAAAACCAGACTTTATTTAGTCTTTCACCATTTAATGAAACTTACTATCATCCACATACCATGCCTCCCAGCATCCATTGTTCTTGGTTCCTCCAGTGGCCCATTTGGTGATATTCCTTCCTCTATATAAGATGGGCTGTTGCAGCTCTGCCTCAGGCTGAGCCAACCAGCATATCTCGTTTCCACAACCATAGTCACTGCTGCAGAGGTGGGCACATGATTGAAGCTAGACAAACCGGACTCAGTCGTAGGACTTTTGTAGCAGCTATAGGACAAAAGGTTCTCTCATGCTGGCTAGATTTGAATCTGATGGCAGAGCTTTTGCTTCTGTAGCTTTTTCTTCACTGTGAGGAGTCACATGTTTGAGAATAGAGCCAACACAAGGGAAGTGGATCCAACAGATAGAAAAAGAGAAAAATTAGGCCCTGGGTTTCAGTCCTGAACTAAATTGTGACTAAAACCAATATAAGTCTAGACTTTCAGTGACATGAACCAGTTAACTTACTTTTACCTAGACGTCTCTTTTACCTAGGATTTTTCTGTCTCTTACAATGAAAATAGATGTCAATAGAGTCAATGAAGAGAAGATCCTCAAGTCAACAACTAGAAATAATTGAATAGCCTAGAATTAAACAAAAAGAGAATGCAAAATAAGTATGATTAAAATAGTTAAAAAGATTAAGAAAAAGAAAAAATATCATAAATTCATCCAGAGACAAATTTGAACAATAACCAAATAGATCTCAAGAAATTTTTAAAAATGTAGTCATTAACATTAACAACTCAATGGATCAGCTAAATTGAGAGAAGTAGGGAGTTGTAGATAGGTCTGAAAAAACTTCAACAAAGACAGAGAAGGAAAATGTGACCATAATGTTAGGAGACTGATGAATGAAATGAAATGGTCCAGACACATACTCTCTCCAGAAAGAGGGAATAGTGAAGAAAGATTGATAAAGCACATCAAGTTCCAAACAGGTGAAATGAAAACAAATCAACACTTAGACACATCCTTATAAACTGCAAACACAGCAGACGGAGCAGAGATAGAATAATGAAAAAGGAATGTTAATTAGGCTGACAGCAGACTTCTAACCTGCAACAACTGATGCCAGGAAACAATGGGATAAAATCATCACAGAACTGAAGAAAACTGAACTGTCAACTTGATCACTGATGTCCAGCTAAAGAATCATTCACAAATGTGGATGAAATAGACAGTTTTCAAAAAAAAAAAAAAAAAAAAATCACATGACTTTATTACTCACAGCCACTCACTTAAGAATTAATAAAGGGTTCTTCAGTAATAAGAAAATTGAATCCAGAAGAAAGGGTGCGATGAAATAGCAAAATAACCAAAGAAATTAGTAAGCATGTTGGTAAGTTCAAATAAGCATTTATTATTTAAAAAATACTAATTTGGGGGGAGGAATTTTTAAAGTCAGATGGAAGTGAAATACTATACAACAACAACATCATGAATGTTGAATGGTCGATTGAAGTTAAGTAATTGTAAACTCTATGTATGATTGAGCTTAAAGACAGAGACGCTGATCAGCCTTAGATATGCATGTTAATGTGTAGTGGGTTAGCACTAAAAGAATAGAAATAAAATATATAACTTTCAAACCAGTGGAGAACCCAATCAATACAATAAAGACAGGGAAAGAGTAGAAAAAAATAAGCAAAGGAAAAGCAAATACAAAAAACCCTGACAAAATTAGATGGTGGGAGTAATTCCAAAGAACTCAGTGATTACGAAACATAAAAGAGTCCTAATGAATGCAAGGTCATATCTCTCCCTGCATACCAGGCATCAGACTTTTCATCCAGATGTTTGCATCCCTGTCTGCCCACTATTAGTGGCCTGTCCCACTTGATTCCATGGCTCCTGCCCCATGTGGCACAGTGCCTGGCCCTCAGTCTGGTGAGGCTTGTAAAAAAGCAGTTTTTATTTGAATTAAATTGAAAAATGAAAGCAAGGGGCAGGGAATGAAAATCTAAGGTCTTAGTAAGTCATAGCCATAACAAAACAATACATGAGAGGAAATTTGAATGTTAATAAACATTAAAAATTCAACTTCATTGGAACCAAAGACAGGCAAATTAGAACCAAAGATAAAATTTTATTATTTTGCCTATTAGAAGCAGATTTCAAAATGACAAAACTAAATTTTGAGTGGGCACAGAGGCCCTTGCATACAGTTCAGGATAGATAGAGATGGTTTCATTATTTCTGGAAAGTAGTTTTACTTTCAAAATTTTGTATCGCATAGGGTAGCTTTGAACATACGTGTCCACAAACTGATTCAAACTGGCTTAAAAGGGAATTGATTGCCCCTAATAATTAGAAATGTGTGTGTGTGTGTGTGTGTGTGTGTGTGTGTTGGCTTCAGGCATACCTTAATTGGGTGATCCAAGGAGCAGGACCCACTTTTTCTGTGTCTATGGTGTCACTTTGCATTCTCCCTCTTCTCTCTTCTTAGATTCCCCTTATAGGCCTGGAATCTTTTTTTTGTTTGTTTGTTTGTTTTGTTTTGTTTTGTTTGGTATGTGGGTAGTTCCCTGGCTGGGAATCGAACCCAGGCTGCAGCATTGACAGTGCCAAAGCCTTAGCCACTACACCACCAGGAAACTCCCTAGGCCTGGAATCTTCACCATATTCCATTTGTCTCTTGTGCTCTTGTCCATTTGTCCCACCTTTTCATTTCATTGAGCTTTCCTCTGACTCTTGCCTTCCACTGTATTTTCCAGTTCTTTAATCCTCTCTGTAGCTGTGCTTAATTAGCTCTTCGATCTAGCTATTGTTCTCTCAACTTCATTTTTTCCAGTTTTCCAATTTCATTTCCAATTTCATTCCAATTATATTCTCTGCTAAAATGTTAACCTTATCTTTCATTTCCTTGAGTATATTAAGCATAATAAGTATAATTTAAAGTCTGTGCCTGAAAAATTCACAACCTGGACCTCCTGTGTGTCTTTTGTTTTTGCCTATTTTTTCTCCTAGTTTTTGGTCATGTTAGCTGACCTTTTCAAATACTTCATTGTTTTTTTTTCTTGTATATCAGACATTGTATTTTAAACAGTGTTAATGTGAGGCTCTGGTTGATGTTACAATATTTTTAAAAATATATTATGTGGTGGTAAGAACACTCAACATCAGATCTACTTTCTTAACACATTTTTAAGTGCACAATACATGATTAGTTAACTATAGGTACAGCACATCTTTAGAACTTATTCATTTTGGATAATGTTATAATCTTTAAGGAAATATTTATATTTGGTTCTGGCAGTCTATGAGACAAGGGGGTCCACAATCCTAGATCACCTTAATTCCATGTGGGGCTTCAGACCCAAGTGAGAATGGGAAATGCATCTGGTTCATTCTTACTTGTAGGGTATAGCCCTTGGGTCTCAACTGAAAGCCTGGAATGTTTACCGGGACATCCTCAGTGGGCCCTGAATTCCAATATTTGTCACAGATCTCTGTGAAGCTACACTCAACCTCTCATCTGCATTCTCAGTTTCTTCAGGACCTCCTAGAGGAGGTGGCCCCATGCTGGAATCACCACTCTTCTCTGCTCTCAGTCTCAGCACCACAACTCCTCACTGCCTTACAAACTCTCTGAAGACTTCCGAAAGCTATTTTCTCTCTCTACTTTGCTGGTTGTTCTCAGCAAGAACCTGCCATACAGAGTGGAAATCATAATGGACTTCAGAATCCTGTTAGGTATGGGTTCAAATTTCACCTCCACCTTTTAATAACTGGGTGGCCTTGAACGAGTTGTTCAGTTTTTCTGAGCCTAGTTATCTATGTGAAAGAAGGGGTTAATACCTGCCCTGCAGGACTGATGTGAGATTTAGGAATAATATATGGAATGTGCTTAAGAATGTCCAGCATTAGGTAGGTACTCAAGACATTTAGCTTTGCTATTGATATTCTCAATGAGTCTGCCTGGCCCCAACATTGGAGCTCTGGCACCGTGGATGGGTTTCTGGGAATCTTGTTTGCGTGAGATCTGGGAGGCTTCTAGGGGCAGTGAGGAGTGTGGCCTGGCTGGACTGAAGTTGATAGGAACCAAGCTTCCCGGGTTAACATCACTTAAAGGTTACTGGGGCTTGTCTGGGCCTGAGAAGGTGGGCAGTGAGACACCAAGAGAACACTTCAATCATAATTAGGGCCAGGGAAACTTTGTAGAATCATGAGGCAGAACGCAAGAGGAGGCTGTGAAGGGGAGATGAGGCTGGAAGTCAGAACTGGGGTGGGCCTTGAATTAGGAATGGGGTGGGCCCTGGATCAGGAAATGGGCTGGGGTAGAGGTTAGTGGCAGTGCGGTGTGGTGGTGGGCCCATGGGGGTGAGATGGATGTTTTGTCCTCAGCCTTTGGCTCTGATGTTTTGACTCAACCTCTCTAATAGTAAGGAAATTTTGACCCTACAGCCATTTGAATATTTACACTTTAATAGAATTATGCCAACACTGATGAAACGTCACTGTGAAGTGATTTAATTCTAGGTTTGTATACGAGGTCTGACAATTAATTTTATGAACTCACCCCAGAAAAAGTGCTCCAAACCTCATTGTTGAATATCATTATGGTCACTTTTGAAGTACTCCCCTTGGGAGCTGTGCACTGATGCCAGTGCCTAGTTCACCTTTCAAAACAGTTTTTGAACTCTTTTTCTGGAATGGCCATCAGAGCTGTCATCATATTACCCTAGGTGTCATAAAAATGTCTTCCTTTCAATATATCCTTTATTGTTGGGTGAAAAAAAAAGTCATTGGTGGCCAGACCAGGTGAGTAGGGAGGGTGCTCCAATACAGTTATTTGTGTACTGGTTAAAAACTCCCTCAGAGACAGTGCTATGTGAGCTGATGCATTGTTGTGATGTAAGAAACATAAGTTGTTGGTGAAAAGTTCAGGTGGTTTTTGTCTTTTTTATGCAGGCTTCTCAGCATTTCCAAATAGTAAACTTGGTTGACTCTCTAATTGGTACAAATTCATAATGAACAATCCCTCTGATATGAAAAAAGATTTGGAACATCGTTCTGACTCTTGCTTTGGACTGATGGAATCTTTTTGGTTGTGGAGAATTGGCTGACCTCCATTGTGCACTTTGATGCTTTGCTTCAGGGTCGTATTGGTAACACCTGTGTTTCATCACCAGTGATAACATGGCCAAAACATCGTCTTGCCAAATACCTTGGCAAACTTCGACTCTCCTTTGCTTTTGTTCATCAGTGAGCTCCTTCAGGACCATTTTGGCACACACTTTTCTCATGCCAAGATTTTCAGTTAAGGTTTTCCTAATTGTTCCTCTATCAATGTTTACTTGGTCTGCCATGCTTCTCACAGTCAGCTGATGATTCTGATGCACAATTCAATGAATTTTTGCAATGTTTTTGTCAGGTCAGCTCGTTACGGACCGCCCTGACCTTTCTTCATCAGTGACACTTTCTCTCCCCTCAGAAAAACATTTAATCCATTTGTACATTGCCGTTTTCTTCATGGCATTATCCCCATAAACTTAGACTAACTTGTTACTGATTTCACTTCCACTTTTGCTAAATTTAACAAGAAATTTAATGTTTTTTCATTGCTCTAATTTAAGCTCCAACATTCTAGCAATAACACACAAAAATACACCACAACAATAATGAACGCCACTCAGCAAGTCACTGTCACATGTCAACATGAGCACAGCTGTGAGACACA
This sequence comes from Lyroderma lyra, assembly GCA_004026885.1. Classification (NCBI taxonomy): domain Eukaryota; kingdom Metazoa; phylum Chordata; class Mammalia; order Chiroptera; family Megadermatidae; genus Lyroderma; species Lyroderma lyra. Next base: position 61,907 of record PVJL010000310.1, on the reverse strand, counting down.
GATACACCAAGGTTATGAAACCTTACTGGGTTGTTTGTACAGTGCTGCCAAGGTAAGCGCCTGGTGGCAAGTTTTCAAACTTAATTGTATTTACCATTTCTGTTATTTTTTCTTTGGTATTTTATTGAAATTATATTAATTAAATAAATTATTTTCTGTTTAATTTTTATAAAAACATTTTACAAGTAATTCATAGATCAATTTTTATGCATTTATAATTTTACTTCTGCTAGGCTGTGTGTGCGTGCGTGTGTCTGTGTGTGTGTGTGTGTGTGTGTGTGTGTGTGTAGCCATTACTTCTACCAAGTACAATTTCTCTTGGACACATTGTGCAGATCTAAACTTCATTGGCAAGAATTAATGCTGTTGTTAGTTGTTGGTCCATTGTACATTTTTTTCTCAAGTGCTTATTTAAACCTTGTGTTGATATATTTTGTGTTGATTATTTCTCCTGGTGATATTCCTTTTTAATTGTCTAAAAAGCAGGTAGTTCTATTTCTTTCTTTGTTACTCTATTAGAAAGGTGTGAACAGTTTTGTGAAATGGAGAAACAAGAGGAGAAGAGAAAGAGGTGAGAAGTTCCTGAGGAGAAGAAAAGACCAAAAGAGCAAATGAGAGACAGATCCAGAAATAGAACTGGGGAGGGCATTGAGACCGCTGAGTTCAAATATGGGTCAGTTCAAACTGCTTCCAAGTTGGAGGGCAAGAGTTTTAGATGGGTGATAGGCCCCCACCTTGGCATTGACAAAGAACAAGGCCCTAATCTTTGGGAAATACCCAGGTGGTCAAGAGTCTTGAGTTGAAATAGCAGTACTTAGATGAGTGTCACATTGGTGCTGAGACAAGAAGACTTGATAATGGGTCGGGGGTTGTCACTGGACCCCTGAGGCTACTGCCTGTGGCCATGTTTCCACCAGGAGGCAGTGAAGCTCAGCAGAAAGTGCACAGGCTTGTGAGAAGGACCTGCCTGTCACTCATCCTGCGTCCCCATTTACCAGAGAGCACATTGGACAAGGTATTTGGCGTCTGTCGCCAAGTCCCTCATCTGGTTACCTTCCTCAAAGGGTGCTGTAAGAAGTATGCAAAAATCACACAGGTAAAATGACTGGCCACAGACTCTCTGCAAGTGGTAGCTCCTACTGCTCTGATCAGTGCTCCCTGGCAAAGGCTGGTCTGGGTCAAGAAACAGATGGCAAATGCAATGTACAGAGAATCTTACACAGGCCCTGCAAATGCCTGAGCAGAGTGTAGGGAATCTGAAATGCCTGAGCAGGATGAAGGGAATCTGAGGCTGATCACAGAGGTGCGCTGACCACCCAATGGCCAGGAGGCAAGAGGAGGGAATAGATGAGACCTGCGTGGAGAGAATTGCTAGCCTGGGGGACCTCCAGAGAGAGAGCCCCAGAGAAATAAATATCTCAGTTTCAATATTCTCCCTATCTCCTGCTGGGGCTTCCATGGCTAAACCCAACAGGAAGGCAGAAGGCCAAGGAGCCTGTGGGTTCCAATTAGACATAGTCATGTTCTGGGATAGAGAGCAGGGTAGGCCAAGGGTGGCCCTGGGCTGCAAACTGAAGACACCTAGTGCAGACCCAGGAGCAAACATTGCTATGTGCCTGCCCTTTTCAGAGCATGAGCTCATCTCCAGGCTCTGGGATGGAGCCCTCAGGTCACAAAGCTGAGTGGGGTGTGGGGTAGAGGACGCGGAAGGACTCCTCCAATCAGACTATTTCCCAGTGGACCGGGCTCGGCCATCGAGTTACTCTTGGAAAGGTCAGAGATAATGTATTCCTCCTCTCTGGACTCAAGGTACAGTCAGAGCCCATTTATACAGATCCCTCAACATTTTAGGCTTGGAGTAACTCAGATGGGAATTTGCCTGAAATTTATCTTTGCTGTATTTGCACAGAAAGACCTTAAAAAGCTAATCAATAGTGTAAACAAGAAGAATGATAACATGTAGGAGACAAGGTTTAACATACCAAAGGAGGGAGTAAGGATTTTTCTAAGCATAGCAGCAGAGCCCGTTTCTGAACAATGAGAGAATTAAGAGCTATTTTGTTTAATGATCATCGCACAGATGTGATCCCATACGATCCTGAAGTGATTTGTGGATGAGGCTGATATCACATGGTTCTGTGTGCTCAGTGCCCTAAAAGGGTGATACCCAGCGACACTGAACAGGGAGTCGGGTCCCTCTGGGGTCAAAAGCAGGCTCTTCCCATTCTGAGGCAGATGGGGCAGCAGTGGGGAAGCATGGTGAGTCCTTGAGGTCCACAGGTCTGGAATGGAATCCACATGTTTTGGGTCCTGTTGTTTATTTTCCCATCTGTGAAATGGATGAAACCATACCCGTCTTGTGGGCTTTCTCTAAGGATAACCCAGATGGCCCTATCATACAGTATGTCCTTAGTTCTTAATTTTTCTCCTCCTGGTCCTTGAAGGGGCACTGAATGTGCCCCAAGAACCCACCCAGACACCACATCCTCCATGTCTGCCTGGGCCCTGCCTCAGGGAGGCCAGCCAGGAAGGCTGCTGACCCTCATTATTTGGCTCAGGCTGACCCAGCTTTTCCCAGGTCTTGAATCCAACCTCTTGTTTCTGTCACAGCAAATTGCTGCCCTTCTGAATCACATGGGCAGTGTCCCCAGTGAGAAGAATACGGTGGCTTTGGAACAAGACAGGCAGCATTTCGAGTCCCAGCTCTGCCGTTTACATACCAAGCTGCAAGTTTCTTAATCTCTCCGGGAGTCTGGACAATTGAGATGGCCGAACCTGCTTTGCAGGTGTTGTCAGGCACCTGGAAGAGCCCTTGGTCGTTATAGCGACTGCATAATGGAGGCTATTATTATTGCTTGTGTAGTGTGTTCAGACATTTCTAAATTGACCAGATAGCTGGCTTTGCCTGTGGGATTTTTCCCTTGATGGAAAGTTGCAGACTGTTGGGGAGAATCTATTGATTTAGGGGAGAGCTGCCAATGATGAGGGAGAGATGGTGGCTGTGACAGGGCCATGGTGGCCTGGGAGGGATCCTTGTCTGTTTTGCCCGAGCCCTGCTTTGAGACAGGAATACGCTGGGCTGTCAGGGTTCCCCAGAGATGAAGCCTTCCGAGGTCCTGCTCCCACATCCTCTATGTGTGGTTCCCGGAGCATGTGTCCTGGCCAAAATAGCACAAGACACTCTCACATTGTGACTTCTCTGTGGAAGAGATGAGTAATGAAGCTCAATGGCATGCCCAAGGCACCGTGGAAAAAGGCGTCCATCATCTTAATGGTACCCTGTAGATGCCTGGCCAGCCCGCGGCCTCCTTCTCATGAACGCTCTCTCCTGAAAGCGCTCTAGGAGAGCTATTCCTGGCGTGTCCTGTGGTACAAAAGTGCGGTTCATCTTTTCAAGGAGACGTGGGGAGGTTGAAAGTCAAACCAATTGGAACAAACCTTGGCTTTGGAGACGAGTCAAGTGCTTATTATGCAAGTCTTTGCTCTCTCTGAGGAGAAGTCCGCATGATGAGCAAAACAGAGTTCAGGGGGATTTGGCGATAAGGAGAAAAAGGGAATAAGATCTATGAGGTACATAGCATCTCCGTGGGGAGGGCCGTGGCCTTTGGGCGATCTCCTGCTTCCAGATTAACCCACAGTCTCCCACATCACCTAGGATAACCCAGGTAGGATGGGGGCCATGCTGGATCACTGTGTCCGGTGAGGTCTGGGGAAGAGTTGGGGTATAGCTTGGCTTGGTTTGGAAGAGAAAGGGGTGCCTGCCCCTCGGGCCCATGACCACTGTCTTCATGTATGCAGTGGTGCTGTGGCAGCTAATGCTGCTGAGGAAGGCTGGGGCTGTAGAAATCTCTACTCCCATGTTACTAAGAGCTTGAACTTCCCTGGACTCAGTTTCTCCATTAGGACACCAGGGATTATATATATAATACTTGCCCCTTCTCAACCTAAAAGGTGGGCGAGAGGCAGAGGTTCATAATGATGTCTCTTGATAACAATGACTTGTGGTAGGAAAGATGTTCTAGCATTTTGGTGGGGCTGGCTAGACGATGACACCTGGTGTCTTTTGGTAAAGGAAGTTAGGGTATCCTGAGCACCCAGGTGCTGAGGCAACCCAAGACCTCTCCCACCTGCTGAGGAAGGGAAGATGCTTCTAGTATGTAACTTTCAGATGTATAGGAGGCCCTGACGGGCCGCTGTGAGCATACCTCCAGGGGTGGCTGGGATAGCCACTGCAGGAGAGTGTGGATAAAGAAAGTCTGTTGTGGGGTTATTTGTTTGTTTTGTTTTTTGGAAAAAAAGAAAAAAGAACAAGAGAAAGAGTCCTGGGAGATCAGGTAGAGATCTTATTTATGTCCCAGGGGCTGCAGCAGGAAATTGTGGGGAAAGGAGAGATGGGTCAGGGCCTCCCATCTTTCAAAAGGAGAGCTACTGTATTTTTATTTCTTTTGCATATCAGCATTCTATTTATGATTTCCCAAAAGATTCCTTAGGCTCCATGAGTTTCAAACTACTGCTTGACACCAGTAGCCAGCTGGGCTGGGGAAATCCTTGCAAAGCTCCTGCTTTTCCCTGCCAGGATCCCTGTCATGGGATTCTTGTCTGTGAAAAGCTTAGTGGCTTATGATAGTAATTTGTTATTTTCTTTCATGAACTGACTGGGCTCAGATGGGTGGTTTTCACTTGGGGTTTCTCTTGTAGCTGCAGTTAGATGGTGACAAGAGCTGCAGTCCCGAGGCTCAGCTGGGCAGGTCATCCAACGTGGCTTCCTCACCAACACGTCTGGTATCCCATCTGAGGTAGCTCTGTCTCCCCATGGCCTCACTTTGTAGACTTCCCCCCAACACGGTGGTTTCAGGGCAGTCACTTCTTATATGGAGCCTGGCTACCTCCAAATGTGTGACCTGAGGGACCCTGGCAGAGGCTGCAAGGCTTTTAATGATTTAACCTCCAGAGTGCAAGCATTACTTCTATCACATTCTACTGGTCAAAAGCTAGTCACAAGGTCAGCCCACATTGAAGGGGAGGGGACTCTCAGTGTAGGAGCCTAAGCTCCCGGGAGGACATCTCTGGAGCCTTGCTACCACAGTCCCAGAAGGAAGGAAGAGAACACAGGACTGACCTTCCATGCCCTGCCTCCACAGTCCTGTCAGAGCTGGATTTGTGGCCTTAGTCAGAGACTTGTCCAAGCTCCAGAATTGGAGCTGGCAGAGTAGGCAAAAGGAAGTCCACCCCCTGCTACTTGTCTCGAGTTCTTTTTATAGGGGATAAAGACTTCTATTCTCTAATCATTAAGATGAGAAATGTCACTCCCCCTTCAGGAGAACAAACCCAAATCCCTAACTACAGCCTCTGTTGGGGAAGTTAGTCACATTTCCAGACAGATCTCTACATGATTAGACAGGGACGTCCAAGCTAAGGGTCACCATCAACTGGTCTCTGGTTTCTGACACCTTGTCCCTTTGGCAAATGCACAAGGAGGGTCACTGCAAGGCCTGGTCTCATCTTCCTCGCAGGATGCACGCTAGCAAGAGACGCTTGGCTTCCTGGGACTCTTGGTAAAATTCAGGCTCACTTAACAGGAAGGTTCAGACACTGGAATTTTCACCGGTTCTGTGAGAGCCCAGCTGGAAACCTAATCTCTTGTTTTGCTTTAGCTGTCATATTTCTCAGGAATTTGAAGGATTTCTTCAGAAAGCCAGGCACAACCATTATTTGGGAAAAGTAGCGCCCCAGCCAGCTGTTAGGAGTCTCAGTGGCCTCCGGAAGAGCTGCCCCACACCGTGAATACGATGGCTTCAGCTGGGGACGTGGCTGGAGTCCAGGGGCAGAGGTGTGGTTATTCCCCCTCTCACTATATTGTGCAGAGACCACAGGTGAGCTCCTGTCTCTGCGGGCAGCACTGGTATTTTCAGGGTCTCCACCTGACCTCGCATTTCCTGGGGACCCACTCCTTCCCCTTCCAGCAGAAGAAGGAAAATGTCCTTGCAGGACAGTTGCTGTTTGGAAACAAATGAGCACAGAAGCGAGAGGGTGGGCAGGAAGGAGAGGGTCCCGGGGCCCATGGAAACAGCTGCCACTTTATCTGAGGAGGGGACCCCAGGGAGCCCTTGAACTTGATGTCATTTCTGTCATGCATAGGGAGAGGCGCGAGTGAGCGTGTGCGGGGAAAGAGAAATGCAGAGAAAACAGTTCGCCTCTGTTAATATTTGATAGGCAGCCAAAGCACTTTTGTTCCCAAGCCCGGCGAGCTACCCGTGAAAAATAAATTGCTCTTCAAGAACATTCATCACAGCAAGTGGCTCGTTTCCTTGTCCTCAAACAACCCCATTCCTAGGCCCTTTCTCCCATTAAAAACTCTTCAGATGTGGTAAAATCAATACAGAAACAAAGGGGAGGTGTGAGGTGTGGTTGCCATTGTGGGGAAGGTGGAGGTGGGTGGTCAGGAGGTGTTGTGGCCAGAGAAGCAGCCAACACTGGGGCCTTGCTGGGCCTTGTGATATGGGCCCCGCCTGGACTCCTCATTTGAGCAGAGGGCCTTGGGCCCCACAGGTATGATTCTGAAATTCAGGAGCAAGCCTGCTGGCCTTCATCAGGCTCTGTCCCTCTAATAGTCCCTGTCCTGTTACCTGCTCTGAGGGGCTCTTCTGACCACCCATTTGCAGAAGAGCTCTCCCTTCCCCTCACTCTATACTCACCACTCTGTGTATTTCTTCTGTGGTACTGATCTCAATATGCAACTATTAATTCATCTGTTCGTCTACTCCTCAACTGGAGTGTCAGCCCCGCCAGGGCAGGGACCATGCTGGCTTGCTCATTGGTGTATCCTGCGGCACACTAGACACTCAACAAATCCTGGTGGGATGAAGGAATAGATGAGCAAATCCAAAATGTGATGCTTAAGGCAAAAGGTAGTATCCAGGACGTCATTCTGAGATTTTTTTTTTTTTTTTTTTAGCAACAAATTCCATGAAAACTGGCCAGGTTCACCAGGCTTCAAGAATTGCTGTGTTATCTCTGTGTGATCACAGAGATGGGGTTAGTTAGCAGGTTTGAGGGGAAGCTTACTACGAGAGGAAGCCACTGATCTTTGGATTGACCTTGAGTAAGTCACATCACCTCCCTATACCTCGGAGTGCTATCAAATGAGATTAGTCACTTACTCTGGGGGATTTTTGTAGATTATAGTTGATATAGAGAATATTATGGACTGCATGTATGTGTCTCCCTCAAAGTCCATAAGTCCCCATGTGATGGTATTAGGAGGTGGGGCCTTTGGGAGGTAATTAAGTTGAGATGAGGTCATGAGGGTGGGACCACCATGATGGAATTAGTGCCTTTACAGAAGAGGAAGAGACTCCAGAGCTTGCTCTGCTCTCTCTCTCACTCTCTCTTTCTCTCTCACTCTTTCTTTCTCTCTTGCTCTCTCTTTCTCTGCCCCACCATGTGGCAACACAGTGAAAAGGTGGCCAGCCAGGATGTGGGCCTCACCAGGAACTGACTCTGCCAGCACCTTGATCTCAGACTTCCCAGCCTCTAAGACTGAGAGAAATAAATGTCTCTTATTTAAGCCATCTAATCTATGGTATTTCATTATGGCAGCCTGAGCTAAGACAGAGAACATCCCAGGTACAGGAACATAGCAGATACTCAATATATAATAGTCATTTTTATTATTATTTTGTCAAGTGTAGACCCTCTAAATTTAAAAACACATCAATAAGATATTTAGGGATTTCTGAGCATCTAGTTCACAGCGGCCCTAGAAAATTCCCAAGGTCTGAGATGTGGGCAGGAGCTCCCTCTCCATGTGTGTGAGAGAGCCATACAAACATGTTTGAACTACAGCCGCACTCATACAGGTGTTTAGTAGAGGACCCCCAACCCCATTATTTACCATCAGTGATGGGTATTCCTTCAGGTGGGTGTGGAGAATAAAGCTGTTGTTTGAACTCATCAATCAACAACAAGAAGGGTTCCAGTGGGTTTTGGGCACCTAAGTACCATATTTTGATTCATCCATTCACCCATTCAACATGCATTCGATGAGTGTCTACTTAAGGGCTGGGCAAGACATCGATTACAATCCACTGGTGGACCACCAGACAATTTTGAGGTGACTGCTTGAATAATAAAATAACTGGTGGACCACAAGACTTGAAGAAGTAGCCCCTGCCCTGAAAAAGTCTGCCCAGGCCTGGTCTAATTTGTGTGGTGGGATGTACCAGTAAACAAGCCAGCATGATCTGTACCCTGGTGGAACTGACACTCTAGTTGGCAGTAGACAATGAACAGATGAATTCATGATTCCATATTGGAATAAGCACCATAAAGGAAATGCAGAGTAAGTGATGTATGTGATGGAGAGTGAAGGGGAGAGAAAGCTTTTCTGCAGATAGGTGGTCAGTGAAGCTAAGGCCTGAAAGGAGAGGAACAACAGCCAAAGCCAGAAGGTGAGGATAGTGGGAAAGGACTTGTGTGAGCAGCAGAAAAGAGGCCAGAAGTAGGGGTGGTGGGTGAGGAGGACACAGAAATGATGCAAAGGGTCCCTGGGACCCAAGGCAGAGCAACTGGGGCCCTGGGCGGGGGGCTAACACACAAGCTCTGAGGTCAGCAGGTGGTACTGGCAGCCCCCTGCCCCAGCCCTCTTCCAGCAGGTTCAAAGGCACTGCTGAGGGGAGGGCTGGGAGGCCAGAGCTGGGCAAGTTCTTCCAGCTGCCAGCCCACTGGAGTTGCCCCAGCCCTGCAGGTTATCTCTTTCCTTGCCAAATCCTAGCAGAGAAGAAGCTACCTGGTTCCAGCCCGTGAGGCCACTTTGGGCATCTAGCACCCGGGAAGCTCTGGCCCCACCACCGCAGAACTGGGGGACCCTCATAACTGTACTGTTTGGGATTGAGAAATAGATACGGACAAAACTTCGTCTTTCGTATTAGACAGGGCTCCTTTTCAAGTCTTACTAAGAATAGTCTAATTTATTCATGCTCTTGGGGGCTGGGAAGCGGGTGGGAGCCGGTGGTGGCCGGCCTGGCATACCGCCAATGCCCGCCATAAAAGCCGAAGTTCTTCCAGGAGCTGGAACATGTGGGGCATTCAGAGAAGCCCGCAAGGCCCACCCTACTGGCCCCGCCGCCACGCCCATTGGCTGCTCCGCAGCCTTCCCGCGCTCTCATTGGCTCCCATCGAGGCTGGTCCAGCCCCTTATAGCGGTGCCCTCTGTTGCCTGGGAGGTGGGGAAACAGGGGAGGCACCATCTTTAGGACCTGCAGGGGCCCAGAAAGAGGTTTGGCTGCCAGAGAAGTGAAAATGTTGTGGCTGACCCAGAACCGAGCTAGGCACGGGGCATTGGGTTGGGGGTGGGTATCAGGGAACCCAGGCAGAGTTGCCGTTTATGGATAGCTTCCATGTGCACCAGGCTTTCCAGTTGTTTTCATTCAGTACTTAAAATAATTTTGCAAAGTGGGTATTTTCTCATCAAACAGATGAGAAAAGTGATGGCAGAATGTTTGAGGGACCTGCCCAAAGTCACACAGCTACTCAGTTGCAGAGGTGGGATTTGATGGCAGTGTGATCTAATGGGGCTGGAGGAGAGGGCTTGTATCTTAGGGGTTAGATGGGTGACAACAGCTCAGCGCGCCCTGAGCATGTACTGAGGTACCAACACACTTTGCATGGGGTCAGCTCCCAGGTGACTTCTCACAAGAAATAGCACTCAGCCACTCTTTGAAGATAGGGTTGGGGGTGGGGGTGGGGAGGTGGAATTGAGGATAGTGCTGACAGCCAAGAGGCCATAGATACAAAAATTAAACAGAATGGACTTGCTATGAGATCAGCCACTTGCTATGATGACTCAGCCACCAAAAGAATCACCTCTGACATGGGCACCAAATCTTTTTGCAAAGCATTTTACTTTTGAAAATCTTTTCACTTCCATAGTCTCAATTACAGAATCAAAACAACTCTGTAAGGTTAGCACAATTCTAATTTTGCAGAAAAGTAAACTGAGGATTAATGAAGACTAAGGCTAATGAGTACAATGAAATTGTTTTCTGTGTTTTGGGTACTTTATGTTTTATATAATTCTCACAACAACCCTAGGAAGTAGGTATTGTCTATTTTATTTTTATAGAGATGGAAACCAGAACTCAAGAGGTTAAATAACTTCCTTAAGGTAACACAGGAGTCCAAGAGCAAGGTTCTACCTGACTCCAAACTGACTCTCTTTTCAGTTATTCTACTGTTCCTTCAGATCCTGAGCTAGCTCAAGGAATAAATGGTGGCAGTAGTTACTGAGCAAGAAAGATTTGAAGCATGACAGACAATAAGTCCCCATGCCCAACTACATCTTTTTTCCTCTTCAACTCAGATGGCTAAAACACCACTATTTACAATTATTTTGTTGAGTTAAACATTGCTTGAGCCACAATCGTCTTAAAATTAAAATCTCCCTGTATACAAGAGGAAGATATTAATTCTTTAGCATGATTAAGAAAAAAATATTTGGGTGTTCCACTGGAGCTATTCAACTAGCTAAAACATATAATGAATTGTATTATTGTCTGGACCACACTTTCACATTTTTGCATCTCCTACATAAGGACAGCCCTGTGATGAGCAGCAAGAAAAATGAAGCAGTCAGGGGTAGAGTGTAGTAATTGTCAGCAAACCTTCTACATTGGGGTAGAGTGTAGTAATTGTCAGCAAACCTTTTCTCGTATTGCACCAAGTAGAAAAAAGCTGGACTAATTTACATAAATTATATTTTAAAGACATTAGAGATCTGTAGAAGTCAAGAGGACAAGTTGACACTAAAATTCCAGAGATGGAAAAAAAATCTTCCAGGGTGAGTTGGAATAGCTAGTCTTTGTCTTCCATGAGATCATTTGCTGAGTCAGTATCCAAACTAAGTTTTGGGCAAAGAGGTTTGCTAGGGGAAGGAGAAACCAGCTGTGAAAATGCAGCAGAGCCATTGACAACCATGTAGACTAAACTGAATGACTACAGAATAATGGAGTTCCAAACTTTCCAAATGGAACATGGAGTACTAGAGTATAGGATGCTGGGAGGTAGGGCTATTATGGCACAGTTTTTCAGTTCTCGAAAGGCGAAATACAATTAGAGGAAAAGGCCTTCCAGAGACTTATGAAAAGTATCCTCCTCAAGACATTTGTCAGATATTCTGCTTGCATTGAAGGGAGGTGAAAGAGCCAAGCTCAAAATCTCAGAACAGCAGAACGGTCTAAAAAACTCAAGAGGACCATGCTTGAGAAGGACACTGCAAGAAACACGTGACATGTTCCACCTTTGAGACATCTGAAATCAGAGGTGGACTGACTAACACTGGACTCAATCTCCAGGCCAGCCGGAGGTGATCAGCCTTTCAACTTTTCTGTGTAAATGAATATAGGGAAATCCTCTCTGGAGAAGAAGAATAATGACTTTGAGTTCTATGATTCTTTTATATATAATATCTGAAATTCAATTTTAGAAATTACAAGACATGTCAGTAGATAGAAAAACATGAACAAGAAGCATGAAAAAAAATACAATAGAAGCAAAATTATGGAGTGTCTTAGCTTAGAATGCCATAACAAAATACCACAGACTGGGTGGCTTAAACAATAGACATTTATTTCTAACAGGTTGGGACTCCAAGATTAAGGTGCCAGCAGATTCAGTTCCTGGTGAGAGCCACCTTCCTAGCTTGCAGATGGCTGCCTTCTTGCTGTGTCCTCGCAAGGTTCAGAAAGAGCTCTAATGTCTCTTCCTCTTCTCATAAGGCACTAATCCTGTTATGTTATCTCATCTAAATCTAATTAACTTCCAAAGGCCCCACTTTCCAAATATTATGACATTGAGGCTTCAGCACATACATTTTTTGGGGAGTGGGGGACACAAATATTCAGTCCAAGCACAGATTGTAATAAAGAATCTGACTCCATTTTTTATGTTTGAATGTTGATAGCTTTCAAGATTCACCATCCCCTCTTCCCATCTGTCTTATGCTAGGGCCAGCTCATAAGAAAGCCTAGATGCTCCTGCCATTATCAGCAGGAAGTTCAAACCATGCAGGCCCTGCTCCATGCATGGGAACTCTCATCCTCAGCCCCATCCTCTATGACTAAAAAGCCAGTCTCCTTCGTCTGCTCCCTCACACCATCTCTAGACCTGCTTAGAAAGTCTCTAGGTCCCCCCAGAAATCCTCATATGTGAGTAATGAGCCTCATCTCTTCTTGGTGTCTGCTTGTTGTCATCAGTCATGACATTTGAACCACATTTGAAGGTGTTTATCCCACCATCACAACACAGATGACTTAGCTATTGGAATTATTAGATAAGAACTTTAAAATAATTATTACAAATAGAATGTAAAAACAATTTGTAAAGATGGACAAAACACCAACCTAAACACAGCAGATGTTAGGATTAGTGAACTGAAAAACATGTATATAGAAAATACTTAAACTGAAGCACAAAGAGAAAAACTAATGAAAATAACATATCAGAGTGTGTGACATATATTAGGACATGGTCGTGAGGTCTAACATGTATATAATTGGATTCTCATTAAGAGAGGGATAGAAAATAAGGCAAGCAATTTTTGAAGAGAGAAAGGGTAAGCATTTCCAAAATCAAAGAATTAACTCACATTTATAAAGTTCAGTGAATTCCAAAGAAAATAAATACAAAGAAAACTACACATAGGCACATCTAGTCAAACTGTAAAAACCAAAGACAATGAAAATGTTAAGCCAGGAAAAATAAAACACATTCCATTCAAAGGAACAACATGAGTTATGGCTGACTTGTAAATAGCAACTATGAAATCCCGAGGACAATGGAATGACAGTTTTAACAGAAAGAAAAATTCTATATCCTCTGAAATTTTTTTCCCCCCAAATGCAGGCAATTCATGTTTCTCTTCCTCTTCTTTTTCCTTCTCTTCCCTTCCCAAATAATTAGTTCTAAAGCCATTAGGTAGGGCAGAGTAAGGTGGGGCATGTATATGTTTGTGTATGTGGTGGGGAGAGTACAGGAAGCCACAATGGCCCAGAGCAGGAATTCAGAGCCCAAACAGGATGAGAGGGCATTCTCTGGAGAAGATGTGGGATCAGAGCCTGGGTACTGTGAGGAAGGCACCCCCATTAAATAGAAGAGGTTCAAGTTGGGAAGTCCACCTGAAACAATATAATATTGTATGTCAAATGTAATTGAAAAATAAAAATTAATTCATTAATTCATTAAAAAAAAAAGAAGACAGAAGCTGCCATGAAGTGGTTTCCACTGATCAAATCAGGGATGATCTGAAAATCAAATAAATAACGATGGGTTAAAACCCTTTGACTGAATTAAAATAAGCAACCACCAGTCTATACAAATGTAAATAAATAGGTAAATAAACAGTAAAGTTCAGTGAGAACCAGAACTATTTACATAGTTTGAAAGTGTTTTTCCACAAAATTCTTATTCATTCAAGGGGGAAAAGAATAACTTTACAGTGTTCAGAAGGTGGGCAAGCTCCACCTCAATCAAGTGATCCAAGTGAATATCACCAATAATGAAACAAATTATATGCATCACCTGATGAGATGCAATGAGAGAAGTTCAGCATCACTTCTGTGGTAGTCCTGCCAAACATGTGTAATCTGAATGTAGGGCTGAAATCAGATTGTCACATACACATTAAGGGACATTCTATAAAATATCTAGCCTGTAATCTTTCAAAATATAAATGTCAGAGAAGGTTGAGGAGCAGGTCCAGACTGAAGGAGATTAAAAAGGTATAGTAACTCATGACAACTACTTTCCTGATCTACATACAGCGTGATTCCTTTTCTAAAGACATTATTGGGACAGTTGGCAGATCTTAAATGAGGTCTTGGATACGATGGAAATGCATCATTATTAATTTCCTGAAGGTTGTACTGTGGTTATGCCAGAGAATACTTTATAAGAAACACTGATAAAGTTTTCAGGGGTATTTAAAAACATCAAGCTGCCAAAATATTCTCAAATCGTTCAGGGAACAATAGTTTTTTTGTATTGGACTTTGTACTTTTATATAACTTTGTGATTATTTCAAATCTTTAAAAGGCTAACAATTTTTAAATGAAGGCAAAGTAAAGGACATTTGCACATTAACAAAAGCTGAGAAAACTTATCATCAGCCCCACATCACAAGAAATACAAGGGCAATAATCCCAAGTGGAAACAAATGGAATGGAAAGCATCAGGAGGGCAAATATGTAACAAATATAAAATGATTGACTGCAACAGCAATAACTTTGGCTTGTGGGATTTACAGCACATGTAGAAGTAAAACATATAACAACAGTAAAAAACATAGGGTGGGTATACATGAATAGTAGCTGTTTAAGTTTCCTCTACTATTTGTGAAATGGTAACAAAACCAATTTAGGAGAACTCTAAAGGTTAATGATGTATTTCTGAGTTAATTACTAAAAATTAATAGAAATATAACTTAAAATTTAACAGAAATGATAAAATAAAACACACACAAAATAAGGAATAAAGGTTTAAAGAAGAGATGGTATAAATTTAAAACAAAACAACAAGATGGTAGTTTTTAATACCACTCAACACTCCTATTAAAGGACAAATAATTTCAGGCTGAATCAAAAAAAAATTTGTGTGGTGTTTATGAGATACACTTAAGTTTCTCAGCCTTTTGTCTAAGATCAAGTGGAGACACACTTAAAATATGGGACATAGAAAATAAAAAAGACATAGAAAGCAAAAGATGGTAAAAGTTATATCATGCAAACATTCACAAAAAGAAAGGTGCGGCTCTGTTAATAGCAGACAAAGGAGATGCTAGAGACAGAGTAGTAATTAATGGAGATAATGAAATTTCGTAACAATAAAAGGGTTAATTGAACATGAAGACATGACAATCATAAATGTGTATACACTTGGTAACAGAGCTGTGCAATACACAAAGCAGAAAATTGACAGAAGAAAAGAGACAGGCAAACCTGTAATCATAGCTGCAGATTTTAACAAATTTCTCAGCAACTAATACAGGAAAAACAGATAAAGAAATCAATAAGTATATAGAAAATATAAACAACAGAATTAATCACCTTGACTTAATAGATAATTATAGACTATTGTACCCAACAACTAAAAAATACATGTTCTCTTCCAGTGCACATTAGAGCATGTGTTGGATCATAAAGCAAGTCTTAACAAATTACAAAAGGTGACATCATGTTGCGTATGATCTCTGACCAAGCAAAATTAAATGAGAAATGAACAGAAAAAATGTTATTAAAAACTCCAGGGATTCCCTGATGGTGTAGTGGCTTAAGGCTTCGGCGCTGGTGCTGTCAGCACTGCGGCCTGGGTTCGATTCCCAGTCAGGAGTTACCCACATACCAAAAAAAAGCAAAACAAAAAAAAAACAAAAAAAAAACTCCAAATGTTTGGACAGTAAGCAGAAAACTTGTAAATAGCCCATGGGGCAAAGAAGAAATCACACAGAAAATTAGAAAATATTTTGAACTGAATGAAAACCAAAATACTAAATACAAACACCTGAGCTAAATAACCAAAGTAGTGATTAGAAATAAATTTATAGTTTCAAATACATATATGATGAAAGAAAATAGTTTAAACCTAGTTATGTAAATCTCCATCTTAAGAAGTTACAAAAAGAACAGTAACTTAAACCCAAGGAAACAAGACAGAAGGAAATAATAAAAATTAAAACCAAAATCCATTAAATATAAAGCAGATACACAACCAAGAAAGTCAGTAAAGCAAATAATTGGGTGATTAAAAAGATAATTAAGATTGTTAAACCTCAGGATCAAAAGAGAGATAACAAGTTACCAATATCAACAATGAGAAAGATTCTACTGATATTAAAAGATAAAATTAAAAAATTAAAAATATTTGAGGAAGTTTAATTTACTTTTTTCTTTTGTTACATGTCTTTTTGGTGGCAATTCATGAAATTGTTGCCAAATTCAATGTCAAGAAGATTTTCTGCTATGTTTTCTTAGAAGACTTATAAAGCTTTAGCTCTTAAATGGACATTGATTTGATTGAGTTAATTTTTTTATAGTTATGCCTTGGTACTTGACTATTTTGAAACATTGAATTTGGTAGTTGATGCATTTTGACCCCCAAAATTTGTCTCGGTACTCACACTCATCATGCCTCCCAGATCCAATTAATGATAAGTACCAAAGTACCACTGTACATGATTATGTAAAGGTCCAACGCCTTTTGCATGTAGATATCCAGTTTTCTCAGCACCATTTGCTGAAAAGACTCCCTTTTCCTATTGAACGATCTTGGCAACCTTGTCAAAAATCAATAAGCTATATGTGGGAGGTTTTATTTCTGGGCTCTCTGTTCTATTCTTTTGGTCTATATGACTGCCCTTTTGCCAGTACCATGCTGTTTTAATTACTGTAGCTTTGTAGTAAGTTTTGAAATCAGGATGTGTGAGACCTCCAACCTTATTCTTCTTTTTCAAGATCGTTTTGACAAGGTGAGGCCCCTTGCAATTCATATGAATATGAATCTAAGGATCAGCTTTTCCATTTCCATGAAGAAGGCTGTTGAAATTTTGATAGGGTTTGCAGGGAATTTATAGTTTTGGGTTGTGTAAGTAATTTTTGAAGCACATAGAACGGTATTATCTATTATTTATGGGTGCACACTTATGTGGAAAGAATGGAATCATGGACACACCAAAATTGAGATAACAGATTCCTCTAGCCGTAGAAGGGTTAAGTTAAAGGAGGGAAAAAACTGAGAAGAGATACACATGAGACTTCAATTATACCTGGAGTGTTTTATGTCTTAAAAAAAATTTGGAAGCAAACTTTGTTAAAATCATCACTACTGAGCAGGTGGTATTTGGATGTGTGCTGTTTTACTGTCTACACTTTTCTGTATATTTGAAATTTCCCATCGATGAGATGAGTGTCCTTGACAAACTGGGAAAGAGCTGGAAGAGTGGTAGGTGGCGATCACAGCATGGGAGGTCAGGATTCCAGAGTCCCGGTGGGGCTGAAGTGTGGGGGTGACCCTGAAGTGTGGGGGTGGCCCAGCTTGCATGAGGCCCACCGGGTGGAGCTCCCGTAAGACTGTCAGCTGATTTCTCAACAGAAACTTTGCAGGCCAGAAGGGATTATCAGGAAATATTCAAAGGAATGAAAAGTAAGGACCTATAATCAAGATCACTCTGTCCAGTAAGGCTATTATTTAAAATTGAAAGATAGATAAAGAGCTTCTCAGACAAGAAAAAGCTAAAGGAATTTGTCACTACCGAACCAGAATTACAAAGAGTGTTAGCAGGACTTCTTTAAGATGGAAAAACAAAAATAAAAAATATGAATAATAAAATGGCAATACCTACATATTTATTAACAATTACTTTCAATGTAAATGAATAAAATGTTCTAATAAAAAACATAGGGCAGCTGAGTAAATAAGAAAACAGAACTCCTACCTATGCTGGCTACAAAGACTCACCTCAGATGGAAAGACACACACAAACAGAAAGTAAAGAAATAGAGAAGGTTATTTCATGAAAATGGAAATCAAAAAAGAAAAGCTGGGGTACCACTTACATTAATCCAGACAAAATAGACTTTAAAACAAAGGCTATAACAAGAGACAAGGAGAGAACCAGTAATCCCATTTCTTGGTATTTATTTGAAGAAACCCAAAATACTACTTCAAGGGAATATGTGCATCCATATGTTCATTGCAGCATTATTTACCATGGCCAAGATGTAGAAGCAGCCTGGGTGTCCATCAATGGAAGAATGGATAGAGAGGAGGTGGTATGTATATACATGGAATATTCCTTGGCTGTGGAAGGGGAGAGGTTTTTGCCATCTTCAACAGTGTGGATGGAGCTAAAGGGTATTGTCCTGAGTGGCGTATGTCAGACAGATGCAATGTGATTTCACTTATAAGTGGAATCTGAAGAACAAAATAAACACAAACAAAACAGGAACACACTCAGACACAGAGAACATTCTGATGGTTGCCAGATGGGAGGGGGACTCGAGGGGGTGTGTAAAAAGGGGGAAGGGATTAAGAAGCACAAAACGGTTGTTACAAAATAGTCATGGGGATGTAGGGTGTGGCAAAGGAATAGAGTCAATAATATTACAATAACTATTTATGTTGTCAGATGGGTACTAGATTTGTTGGGGTAATAGTTGTGAGGGGGTTGGGGGCAGGGTGGAAAAGGTAAAGGGATTAAACAGCACAAATTGGCAGTTACAAAATAGTCGGGGCATGTATAGTAAAACACAGGGAATATGGTCAATACCATGGTAATAACTATGTGTAGTGCCACGTGGGTACTAGACTAGTCAGCGATCACTGCTTAAATTATATATAAATTATATAACAACTATGCTGTTTACCTATTATTATTAAATAATATTGAATGTGAACTGTAATTGAAAAAGAATTTTAAGGGGGGAAAAGGTGAGGGGGAATAAGAGGTTCAAATTTTCAGATATAAAACAAGGAACTCATGGGGTATCATGTATAGCATAGGGAGTAGAGTGAATAATACGGTAACAACGTGGTACGGTGTCAGATGGTTGCTGGACTCACCATGGTGATCACTTCTTTAGGTGTATAAGTGTTGAACAACTATGGTGTACGCCTAAAACTGATATGTTTTATGTTAGCTATACTTTAATAAAAACCTTTTTTTTAAAAAAAAGAGAACAGTCCAGGGGGCCCAACATCTGAACAAAAGAAATCTCAGGAATAAATCATAGAGAAAATGGTGGGGAAGAAATAATTTGAGAAATTAATTCAATGAAGTAATTCAAGAAAATTTCCCAGAACTGAAAGAAATCCATTCCAGACTGAAATGACCCACCAGCGGCCCAGCATATGAAAAATGCAGACCCAACAAAGCAAACTATTGTGCAATTTCAGAACACATGGCATAAAAAGAAGGTGCACAACTCACAAGGTGGTGTCCTCCTTCCAGGAGGACTTCTGTTGGGCTGTTGTCATCTTCACTCTGGTCCCAGACTTTAGACCACTGCGGTTCTGCAGAGTGACACCGTAGAATCACGGCGACCCCATTCTTGTCCTCATGGAGAAATGTCCTGCTGCAGCCTGTGACATGCTGGAATACTCGGGGGCGGGCCAAGCCTCCTCGTTGTTCCTGTGTCCATCTCCCACCATCAAGTCAGCTCTGCTGACCTTGCACTTTTCTGAGTGCAGACACCCCTTCCCAGTCCTGCTGCCTTTGCAGACCCCACTCAGGAAGTCCGGTCCTCATCTTGGGGATTTATGATCAGCCTTACCTTCAAGCTAAGCCTGGAGACAGGGCCAAGAAATGGGACAATGCCCAGTCTCCCCATTATCTGAAGGCTCAGTGTTGATGGAGCACAGGGATGGGGAGAATGAAGGAGTAATAGAATGTAAAGATATTCTTATAATTTATCTGCTCTTCCATTCATTCTGCATTTTTGGTGTATCTGCCAGGTGTTGGTTTGCTAGAAATGCTAAGATGTAATATGGACCCTGTCCTAGAGGGTTCAAGGAGGAAGGAGGTAGATTTTGAACCAATTCCAGCACTGGAACATGAAGGTAGCATGGATATAAGAAAACAAAGGGTTTACATCCCTAACTTAATACAATAGGCTTCTGTGAATTGATTAGAAAATTCAAACATAGCCTATTAATTTCCTAGTGTTGCTCTAACAAGTTATCACAAACTTAATGGCTTAAAACAATACAAATTTATTATCTTATCGTTCTGAAGATCTGACGTCGAAAATGAGTCTTACTGGGCTAAAATCAAAGCGTCAGCAGGTCTGCATTCCTGCTAGAGGATCTAAGGGAAATTCATTTTCTTGCCTTTTCTAGTCTCTAGGGGACACCTATAGCTCTTGGCCCTTGGCCCTTTCCTCTACCTTCAAAGTCATCAGTATCAGGCCGAGTCCTCCTCATGCTGCCATCTCTCTGGATCTCCCTCGTCTGCTCCCTTTCCCACTTATTAATTGGGCCCATCTGAGGAATCCAGGGTACTCTTCCCATTCAAGGTCAGTTGATGAGCAACCTCGATTCACCTTTGACATGTAACCCATGTAACACAGGTTCTGGGGATTAGGACACAAACAACTTAGAAGGATCATTATTCTGTCTACCACACATGCCAAGAAAAAAAATGGAAGAAGATTATGAATAAGTAATTCATCAGAAAAGTGAAAATAGCACATGAACCTGTGAAAAGATGACCATTTTTTTCTAATAGGAAAATGGAACAGCAATGAGATGGCATGCTTAACCTCCAGAGGGCAAACGCCACAAATGTTAACGCTGTCCAGGGCTAAAGAGGACCTGGGGGACCAGCACGGGCATGTCCTGCTGGGAGAAGGACAATAGCCATGACATTTGGAGGAAAGTAATCAAATGGGCTATCAAAATTAAAATGCATTTACATTTTGAGTCAGCAAGTCCACTTATAGGAATCTATTTCCTTCAGAAATAAGTGTCACTTCATTCAAATAATTGTCAGTGTGCCAGGCACAGTGGATGGACCCATGAACAGGACAGACAAGGTCTC
The DNA here is from genome assembly GCA_004026885.1 of Lyroderma lyra. NCBI lineage: Eukaryota > Metazoa > Chordata > Mammalia > Chiroptera > Megadermatidae > Lyroderma > Lyroderma lyra. Next base: position 41,323 of record PVJL010000310.1, on the reverse strand, counting down.
TGCTCTCACGGAGCTGAAGTCCCCATGGGAGAGGTCAAGGTCCTGTAATCAGGCTAGTGTAACTGGTGCTCATGGGCATGGGGAGGGTATTCCAACTCAGGCCCTGAGTTTACTTGGGCTCTCCCAACCAAACCCTTGCTAGCCACTGGGTCTCTTTGAAAGCCCCTGAACCCCATAGTCTTCTAATGTTGTACAGTCTAATTTAGGAGGCTGTCTCCCATCCAGAGCATGTGTGGCATCACAGCATGCTGGAGGACAAATGGCCCTTAGAGGCCGCCTTTTCTAGCTCCCCATTTTGCAGGGAGAGGAGCTGAGACCCAGAGAGGAGAACGACCACTCAACAAGCCAGTGTCAGAGTGGGACCCAAATCCAGATCATCTCTTGAATTTATTCCTCTGGACCTGCTAGAATGCTGCCCACCCCCTAATGTGGGTTTCCTAGGTCCCTGTCCTATAGAGGTACAGACCATATGCCATGCAGATACACCAGCTCAGCAGACCCCAGCCTCCGAGCCTGTGAACTGCCTGGGAATACAGTTCGAGTCCCATCTTTGGAACTGGAATGCTCAGATGCTCATTTACAGAAGCTCAGATGAGAAATGTTATAGGAAGTTAGTTAGCTTGTCTTGTGCATCATCTTCTATCTGGAAGCTGCTCTGTGACAACTTCCTGTCTTGTTCAGTCCCCTCCTACTGGTCCCCATTGCTATCCAGGTGCAGACAGTGGGTTTCAGTGTCCACACAGGTGGGGGCCAGGTGATCCTTTGGATGGGGATAGAGAAGGTCACTGTGCCCATGTGGCATGGGGACATAAACCTAGGCGACTGAGATGTTGGGAGGGGTTTGTGTACAAAGGGCTGAGTTAAATTATCAAATCATTTCACTCTAAATCAGGGGCATCCAACCTTTGGGCCACACTGGAAGAAGAAGAATTGTCTTGGACCTCACATAAATACACTAACACTAACGATAGCTGATGAGCTAAAAAAAAGATTGTAATGTTTTAAGAAGTTTACAAATTTGTGTTGGGCCACATTCCAAGCTGCCTTCCAAGCCGTCCTGGGCCACGTGCAGCCCACAGGCTGTGGGTTGAACAAGCTTGGTCTAAATGAATTCTTCTTCTCAGCATGTCCCCAATACTGCCTCCTCCTGGAGGCTCTCCCCAGCCCCAGAGTTGGGGGCACTGTCTTCTGTGCCTGCCTGTGCACTGGGGCCCGTCTTCCCCTTCTTTTCCAACTCTATATGCTCAAAAAAATCTTTGTTGGTTTCTTGGCGCAGACAGTGAAATGAATCTGAACCTCCATTCTCTGAGACGCCCAACTAGACTGGAAGAACACAGGGCCCCTGGCTGTCCCAGCTCTCTTTGCTTGCTTTGGGCTGTCCAGGGCTGTGGAGCCCCCAGACCCACCATCATGTGGACCGGGTTTCCACTTCCAGTCTGCGTCCATCCATGAAGCCAGGTCCCACCCCGTTTGTGTCGACAGCTGTCTCCAGCGGCCAGATCCCCTGTCCCTTCCTAAAAGAACACATCCACAGGGTAGCAAATATTGGCCATCTCCCCAAGGACTGCGTTTTGTTTGCTTGTTTTTATTGAATATTTTTCTTCTTGCTTGCCGACACCTCCCCTTTACTAGAAGCCAGCTGGGGAGGGACGGGCTTTCCTCAGTCTTCTCCACCTCCTCCAAGAAGCTCTCCCTGACTCCGCCCGCCTGAGCCCACGCCCCCTGCGGGAGCCCTTCTCTGGTCTGTGTGTGCCCCCGCCTGCGTAGTGCCACGCGGCTCTCCGACCTTCCCAACTGTGAGCCGTGGGGCCAGGGCTTCTGAAGCAGGGTGCTGACAGCGGCTGCCTGAGAGCGTCGCCCATGAACCCCTGCACCCCCACACAGACCTCGTTCATGTTCACGCACCCCTGCCGGGGGGCAGCGGCCTCACCCGGGGAGAGCGGGTGGTGGCCAAGCCACTGCCACTGGGTGCCGCAGGGTCTGTGGGCTCTGTGACCCTAAAGCACGTTCCGTTATGACTATCCTCCCACTTATCCCCGAGAGGAGGCTCTATCATTATCATCCCCTCTTCACAGAGACGAAAACTGGAGATGAGAGATATGAAGTGGCCGAGACCCCACCGGAGCCCCCACGTCCAAGCCCTGAGCCTGCGCTGCTGTAGTGTCCCCTTTCGCGCCCCTCTGCTTTTCCAGGGACAAGGACGGCCTGGGTCTCTGCCCTCCTTCCTCCATATTGTGTGTCCGTTATGAACAAATCACCATCCTGGGGTCATAGGGCATGTATGCATGCATGCGTGTATGTATGTGTCCTCTACCATCTGTCATCCATCTATCATTTATCTAATCTATCTACCTGCCTGCCTATCTATCAATCATCTATCTATCATCTATCATCTATCAATCATCTATCTTACAGCCCATGCCATCAAGGAACTCACAACCCAGTAGACAAAGATGGACATGCACACGCATACACATATGACTAGCACAAATATACGTGTATGAATAATCACTTGTAGATGTGTTTAAAATACAGCCTGAGAGAGGCGTATGTACTGTGCCCCAAGACTTTGAACTTGCACCAGAGATAGGCAGTCACACGAGCTCCTTCAGCAACCCTGTCCTGGCTCCTCTGGCCGGATACGGAGCTGGAGACGAGGAAGACGGAGGGATGAAGCAGACAGGACTCCAGCTCTCAGGAGCTCCCGACTTTAGGAGAGACTTTCCGAGCTCAGCTGTTCGCGGTTCTGTGGGGAGGAGCCGGAGGCCGGGCTGGCTGCAGGGCTCCAGGCTTCCTGATGAGAACCCGAGAATGGGTTTGCTCCAGAGAAGGTCCCAGCCTGCCCTTCAGCTTCTCTGGGGAAGGGCCACAGTAACTCTGGGCTTGGAATGTTCTTCTGCCGAATGACACAATTTAACAGCAGCTGCTACTATAGGATCTGGGGCTCCTGAGCCAAGGGGAGCACCGCTTCTCCCCAACCAGTCACAATGCAGGGGAGGAGGTACCCTGTCCTGGTCCTGGAGCTTCACCGAAGCCGGGAGGTTAAAATAAAAAAAGGCTCCCAGCAGGCTCCAGCGATGGAGGAATGTGTCTCTGTGTCTGCTCCTCCTCAACAGGAGGCCTGAGGATGTCCTGCATCTCTTCCTACCTACTCCACACCTTCCCTCCACCAGAAACAGCACCAAGGTCCTTTGTCTCATGGAGTCCTGAGTCAGTTTACTAACACCAAGGACCTGGGTTTAAAGGGAGAAACTGAGGGGTGAAGGGAGAGGAGAAGCCAGCTGGCATCGGGGCCTGGCTCAGACTGATCTCTGGTCAGAGCAAGCCTCAGGTTGGCCTGAATTCAAGGGCAGGGGAACGGATACCCCCCTACTCCCCACCCCCCATTTCCCCTTGACGAAGGAGCCATGACGTCATTGAAAGGACCTGGAGACAGGAAGGAGTGAAGATTTCAGCTGCTGTTTGCAATCTCCCTCTGGTCATCAGTGAGGGCTCTGGGCCAACACCCGCCGTTTCCCCTGTGTGCCCAGAGGGTCAGAAACAAGGGGGTTCATTACATGTGGGGAAGAGGGCTCGGTAGGATTGAGCCAGATTCTGGGGGCTGCAATCCCCATTTTCTCAGCTAGGGTCAGCAGCTTCTTGAGAAGCTAAAAATGTTCATCTGGCACTTAAACATGTTCTGGGCCACCTGCGTCACCTAAAGTCCCACCAGGAATTTCCAGGTACTCAGGTTTGTATTTCTTTCCAAATTGTGGTACCGGGGTCAAGTCTCACAATTTTGATGATCGTGGGAGATTGAAAAAAGAGGCAGCCGGATGCCATTCAGGCAAAGGGCATGAATACAGCTCCTCAGGAGCTCAGGAAGACAGAGGGAAACTGAGTCATGACGTGATAGAGCTAAACTGGGAGAACTTTCCCCTAGCAGCTAGGAGTGTTTCTACATTCTCAGTGGCCATTTCACATCCGCCAACTCACACCATGTGCCATCTAGAAGTAAGGCTGTTCATGTCTGGGAGCAGCGAGAAAACACTGGGTGGGCAGTGAGGGTGCAAGTTTGGATAGAATCAACTTGTGGAGGAGACTGCGGGTGGTAGCTGGGTCTCTAGGACATCTGAGTCCCCAGCAGCCTGACCAAATGAGGACTTTCTTATTAACAATGGCCACTGTTGCCTGAGTGTTGGTTGCCAGGCAACCACGCCACTCCTCCAACAACCCAGCAAGGGAAGTTTGCTATTTCCACTTAGCAGATGTAGGTAGTGGGTTCAGAGAGGTTAAGTAAGCTGCTCAAAGCCACGCAGCATTCCCACCAATTCTGTTGGGCTCTGCAGCCAGGTCTCCTCCAGCCCCAGCTGGAAGCCTCCTCCCGGCAGCCCACCTTTGGAGACTTCTCAGCGCCCAGGTGAGAAGCAGATGCCTGTGCCCCACCTTTACTTCCCCTAGCTTGCCAGGCAATCTAACTCATAATTAGGTAATTAAGTCATCTAGTAAACACTGGAGAAGTCCAACCTGTTTTTGTATGTTTCAGGAAAACAGTCCCAGGAGCTTTCCAGTAAGTTCAGAGAGTTTCTGGCTCAGTGGTGAATAAACAGGGACAAGTGGCTTCGGTCCTGTCCCTCCCCACCGCCACCCCCTCCTGCCTGGCTGCTTGCCCATGTCATTCACCAAACCAGCATGTCGTTTGTTCTCCGAAGTGCTCTGGTGAAGGAGCCCACTTCCTGGGGTCCTCGTGTTGTCAGGAGTCTCCTGGCCGGGACCTCAGGGTTTAGAGATGTCTGTCCGGTTGTCTGTAACACCTCAGGCTGAACTCCGGTGGCCAGCTCGGGGCTGCGGGGCAGGAGGGCCTGGGTCTTCGTGAGTTTCTGGATCTCCGCACGAGGATGAGCACATTGTCCGCCCTGAAAAGAGCTTGTCCACCAAGATAGGATGAAGATTTCTCACACAGAACCCTGTCTGCAGCGGTGAAAACCCCTCGGGCGCAGGACCTCAGGCAGAGGTGGAGAGGGCACAGCCCCTTCTGAAACCCTCCCAGGCTCCTCGCTTCCCATTATTTCATTGCACAGGAGACAGAGGCTTCCTCGCCAGAGGGGACACTCAGAAGGCCATTCGGTCAGGAGCGGGAGGACACCAGAACACCAGATCCTGCAGCAGGAGGAGAGGACAGCAGGGAAGGCCGGTGGGCACAGAGGGGCAGCCTGGCCCTTTCGGGAACTGCTCAGGGCTGGCTGTGCAGGGATGTGTCAGCTCCCAGATTCACTGTGGCCGTGTTGGAGAGCTCTTCGCGTCTCCTCAGAGCGGATCCAGGCCCTGTGGCTGCCTTCTCTGTCCCCACCCCTCTGCTGTTGTGAGAGCCACTGGCTTCTGGGCCTCCTGGGCTCCTGTGCTTGTTCTCTAACCTGGGGCACTTGACATCTGATGTTAAAATTTTCTACAGACGTAGGCTGCCTCCCCACCAGACTGTGGGCAGCTTGAGGGCCGGACTGCCCTGTAATCCCCATCCTAGGCCTGGCAGTAAAATGCAGGAGGATCTCAGAGCACTCTGTTGTGCAAACACATGAGAACTGATGGAGACATCTCCTGAAGCAGGAATTAGGAGAGTGGATACTGGTCCCTCCTGAGTCACTGGCTCTCAGGGTGACCTCGAGTAAAGCATTTTACCTGTGTGGGCCTCAGTTCTCCCAGCTGTGCAAAAGGGGATTGAAAGACAGGAAAGAGTTTCTGCATCTCTGATAGTAGGCGTTATCAGTCAGGGAGTCAACTATTGGAGCAAAATCCTTACACGGGTGTCCAACCATGTGCCTTTCCTGACACACATTGGAGGAGGAAGACTTGTCTTGGATCACACATAAAATACACTAATGTTAATGATAGCTGATGAGCTAAAGGAGAGAAAGGGTGGCAAAAATCATCTCATAATGTTTTAAGAAAGTTTATGAATTTGTATTGGGCTGCATTCAGATCCATCCTGGTCCCTGTGTTGGACAAGCTTGCCTTAGAAGAAAGTGAGATTTTAGGTAGATAGGTGATAGATAGATAGATAGACACATAAATAAATAGACACATAAATAAATAGATAATTTACTCCAGGGAACTGGATCATAGCAGTTGTGGGGACTGGTTAAATGTCCCCACGTTTGATGTTGGAACTTGAAGTCCACAGGGCACCATTCAGAAATGGTGGCTCATGAGCAGGTTGGGAACCCAGGGGTATGCATGTGCTGGGACCCTACAAGGATGAATGGAAGCCTCTGTCTGTTCTGTTGCCTCCAGACCTTGGTGACAAGGGAATCCAACAGAAGCTGGGGCTCTTCATCTGAAACAGACCTCTGACTAGGCTGACCGGACCTAATGTTTTAAATGGGACAGAAAACAACCGTACTGTCCTGTTTCAAATGGTACGTGTGGTCAGCCTAGTCCCACTGGGCTAAATTCAAGGTGTCAGTAGGCCGATGATATGTACTGTTTGAAACAGGACAGGACCGTTGTTTTCTGTTCTGTTAAAAATGGTACACCTGGTCAGCCTATCTCTGACTCACTTCATCCTGGTGAGGCCGGTCCTCAGACCAGCTGTCCCCATGCTGACCAGATGTGTGCTCCAAAATGCTGCAGCCTCCTGCCTCCTCCAGCTCTCTCCTGAGCAGCCCACCCTCCTCAGAAACATGTAAGAAAAGTCATGCTGGGGAATGGAGTGCAGTCTAGCCCAAGCGATATATTACAAAGCTATCACAGTATGATTTTTACTCATTTCTTCTGTAAAGAAAAAAATCATTAAAAGAAAGTTTGGAAGAAAATCATCCTGAAATTTTCTTAACAAACTGAGATTATCTCTAAATAAATGACTGATCTGTCGTGTAGCCCCAAGTTCATTAACTCAGAGTTAGATATAGCTTATGGATTGTCAGCAGCTCCAGGGTGACCTGGAGTCTCTTGTCTTGTGACTTCTGTGCACACAGGGTACAGTCTGAGGGCTGGGAAGGATAACTAGGGTGGGACTTGTTCTCTCATCAGAGCTGGGGTTTGTTCAATGCTCTTTCTGCAACCTCTGCCCATTTAACCACATACCAACACTTTGAGATATTAGCATTATTTCCATTTTACAGATGGGAACCTGAGGCTCAGAGAGTTTAAATAAGTTACCCAAAATCACGTAGCCAGTAAGTATTAGAACTGGGGTTTAAGTGTGAGCAGTCTACCCCCAGTGCCTGAGGCCTGACTGTGCTTTACACTGCCCCTGCCACGGAGCACGTGATGCTTCTGTTATCACCAGAGCTGCTTAAGGTAGATGGCGAGAATGTGGGCAGAAGTGTGGTTCATTTTCATGTTTGGCCCTGGAAGATTGAAAAAACTGGATCTGCTGACAAAGATTCAGAATTGTTTACATTTTCATCTCAGCTGGCTCTGTGTTACAGATTACTAATTGCCTTCCAAAGTTCCTTATCTAATTGCTCAGGAATAGAATGCCCAGCTTTTAGCCTGAAAAGTAAAAGACTATTTCCTAGTCTTCTTTACAGACAGACAAAGATGAGGCCATGTGGCTTCACTGTGGCTAGTGGGATAGTAGTGGAAGTGTGCAAATTCTGATGTGTTCTTATAGGAAAGGGGCAAGCTCTTCTTCTATCAGCTCTTGCTTTATGAGAAAGGAGCTGGAGGAAATGCAATGTAATGGCTGGAGTTCCAGCAGCTATTTTGGACCATGAGAATCACCTTGCAAATAGAAATCACACGTGGTGGAGTAGGTAATAAGACAGGAAAAATGTGGAGCCCTGAGACCATGGAGTGCCATATTAGCCCTGGACTGACTCTGGACTTTAAGAACATGAGGGGGAAATAACAGTTTTGTTTAAGCTTTTGCTACTTGAAGTATGTTCTAAGGACCAGCAGCATTTTTTTCTCCTGGGAGCTTGTTAGAAGTGTATAATCTCATGTCCCACCTAGACCTACTGAATCAATATCTACAGTTTAGTAAGATTCCCCTCTTGATATGTTTGCCTGCTAAAGTTTGAGAAACACTGGATTAAGCCACTGTTGTTTTCTGAGGTAATTCTGACTGATTGTCATTGCTATGGCCTCACTGATACTGGCAACTTGAGTCCTGCCTCTTATTTTCAGAGTCTACTGAGGCAATGGCTTCTGGGGAAGCCACTCATGACTAATGGTCCTCATCCCGATCTTGCTGTGCAGAGCTCTGGGTGAAAAGTGGACCCATTGAAAGCACTGGGAGAAATCGGAACGCTTGAGGCTGTGTGCATACGAGGGGTGGTCAAGAAATTCGCGAAATGGGGGTTTATTGGAGAGGTGGGAGTACTAGTGCACACAGTTTGTTGTGTGACTTTTATTAGCATTATGTGCCAAATTTCAGTCTACTTAATTCTGTGTTCTTTCAGATATCACCAAAGAAGCATATGCCAAATGTGAGGAAAACCCCAAGTATAAATAAAATTGAATTTTGAGCTGTCATTAAGTTCCTCACAAAACAAGGGAAAACACCTCAAACCATTTTGGAAGAGATGGTAGCGGTTTACGGGGACAACTGCCTTGGGAAACCCCTGGTTTACAAGTGGCACAGCCTTTTCAAGCAAGGCAGAGAGTCAACTGAAGATGATCTCCATCCAGGATACCCTGTTGATGCCACTTTCTCAGACATTGTGAAAAAGGTTGAAAACTTGTAGTGGAAGATGCCAGACTAAATAAAGAGCAGCTTGCAGAAACGGTTGGAGTGTCAGCTACAACCATTGTGAACATTCTCCACCAGCCTGTGAGGATGTCAGAAGTCAGTGCAGATGGGTACTGAGAATGCTCATGCAGCTTCAAAAACAGCAGCACATCACGTGTTCACGACAGGTTTTGGACCTCTGCAGAGACAACAAAGATGAAATTTTAAACTAGACTGTCACTGGACATGAAACTTCTCCATTACGAGCCCGAGTCAAAGCAGAAGTCCATGCAGTGACATGAAAAGGGCACGCCACCTCACTAAGAAACTCACGGTGTCGCAATTGGCTAGAAAAATGGCTACTGTTTTATAGGATACAGAGACTATCCTGCTGATTGATTTTAAGGACAAAGATGTCACGATAACTGGAGAGTACTATTCTGGTCTGCTGAAACAGTTAAAATATTCTGTGAAGGAGAAAAGAAGAGGGAAGTGGACCAAAGGGGTCCTGCTTTTGCACAACAATGTGTCCATGCACAGGAGCAATGTTGTGTTGGCTATTCTTCATGACTGTGACTTCCAAACCACTCTCCCTACAGTCCAGACCTGGCTCTGTCTGATTATTATTTGTTTCCAAATATGAAAAAAACAGCTTCAAGGGAAGATATGTACAGACAATGAAGAGGTTAAAGCTGCAATTTCAGGATATTTTGAGAGCAAAAATAGAACATTTTTTTCCAAGGGTGTAAATAAACATATTGAAAGATCTGAAAAGTGTATTAGGGTTACAGGGGACTATGTTGAAAAGGAAAAATAAGAAATAGTCTTTTTCATCCTTTTCCCCCTTCATTATTCTGTGAATTTCCTGACCACCACACCCTTCATATCTGTGCATACGAGTGTTTCAAGTGAGCAGCTCTTATGTGCGTGACTGTGTTTGCATACCAGCTGGAGGAGCCAGTCGAGGGTTTTTGCCCACAAGTTGTTGATGCTTTGTAAGGGAAATAGAGAAAGACCAGAGCGGAGTGACATCCAGTCTGTGGAGAAATACAATTAAAATCAGATAGGCTCGGTGCTATGTGCCTCACTGCAAGAATGTTGTGGCTAGGCATCTGGGAAGGCGTCATCATGAGAAACAGACCTGGGGACCTAAGAAAGAGAGGGAGAAGCTGGCTTGTTCTAGGGATCGAAGCCATGTGGCCTGAGCGGCTGGTACCAAGCTTCCTTTGTCCCTGGGCGTGCGATTGGCCACCTGACCGAACAGACCATGGATGGTGACATCTGGGTGAAGGTGGCTGACAGAGCAAAGGTCCAGAGCAGAGTTTATGAGGACTGGTCCGTGTTGTCATTGCCATGCTGTGTTGTCTACCTCGTCTTTGATTTTCCCTAGTCCCTCTTGGAAGAATTCCTTCACACGTGATATGCAGAAGGGCATCCAGCTGCAAGAAGCATGGAAGGTGGTGAAATTAGTGCTGTTTATTTTCTTGCTGTTAGAGGCTATGCTGTCACCTCCCTCTTTAGGAAGGCAAAGTAGCAGTCAGGGAAACAGAGGTGATGTCACGTGATTGACATCACTGGCATGGCAGCAGACCTGTGGGGGTTCCGGCATGGCTACTTGTTTCACGGGCCATTGTACACTCTTGCTTGGACAAACATTTCTTGGACTCTGGCCTAGAAAAGCACCATGAAGCCAGGTGGGGAAGGCCAGCCCACATCCTGGACAGGAAGGGAGTCAGACTTGTAAACAATCACAAGAGTTTTCTGCCATAGAGGAAGTAGCTGTGTGACCTTGGGCAACTTAACCTTTCCTTGCCTCAGTGACCATATCTGTGAGATGAAGATACTATTCGTAATGCCTCCTTGTAGAGTTGTCTTGAGGATAACATGAGTTAATACCTAATAACCTTGTTATGGTCAGGCCAGGGTCCCGGAGAAACCAGAGGAGGGGTCCTCCATGCAGTCTGGTGAGGGGCATAGGGAAGGAGTTGCTTCACAGAGAGGTTGAGGTTTAGTGGGAGTTTGCCAGGCAGGGAGGGGGTGGGGAAAAAACATTCTGGATCCCCTGGCTAAGGCACTAAGGAATGAAGTTGTGGGGCAGTAAGAATTCTATCATACCTGCAATGGAGAGGGCAAGGCAAGAGAGGTGGGCAGGCCTTCATCCAGAACCTCCCAGACACACAAGCCCAGCCTGGAGCCATCTGGCCACCTCCACCTCACAGTACTTAGGTAGGACCACTCCCATGGTCTGGCTGCTCTCCCCTCCGAATTTTCTTAGAGGGAAAGCTACTGAGGGCACAGTCTGGCTGACCTTTGAAGGTCTGATTCTCAGGGGCAGCACAGTGCCTTTACATGTGACCTCCAAGAAGTTTTGTCAAAAAAAATCAGTGACTCTCACCCCCGCTCTGCTGAGCTACTCCCCCTGTCTGCAGTGCCCTGCTTTCTCTCCCAGTTGTCCTGCACCTTCTAATTCTTTGGGACTCAACTGCCCCTCGCAGGAAGACTTCTGAGATGATTCCAGGTGCTCTATGATCTACTATCTCTCTGGTCCATACTGGCCCTGAGCTCGGGCTTGGCGCAGGCTGGCCTTGAACCCTTTCCTTGTGTGAGCCATGCAGGGAGTGGAGGGCTGGGCCTCCAAATGGGACAGAGCTGAGGAGAACCCTGTAGCCCTGAGGGCCCTACTAATGGGTGCTTCTCCACCCCTATTCCATGAAAAGCTTAAAGACAGGGAGTGATAGAAGATTCTGAGGACTAAGTCTTAACTTTCTTGGCAGACCACTGGCAGACCAATGTCACCGTGCTTCCATGTGTGAGTCCTTGTTGTCATCCCCAGGCATTGATTACAGGTGGCTGTGGTCACAGTGCTGGCACTGATTGACTGCCAGGGTCTGACGTTCAAGGGCATTTAGCCAGGCAGCCTGGGCAAATGCCAAAAGGAGCATGAAGAATCCTCCCAACCCATCCACCTCTGACCTAGTCCTGTGCTTCCTGGGTACGGTATTGCGTTCTGTTTTTCAAACCCATCTCTGATGGACTAATAGTCCCCAAAGAGGACAACAACCCTGACTTACATAACCAACTCCTGGGCAGAACACAAGCAGCCTCACATGGCTAATTTGCTTGCTTCTGATGTATAGGCATGTTCAAGCTGTGAGCGCTGGGTGGTCTCAGGACAGGGCTTTGCCATCTGGTCGCTGTCACCAGGGGTGGGAGTGCCGTCATTGAACTATGAGTCAGCATCTCCTCCCTTCTCGCCGCCCAGTCACTGCTAACCCAGGGCGAAGGGAGGGGTGGGGTAGTTGTGTGGGGACCCTGGGCCTTGCTCCATGTAGCATCCCTTCCGCAAAGAAGCATGGGAAGCAGTGTCCACCTGGGCAGGCTGCATGCCAGATTATTTAAGGGGGAGTTTCTTTGAGGAGGGTCGATTTACAGAGGTTTAACTATAAAATTCATCATTGTCTGCAAGCAAGTGTTATTGAATCCTTAAAAACATGGCAAGCTTTAAGTGATTTTTGGTTATTAAAAGATCCTTCCCTGCTTTAAACCTTCTATCTCAATTTCAACATATCTTACTTCATTCTCCCACTCAGATTTGATCTCATAACTGGAAGGACTTGAAGTGGGGCGGGCCAGTAGGCTGACCAGATGTCCCATTTTAAATGGGACAGAAAACAACGGTCCTGTCCTGTTTCAAATGGCGCATACGGTCAGCCTACTGACACCTTGAATTTAGCCCAGTGGGACTAGGCTGACCATATGTACCATTTGAAATGGGACAGTACCATTGTTTTCTGTCCCTTTTAAAGTAAGACATCTGGTCATCCTAGGTGGGAGGATCTGGTCTTTTCTGAGACACATCCACCGTCTTGCTTCGCCCCACCCTGACTGCTGAACAAGGCCACCCCAGGTGGGGCAGAACAGGGGGCGATGTTGTCCTACGAACCAGGTTGCATGCTGGTGTCTAGAGGCCTCGCAGGCAGCAGGAGTGGCTGCGGTTGTTGACAGCTCTCTTTAAGTTGTGAGGTCCTGAGTGCCTCCTTGTGTTCACATGCAGGACCTGGTCACCAGTTCCTGAGTGACAGGAAAAGTCACCCCAATTTGCTGAGACACTTAGCAAGAAGCTGTAACAGAAAGTATCACAGGCAGTTGTGTATTATGCCAAGGAAGTTCACTTTGCTCTGAACTTTTACAAACACTTTCTCTTTTGATCTTGATCACCTGGTAAGGTAAAGGGTGAGAGCTACCCTCTGTCCTTTGATAGGCTTAATTAGCTTGTCTGAGCTTCGGTTCCCCCAACTGTAAAAATGGGGATAATAGAATCTACCTCACAGGGATGTTGATAGAATTGAATTTTAAAAGAAAACGGGGGAAAAGGTATGCAAAGTGGGATCGTCACAATGCACCGTGAAGGTGCCACCTACCCCACCTAGGGCCCGGCGGACGGGCAGGAGGAGGCAGAACAGAGAGGCAGGAAGGGAGGCCAGGAGGCTTTGGAATCAAGCGACGTGCACTCAGATCCCACACTGTCCCTTATTAGCTGTGTGATTTTAGGCAAATTGCCTGGATCCTTTCATCATCAATCTCCACTTTGGCCGAGTGGGTGTCACAGGAGCACTCAGGTCAAACTGGCGCCCCTTTCGGTTTACCCGTGTCTCTCGGTGACACTGCCATCTACCAGCTGCTCCTGACAAAACCTGGAGACACCTTTGAATCTCCTTCTCTTCTCCACACACTCCACGTCCAATCTATTGGCAGGTTTTGGCGCCCCTATTTCTAAGCATCTTTCGCATCAGTTGGCTTTCGAGTAGGTGGGGTTTACCAACACAGGGACCTTCCCAAAGATGTGGGTTCCCTGTACAGCCTGGGCAGCTGGAGAGAGTTCTCATCTTCCTTTAGCTGACTGATGGGAACTCAGACTCAGTGATGGCTTAGAAATGTTAGACAGTTCTAAAGTGAATTTATCATGCACAAATCCTTCCCAGTTTTGTTCACCAGAAATCCATGGTTAGGGACATGCTAGCATCTTTGGAAAGTGGTATGGTGGCTCTTCTCTGAAGGCCAGAGATGCATGTCAGAGGTGGTCTGGGTGAACAGGCATGATTTCAAGGATGGGGGATTCTGAGGGACAGAGGCCAGGCAATGGCACTTGGACCACCAGAGGCAGTGGGTGTGGTGACTTAGAGAGGGCTGAGCTAGGGTGATGATGTCCTGACCCACAGGGATCTTGGTTGTGGCTCTTTGATTTTAGAGACCTTAGGACTGAAATAATAGGTAGTCTACTAAGATTCTCTCGGATGTGACTTGATTCATCATGATAGAGAGTCATGACCTCTTGCCATTCAATCCCTAGACCTGATTTAACTCACAGACCCAGAGCTGTGGAATGAACTCATCATCCTTAAAGCAGGACCTTGTAATAATTTGAATCTTCCTCCTGGCCTGCCACAAAGTAAGCTGGTTCATTTGCGGGATAATTCGACATTGGAGAAAGGACTCCTGAACATTGGCTCTGAGCTAAGGCTGACTCCTGGAAACTCAAAACATTGCTATGGCCTAGCAGCTAGAGGACTTTGAGGCCAGGGTGGGAATTGGAGTTTTGACTTAAATCTATCTCAATGAAGACAGAACAGAACCCATTCCGTGTTTATTTTCCAAGGTTTAGAGTGAGTGGTTTGATTGGGCATGCTTGGGAACTGACAGATCTCTACATTAACTCCTTAGTTTGTGGAATAATGGCTAGAAAGGGACCAAACAGGAGCCTCTGGAATTCTAGCTCTCTATCAAAGGTATTAGCCCATACCATTCCACATCCTTGGGGAATTTTCAGATGTTAGATCAGACATTGAATATTTGAAAACATTCCGCAGTAGTGATTTCTATTATATTCTTATGCAACTTGCCTATTTGGTTGGTGCAGCAGTCAGATCAATTTCAGAAAATAACTATAGATAACTGTAAGCTCATTCAAGTGGTGACTTCTACTTCAGCTGTTACTGTAGATGAGGTATCTTGATAAATTTACACAAGTCATGACATCATAGCTGGTAAATCCTTTCATGTTTAAAAAATCCCTATGAGCACAAAGTCATCAAGAATTCAGTAGTTAGATTTCACCTGAAAAGAACAGCACTGCATCTTCACAATCTGCTCTCGGGATTACATCTGGCTCTGTGGCACAATTCACTCTCATTGTCTCATCACTCCATGTCATACAATGGTAGCCTACTACATTGCTGACATCAAGCTAGCAGGTCATGGAGAGTAGAAAGTAATGGGTACTTAAAGGCTTCTACAAGCTACAGGATAGGCAATGAATCCCATAAAACTACTGGGGCTTGGCCACCTCACTGAAGCTTCTGGGATTCTGGTGTCTAGGACATATTGGAATAGACCATCCAAAGTGAAAGAGAAATGGACTCACTCTATCCCTATTGCAAAGAAGAAGGTATGATGCTTTGTAAACTCCTTTGGACTTTGGAAGGGACATGGAAAAACTGTATGATTCATTAGTTGTGAGTAAGCTGTAAGACTTCCAGTTCTGGGTGGAGCTCAGAGCCCCCCTTTTTTATTGTTAGACTTATTGGGGTGACTCAGAGCCTTTTAAGCTGGTCCAGGCCATACTGTGAGCACTTCTGCTCTTTGGGCCTTATATCCAACTAGATCCAATCATGCTGTTTCTTTAGTAGATCATTGATTGGACAAACAGCAGAAACCCTAAGGTTTTAGAGCAAAGCTATAATCTATTTAACAGGCAACAATTCTCCTTTTGACAAGTAGCTTTGGCATTATACTGGGCTTCGTAGAGAAATGGTACATCTGACCGGACGATATCAATGGTCAAGCAACTTGTGCTTGCTAACACGCTGTTAGTTGGGTGTTATGTGCTCTAGCAAACCATAAAATTGCATAGGGCCCACAACATTCCATCACTACTTACAAGGGGTATTGGCGAGGCTGGGCCCACACAGGCCCTGAAGATCAGTAGTGTGCCGAACGTTTTTGATACCTAGAGTCAGAGGTGTACTGGTATATATTTAACAAGCAGCACTCTTGGGGGGGGGGGGGGGGGGCAGCCCTAACTGGTTTGAAGATGTCCGTGGGTAAATGCTACCACTATGGCTGATTTTAAGCTACCACCGTGACATCACCGAGCACAGAGTTGGGAGGTGATTTCCCAGCTGGCTCCTGCACACCGCTGCCCAGGGTGGATTCCTTTCTCAAATCCCTCTCCTCTGTCCTGTGAGATTATTTTCCGAATATAATCATAAAATAAAATGACTAATGTCAGAAAAGAAGCACAGAGAGTGAAGGAAACATTTTATTGTAGTCATGCCAAATATTTTTGAAATAAAATGACAGTAAAAAAGAGGAGAACATGATGGAACATATGGTTTCTGGGTCAGCGTTTAAGGCTCTTAGAAGTCACCACTCCATTCCAATAAGTGAAAAGCTGAACACAGTGAAAAATCAGCAACTCTTCTTAAATCTGCCAAAGAAGTGAGGTCACAGGGCAAACTGCTGCCCCTGAAGTGAGGAGACTGACGTGACAGGCAGATACAGAGACGCAGGATTTACCTGAGAAAAAACTGTGAGCTGAGGTGCCTGCGGGCGCCAGGGCTGGGGGAGGGAGCCGGAACCTGTGACAAATTGCTGGAGGCTCAGAGGGACAGCTCTGTGAGTTCAAACTCCAGGGGGACCCTGTGACGGCACAGAGAGTGGGGAGCACGGTTTTGTGAGCTTTATCTTCACGACCAGTACCAGATTCTCACAGGGAAGCTCTGAGAAACATCCCCTCATGCTTCCAGCAAGGGGAAGGGGAAAGAAGGGGTCTGATTATGGCAGAGCATCTGCTTTTAGCACGCCCTGTCCTCAGGAGAAACTGTTTTCCCAGGGCCCGACCTGCTGCTGGGGCGTCCCTCACTGGCCTGGGGGAATGGAAAAGAGGAGACGAGGAATGGACCAGTGCTTTTAAATCACACCAGTGTATTGTCTATGTTTTGAAAGAAGGAAAATACTTTTATCTAAATGCTGCTCTGTCACAGTAATGCTGAACGTTACAGTTTCTGATTTTGAGCCTCAACCTCTACCAAGTTTGCCAATAATTTCATCAGAATTGATCTTTGAATATTCAGTGGACAGTGTAGTGGGATTTGACGAATGTCTTCGTTAAGTGTTGATCAAAGAACACTTTTTATTAATCTTAACTCCAATTTCTCACACATGAAGCAACATATAGACAAATCATTTTTGTTAATAAAGTTTTATTGGAACACAGCCACACACATTTATTTACATTTCATTTATAGCTATTTTTTTGCTGTAGTGGTAGAGTTGAGTAGTTATGACAGACCATATTGCCTGCAAGCCTAATATATTTATTATCCAGCCCTTTAAGAAAAAGTTTGCCAACCCTGATGTAAAGGATTGAAAAGAAAATGTGACTATTTAAAGTGTACAAAATTTGAATGTATTTTCATTAAAATAAAAATTATGATAAATATAATAAATCTTTTTTCAATTTCTCTGTTTTCAGAAAAAGGTATTTTTCTCTAAAATATTCAGAATTATCTATTATAAAGGACAAAATACAATTGTAATTAATGGTTATCAAAATCTTCAATCAAAATTATTAAGGTAAAGCTGAAATTTTTAATATAATTTTTAAAAATTCAAGCAAATCATATTAAGTATCTTTATAAAATGAAAATTACCCATAATTCTGGTATTTTATGTTTATCTTAGTTGCCAATATAAATAATTGGTATTACACTGCATGTTATTTCTAATGTAGATCTACATATATACCAACTGAACAGCAAAATAAATTGTTTAATACTACAAAATATTTCTCAATCACTCATGCAAAATATCAACTCTACTATTGCAAAAAATGCTAATTATCATATACCTTCAGAATCATGAATTTAAGCAGAAAGGGGAGAAAATGGATGCTCAACAATATTTTGTTACTAAAAATATGTTATGAAAATATTTATTGTATTCATGCTGAGAAGATTTAACAAGTTAGTTTGTATTTTCTCTCAGGTAAGAGCTTCCGCTGCTCAAGTTGTCCTCACATTTAGAGGCAGTGTCTGTCTCTGACATCGGCTGAGGTGTAAGCGTCACGTTTTTAGAGAACCTTTTGTTTCAAGGACATTGGGCAAGAGATACAGTGATGTATTTCCCTGGGGCCTGGGCAGTGTCAGCCATGAGAATGGATATTGAGGGTCATGGGCTGCGTATTCTGTAGTGTGTGTGTGTGTGTGTGTGTGAGATGTGCAGGGTCATCTTGAGCATGATGCTGATGGCACTGGGCCCTCTAACAGGGTCTAAGGGTATGTAAAATATGCCTTTATTCTGTGTACTGCTGTTCACTGCCCTGTGATTCACAGCAGGATGTCGGCAATCAAAATTGTCATATGAGACCTGACCCCAGGAAACAATTGATTGAAGAAAGAGCAGACAAGTTACCCAATCATATACCCTCTCTCCCCTCCCTCCCCTTCCCTGCCCCTCCTCCTCCCCCTACTCAGGAATTTGGAAATTTTACTGAGCAACTGGAAACCAAATTATGTTACTGACAAAGTTCTGGATAAAAGACCACTGACTTCACCTTTGGGGTTCTCAAAGCTGTCCCAGGCAATCCTGATTTTGTCCTCTGGTCTTCTTGTGGACATGAATGTCCAGTTCGTTCTTCAGATTCTTCTAACAATTTGTTTTTTCTTTTGCCGGTTTGGTCTCTGTTACTTAAAATCAGAGAAACTCTAACATATCATGAAAGGAATTATCTGAGTGCCCAAATTGTCAGGCTAGTTGGGCACCACCCAACCTGTGGAGAAATCCTCTGACCAGACCACTTTGTGAGGCCACAATGGGTCTAATAATAGCCCGTCTGTGCCACCAACGTTCTGTATGGGGTAGTGTCAGATAGACCTGAAATTGTGTCCTGGCTCCACCACATACCTGTGGTGTGCCCTTGAGCAAGTTACTTAACCTCTTCGAGCCTCAGTTTCTCCCTCTGTAAAACCACCCCTCAGACAGGTTAGGTATCTGGATATTGCTATCTGTAGAGCCTCTTTGTATGACTGAGAAAAAAGTGCCCTGTCTGTGTGCCTTTGGGCCTGTGGGAGAAAATAAAAGGGTGCTCACTGATTCTTACAATTCTGATTTCATTCACCTGGACAGCTTTGGGGAGCACCTGTGTCCATCCAGGCTGGTTCTGCGGAGCAGAGGGAACCCCGGATGTGTAGTGCCTGACTCCAGCCTCCAGAGGTGGAGTCTGGAGAGGGAGGCAGACCAGCTGGTGGGAAGTTCCACGTCACTATAATGGTAGGCTTCTGCTTGTGTGCCCCTCCTCATTACTCACAAAGCTCCCCCACTGCATTCTCTCAAGGAACCCGCACCCCACCCGCTTGAGGCGGGCAGGATGGGGCCACTGGAGATGTTTTATAGCCAAGACATCTGGGGCTGCTAGGACTAAAGCCACCGTCTGCCTAAGAGTGATCTCTGAAGTTGAGACTGGAACTTAATTTTGGTGACTCCTGGGCTCAGTTTCAAGTCAGAGGCTGAGGAGGGAGCAGGCTTCCCATTCCCCTTGGGCCTCCCTGCTCACTTCATGCCCCACTTCAAGGGAAGAGAAGCTGCTATTCTAGTCAGGTGGCAAAAGCCACGAATGGGCCTCAGTTGCTATTGCGCAGAATCCTGCGTGCTGAAGATGTGAAGCGGATGAGTTTGCCTTCCATCTGCAGTCTGCCGTCTCCCTTGGCACAGGAAGAGGGCCCTGGCTTACCCCGGACTGTTTATGTCTCTGCATGCTAAGTGTGAAGGTTTGGGCATGACTGGCTACAACGATCTGCACTCGGGTTTAGGGGGAGCAGGAAGCCTCTTTTTCCTGAGGACCATCATGTGTTCTCCACCCAGGTCTCCTGAAGCTCTGCAGGGAGATATTGAACAGGAGATCAGCTTGCAATAAAGTGGCCCTTTCTTAGCTTCTTGTTTAGCATATGTCACCGGTCGGGGCCCCCAGGAAGCAGCCTGAGATGGAGGTTTGCCTGAGGGAGGTTTATTAGGAGTGCCCTGGGGGTATATACCTATAGACGGGAAGATACCAAGAATGGGCAGAGGGTGGTGTCCAGCTGCCAGGTAGTCTCCACAAAGACCTCACCGACCCTGAGGGGAGATCTGCAGATGCCATGCAGCCTTTGTATCCCTGTGCCATCAGTCAGTCGTTGACTTGGTCCGCGTCAGGGAGGGGGCATGCCCTTGGGCAACAGTCTCTCTCTCCTGCCAGAGGGGGGAGCAGGGAGAGCTGAGGGCTCATTCCTAGTGGCTAGGGAATGAGCCCTCCATTCCTGAAGTGAGACCGGGGCAACTTGACCCTTGTGGCCACCTCGCTATTGTGATCATTGTGTGCCCAGAGCTTCCTGGGTGATGGGGATCCCAGAATAACCCGGAGGGCTGGGAGGAATTTGGAAGAGGACAAGTTATTTAGCATACAAAGGAGGTGACCTGTGAGGTGAGTTGGGATGAGCACAGAGGTCCGGGGAATGAGCGTGGGGACTCATGGGGCCCTTTCCCTGCGGGGATGGAAGGCCTCTGCTTCCGCAGCCCTGAGAGAACAGGGTGCAGGCCGGGGACAGGAGGAGCCCGGGGCAGCACAGGCCTAGCTCAGCAGCAATGCCTCGGGGAGGAGAAGCTGCATCCCGGGTCCCTGCTGCCCGACTGGTGGGAGACGCTCCTGCCCTCCATCTCCTTCAGGGAGGCTGGTTGCTGGTTGCTTGGGGCGGCGGTGGGGAGGGCCAGGTGGGGCAGATCCAGGGTGGGTGCCCCACTGAGGCTGCGCTACCAGACAGGGGACCCTGCAGGGGCAGTTGCGATGCTCGCGGTGACCTGAGGCCAGTCCCTGCCGAGGACACAGCCGGCTTCCTCCTGCGTGGGTTTTTCCACAGTGGAAAGAAGCTGCGGGACCGCGGGGAGCGGCCGATTGCCTTTGGGGTCCCTCCGTGACTCAGAGCGTTTTCCAGCTCATTGAACCGGGACCCCGCTGTGTGAAGTTTCCTCCTGGGCTCGGCGGATGCATAATGAATGGGGAATTTAATCCATATGCTGCTGATTCCTTTACCCTGAACTCATGGGCAGGCGGCTCCCCGGGATCCTTTGATGTCCGGCGGGACTCGCAGCCTTTTTATGAGATGTTTTATGCTCTCTCTCTGCCACTCCCCACCCGCCCTCCGCCCTTTCTGTTTAAGGAATAGAAGTTGTGCTTTTCGGAGTCTACATGGACTCAGACTTTGAAAGGTTCCAGTTCTAAATTCTGAGCTCGTGGGGTTCCCTTGGACTCCAGCCCTGGCAACTTGTCCCCCTCCAGCCGGAACCGGGGTCCAGTTCAGGAGGCCTCGCACGCACAGCCCCAGGTGGGGCGGGCAGAGCTGGGACGGACGGAAGACAAGAGCCTTTGGTCCTTTCTTCGGACCCCCAGGCCCAGGGCTGGCCCTAGTGGGGGTGGATGGGAGAAGGACCCAGCTGTCCTCCTCCCATCCCAGTGCCTCTGCCATCGGCCACGTCACCCATTCTGTTCATTCCTTTGTACTAAGGCATCTTTTCCAAGATCAGGGTAGTCATTAACACATTATTGTGGGTTCGCTTTTCGGCCGGGAGTGGTCTCAGGCAATGCAAGGCAAGACGGTAAGTTCTGATGCCAGGGGAGGAGTCCCTGTGGGGAAAGAGAGTGTTGGAAAAGGGAAGGAGAAGGTTGGAGACGGAAAGAAAGCTCCTGGGACCCCTGGCTTGCCCTGGGTTCCTAGGGGTCTGGGCCGCAGAGCGGTGTGGGGTGGTGGGATGTCTGACCGGCTGCTGCATATGGAAGCTCCAAATGGAGGGACCCTTCAGAATAGAAGACAAATCTCCAAACCAGTGTGTGTGTGCGTTCACACACGCACATGCAGGTGCATGCCCATGCATAAGCTGGGGTTGGAGGCAGTCTCCTGGGCTGCAGGTATGCGCTGAAGTTGCTTTTCATGGCTGCCTGGCACTTTGACCTTGGGAACCATGGTGGCTGTTGAACACAGGCACCCAGGGGGGCACCACGAAAGCAGAGCTCGCGCCTACCTGAAACAGCAAGCAGGGAAGGTTTCCGGAAGAAGGGAGAGGTTCAGTCTGAAATTCGAAGGGGGCTTAGGGGTCTTGGGATACAAGAATGAAAGACAAGTGAAGGGGAGGAAGAGGAGACCAGAGATGAGCAATATGTGTTTGGGGGTGGCTTGTGTGGTGGGGAAGGTGTCCTTGCCCCTGGTGACACTGAGGGGGATGACGCCTGCCACACAAGAGAAAATGGAGGTCTGGAGTTGCTTAGCTCATGCCTGCCGCGTTTGTGCTCTCCATCAGGGATTTGTACTCTGTCTCCTGGGTACATTTTGTTCAAAATGATTGGGATTGTTAACAATCCTGTGACCCCATGTGTCCCCACCATTTATTTCACGTTTTCTTCACAACCTCACCCAAAAAGAAGGATGGGGGTGGGCAGAAATTCTCATTGTTTTTTGTTTTTGTTTTTGTTTTTTATGGCAGATAAAGAAATGGAGGTTCGGAGAGATCGTGTGGCTTGCTGGAGGCCACACAGCGAGTCAGGGGCAGAATCAGGGTTCAAGCCACCTGTGCCAGGGCTCCTTGCTGCTCCCTTCCCTGGTGGGCCTTCTCGTGATCTCCCCAGGGATCCTACTGGCTCTGTTTCTCTGGGGTCAGGGCTGCCCCAGCAGACAAATTTGTATGGGGAGCAGCTGCTATGTACAGGCACTGGGCTGGACACCTGGCAATGTGAAGGTACATCAGATGGCTCCTGTCCTCAGGCGCCTACTGTTTGGTGGAAGGCAGACATGGAGAATGTGGTGTGATGGCGGCAAGGAGAGAGGTGACACACAGGACCCAGCCTGGGGGGTAATCTGGGAACATTTCTTACAGAAGAGGCCTTGGCTGAGTTAAAGGGAGAGAAGAAAGGGGAGCTGTGGGGAGCAGCACAGACGAGGCGTGAGGAGGAAGAGAGCAGTATGAGTGATGTTACAGGTATAAGCAGGTTGGGGTTATAAAGGTGAAGTACAAGGGTACAGGCAGTGGGCCATCATGAACAAAGAAGCTGGGGAGATAGGTCCCTGGGGGGAGATGAGCCTGCTAGGGTCTGGACTTTGTCTTGGAGACTGTTTTAACATGACAAGGCTTGCATCTAGAATGATCTTTCCTCCTGGGGAAAATCTAATTGGGAAGGGAGAAAGGCTGAGGTTGGAGTAACACCCCTGGAGGGTGGCAGTGGGGACAGAGAGAAGGGACGGGATATGGTGTTTGGGTGTTGGGACTGAAGGCTCCCAGATGACTCCCAGATAGAAACACAGGTGGAGAAGCAGGTTAAGGAGTCAACCATGAACATGGTCTGTGGCCCAGGCTGGGGGGGACTTCCAGTTGGCACCTGCATATAGGGCTAGAGATCAGGAGAGAAGCCCCAACTGGAGACACATATTTGGGGCTTATCTGCATATGCGTGGGAATTAAAATCCTGAGCTGGCCCAAGATGGTCTAGAAGGGAAGGCGATGGCCATTAGTGAAAGCTCAGAATAGGAATGAGAATGGGCTTTGGCTGGACCTTAAAGTGGGGGCGGGGCCTGGGCAGTGAGAGAGACTGAGGCCCGTGAGGGCTGATACCTGATGTGTCTCTCCTGTGAGCCCAGCCCTAAGCACCGTGCAGTGAACTAGGGGCAGGTTTTGGCTCTTTGGGGCCTGTTTACATGGTCAAGGGCATAAGGATGGGAATAAAGCAGGGGGCAGCTTTAATGGACCTCCCAGCTTGGTTGACCCGGTGGGGAAGGGAAGGGCACCTGAGTAAGAGAAAAGCCAAGGGCTTGTCCTTCTCCCTGGTCAAGAAGGGCAGGGACAAGGCCAGGCGTGTTCTGGTGACTCAGGCCCCAGCAGGGATTGGGGCAGCCCCTAGCAATTGGATACTCAGGATGCCTGGAACTAGGTCTTGCCTCACCTGGCTAAGGGAAGGGAAGCACGTGTCCGTTGGGCGCCTCAGCTACGTAAGTTCAGCTTGGGTGGGCTGGGTGTCTTCTGGCTCTGGGCAGCCCAGAGAGATAGACTTTGTGCCCTTTCTGTTGATGGAACCAGTGGGCCAAGTTCTGCCTCACTTTTGACAAGAGGAGGTTTAGGTACCCCTGCCAGACACAGGGAATCCCCCTTTTGCTAATCCTCTACAAATGCATTCCTAAAAACCAGCCAGTCTTAACATTTCAAACATGGTACTGGCAGCTACATTTAAAGCATTGCATCACATCTGCGAGTGCGTCAGCCAGCTGGGTTGGTGTAGCTTCCGCCACCTGAGGGGACAGCTTGGTGTCTTGGGAAAGAGTCTCACTACAATGCAGCATTTGGGGGGGGGGGTGTGCAGAGTAAAAGGGATGGCCTCTCAATGAAGCATCGTGAATGGTGCAGTCAGACAGCCCAGGGCTTGCAGGATTCTGATCTCAGTTCTATCACTCACCCAAGTGGAACCCTGGGCAAGTCACTCAGTTTTCTCATCTGTCAAATGGGCACAAAAATTCCTGGGTTGACTAAGTTATAGGCTGTGAAGCAAATCAAATGAGCTCATAGATGAGAAACAGATTTTAAAATTAAAAAGCACTGCGGCTTCCAGCTTTCCTCAGCTCCTCTGCCTCTTGACCCTGAAAACTCTGAAGGCTGCAACATTCACCGCCTGTCTAGGGGCTGTTCTATTGCCTTCCTGGGCTCCTCTTAAAAATCAAAGGAAACGGCAGCCAGGAATGGGAAAGAGCCAGCCCAGTTTGAGCCATGAGCTAAGCGCAGATGACGAGATGGGGAAAACTGGCTCCGAAAGCAAATAAATTCCTCCACACGCCACCTTTCACTCAAGGGTCATTTGATTTTCCATCAATGGCGGCTAATGATGTGGGGCGATAGGACCCTGGGGGGCCTGCTTCCATGCAGCCTTGCTTCATGGCTGGGGTTGAGGTGATTGCTGGGTGGGGGTTGACGGGGTAGGGGTGAGGACCTTGGGAACCACAGAGAAGCCTGTAAAACGCCTTGACAATTCCTTGGCAGGCAGTGGATGCTGTCCCAGAGGGGGGACTTTTCCCTCCCTGACCATCCCGGGATGCTCCTGTCTTTATTGGGAGCATGGGAGGAGCCCACAGCTGCTTGTTCTGGGCGCTTCCAAAGAGGCAGAGGCCCTCGCTTCTGAGCGGAGGCCAACCCTACCATCTGGGATTTATTGTCTCCTGTGGGCTCTCTTTGACAAATGTTTATGGAACCCCAACCAGGGAGCAGGCCCTGTGCTCCACGCTGGGTCGCATCAGCCCAGAGGGCAGAGGTGTCCAATCTGTCTGACCCAGGATTCATAAGCTCCCTTGGCTGTCAGTTTGCAGCCCTGGCCGCCACCGGGGTTCCCGCTCAGCAGTGTTCAGCAGCCCAGTGCTGTCACAGGTGTGTACTGCTGTGTAACCTGAGGGCCTAAACAAGGGCTGGTTTCCGGTCTCCCCGCGACCGGCCTGCTGGGGGCCTCTCGGTCCTGGGATAGTGCGGTTCTGAAGGCCCCTCCCTGTGCTTTGTGCCCTGGAGGCCCGTCTCTTCCCCAGTAGTCCTCTTCCTCACTTGTAAGACTTGGATTTGCTAGTGTCCACACCCACTCCACAGAGGGTTTGAAGGGAAATCCTAACTATTCTAAGCCAAACATGGTCATTCCAAGCACCTTCTCAGTGATTGGTTTAGAAGCAGGCACGTGACACAATTCCGACCAATAGGATGTGAGGGGAAATGAGCTGGGGGAGGAGCTTTTGGGAAAGGTTTCCCACTGACTGAAAAAGACCTATAGGAAGAGTGTGTTTTCTCTCCTCTGATGTTGTGTTTGTGCGTAATGCCTGGGACATTGGCAGCCGTCTTGAAACCATGAGGAGCTCTACTCTGAGGACAAAGCTAATACATTGTGGAACCCAGTTGAAACACAGATGGGTCTATGAGGATGTCACTGAATCGCTAAATTAATCAAACCCTGGTGTTGCTCTTCCTTAAGATTTCTCGTTCTGTAAGCTTTTCTTCAATGTCATCTTTGGTTGGGTCTTCTTTCTTTGAAGCAAAAACATCCTCATTGAGTGAGTCCCTGCCTCCATATGCTACAACCCCTTTTGACCTCTTTGTGAGCCACAGAGATTGGAGTCGGATAACCTCATACTCTATAGAAAAACTAAGGCTGCTAATGTCGAGGCTACATTGTCTGGAAGTATCCCAAAGATCTGTAGTTTGGTGATGTGGGTACTGGTAGCACTGAGCCCCTGTAGCCCCCCAAAGGCCATCTCCAGAAGTGAGGTGGGCCCAGGGTCATCCCCCACCCCTGGCCACCCAGGGGATGAGAGCTGGAGGTTCTCATGCTCATCCCCTGCTGAGTGAGGGTCATCCCTCCATAGCTGGCTTCCACTGTGACATCCGCCCTACAGGGGCCTTGCAGCTATTGCTCAAATTCCTGGGGGCTGAGGGCTCCTCACCTCTGCTGGCTCAGGAGAGTCTTGATCTTTCCTATTCAGCCTAAGTTTGGTGTCATCCTCCAGCCAGGGAAGAGCAGGACTTTGGAGCAGTGGGATCATGGCCTCAGGAGCAGGCTCAGTGGGTGAGGAGATGGCAGAGGGAGTTTCTGTAGCTCTAACTCAGGAGGTCCCACCAGAACTGAGACAGATGTGGAGGGGTGGGGACTGGTGTGCAAACAGGTAGCTTGGAAGCAAGGGAGAAGGGTGTTTGTCAGGGATGAGGCTCCAGGTGGGGACAGGCTCGCAACGGGGGGACCCCTGCACCAGGAGTGTCTGAGACTAGGAACCCTGTCCTATTCATCCGTGCTGCCCTGTGCCTGACTTGTTCAGTAGGTGCTCAGAGGATGTGTGTCCACTGGGTGCACCTGTTGGTTCATTCACTCAACAAAGACATGGCACCACTTTGTGTTGAGCAGAGATCAATGCTGAGTAGGACAAACCAGCTTCCTGACTTCTGGGTCCTTATGAGCAGGTTGTGGGGATGGACATAAACCAGGAGCTGAATAGCTGATCAACCAACTAGCTAACAGACTAGTTAACTAACCAGCTAACTAATATTTTTGGTAAATTATGTGTGCTACAAAGTAAGGCAGCCTGTGTATACTATGGCGGGTGGTATGTAGAAGATGCAGGGTGTTAGGGAGGGGTCTTGCTAAGGGCAGCGTCGGAAGGATGAGAGGGAGCTAGACATGCAGACCTTTGTGGCAGGAGCCCTGGGGGGAGCAGCGGCCAGACTGAGACCTGAGGTGGGCTGAGTGTGTTGGAGGCTGGGTGTCTGGCGAATCCGTGGGGCCCAGTGGAGTTGACACTGAAGTGTGAGGCAGGCACTGGCCTCTTCGCCCTGTGGACTGTGGTCTGCAGTCTGGACAGATGGCTGAGTGGTTCTGAGTTCCAGAATATTAGACTGGAGCACCTTAGATCCTTTTCTGCCTGATGTCATAATTAGTCCTAGAGCTGTAAATGGAAGTGTGTCTGCATTCAGAAACGAAGGGACACCACTGCAGGACAGGAGACAGCAGAAGGCTGACAACCAGGTGACAGGCAACATGTGGAGTCATCCACTTTCATAATTACTATAGTTGTGATTTCTGAGGTCCGGGGCTGGGGCCTTTCTTGCTTCACCCTTCTTCCCTCTCCTACCCACCTCTCACCCTAGTCTCCCTGCCCGGAGCTTGAGTTTTGTGGCCCTTCTAGTGGAGGAAGATGATGGACACCAGTCTGAGGACCCCAGGCAGCACCCCTACCCCAAACCCCTCCATGGGAAGCATGACTGTAGGTTTGACCCCAGGACTTTCTGGGGCCCACGTTCCCCTCCCTTGCCTCATCTGTGCCTGCCCAGAGGCCCCAGTCATCCGGAGCCCCAGCTTCCGGTCCCCGAACACCTGGCCGGCTCTTTTTGCTCCATTGACACTCTGGCCCAGACTCCCCTGGGACGGGCCTAACAATCTGTTCGCCTGTGCTGCAGGGTCCACTCTTCCTTCTCTGGCCCAAGGATCGATAAACATGAGTTATAAGAGGTTCTGACCTGACACTTCTTAAGGAAAACAGTGAATGAAAGGGGGCACGGAGGTGAGGGCAGAGGCCTGTCCGGGATCCCTGTGGAACCTGGGGCCTCCCCGACCCTCCGAGCCCGTGGCACAGTGCTGCGGTGCCTCCTTGCCGAGTGGGATGGCCGAGCTGCTGGAGGGAACGTGATGGGCTCGGTACAGCTGGCTCCTTAGCCTAGTGTCTGTCTGCTGACCTGAGAGGGATCCCGTGGTGCAGAGACAGGGCTATGGACAATCCCAGGGTGGTCACTTAGCTGTGTGACCTCCTCCAGGCCACAGAACCACTCTGGACCTCAATTTTACCACCTGTAAAATCAGAATAACAATAGCTATCTTGTGGGATAGGAGGAAAATAAGGTAAGACTTGTGCAGCATGCCTGCTGTGCGGTCTGGCACTCAGTGACATGTTCCAACCCGACCCCAACCTCCTCTGTTTCCCCCTTCCTGCCTCTCCTCCCTCTCTGCTTTAATGTATGACCTCCCTTCTCCCCCACCTTAGATTCCGAAAGGAACCATGGCTGCAAGGTTCATGAAAGCACGTGGAAGATGGGGTGGGGTTGGGGGCATTCAGGCTCCAGGACCATCCTGTGAGGGGAGGCCAAGTGGGGACCAGCTCAAAACCCTCCAGCTGCCTGCCCACTAACCTAGGCAGGGACTCTGAGGACCCCCATTTCCATAGTCACTGGATGAGTGGCGTGGCTGTCACCACAGAAAGGCAGGCCTGCCTTACCAGGCAGCCCAGCTCCTGGGCACAGACACGCCGACCTCCTGCGCTCCAGCACCAGCCGGGGCAACCAGGCCCAGACCGCCTTTGGGGTGCCCAGTCCTTCTCATACGTGAGCGTGGCCCCCTGAGGAGGGGCCTCCTACCCTGGAGGAGCCAGTGAGGCATGGGGCTCCAAAGCAGGGGTTAGGGGTGTCCCTGGTGGAGTCTGTGGGTCAGTGGTATGTGTGCCTGTGCGTGCGTGCACGTGTGTGCACGTGTGCATGTGCGTGTGTGTGCGTGTGCGTGCGTGCGTGTATGCATGTGTGCATGTGCATGTGTGCGTGTGCATGTGTACGTGCGTGTGTGCGTGTGTGCATGCGTGCGTGTGCATGTGTGCATGTGTGTATGTGTATGTGTGTCTGGATGGTGTGACTGTGTATATGGATGGGTGGTATGTTTGTGTCCGTCGTCTCTGTATGCATGTGTTGTGGTATGTGTGGCATGGGTGTCCATGGCCTGTGTAATACATGCATGTCGTGTGTAGTGTGTGGTGTGTGTGTGTGTCTGTGGTGCCTGCAGTGTATGTGTATTGTTTCTGTGTGTGTTGATGTGTCCGTGGTATATGTGTGTTTATG
The DNA here is from genome assembly GCA_004026885.1 of Lyroderma lyra. Classification (NCBI taxonomy): domain Eukaryota; kingdom Metazoa; phylum Chordata; class Mammalia; order Chiroptera; family Megadermatidae; genus Lyroderma; species Lyroderma lyra. The sequence goes on along the minus strand of PVJL010000310.1, from coordinate 12,210 downwards.
TCTGTAGTGCGTACACATGTGTGTTCATACACACACAGCATTGGTGTATGCCTGTGGTGTGTGGGTGTGTGTTATGCATGTGTGTATGCAGATATACACAGGATCCATGAGAACAGGACCCTCCCTACCCATTCAGGGTCCACACCCTTGGTGAAGTCTTAATGTCGTGAGTGATGTCATAGAGTCGCTTTTCTTGTTTTCCCACTTGTCTGAGTCCTCCTGCTCCCTGCCCACGCAGCCACTCTGTCCCCACTGAGGTTCCCCTTGCTTGTCTTCCTGCTGGTTCTCTCTCAGGGATGAGCCTCAGGCACCAGGACTGCGGCAGCCCTGTCACCCACCTCTGACTCTTGGTTTGGCCCAGGACTCCCTTTGCATCCTGGGACAGCTCTGCACTAGGCTGACCCTATGCACCATTTGAAATGAGACAGGACCATTGTTTTCTGTCCTGTTTAAAACAGTACATTTGGTCAGCCTAATCTGCATTCCCTCCCAGACTTCAGCAAGGTTTTGGTGACATCTCCATCTGGCTGTCCCTTGCCAATGTCCCAAGTCAAGGGAACAGCCTGCTATGTCCCAGCTTCCTCCTGGTACATGTGGTAGCATGCTTGCTGCCCCTCTGCATGGCCTATGTGGCTGTCCAGTGACCAGCTTCCCTTTCTATCACCTTCTCTAGAGAGTGGGGAGGGAGGGACGGAGTTTACATTGGAACATGTTGCGTGTGAGTCTTCGATGGGCACCTGGCAGACAGAGGTCAGCAGTCACTGGAGACATGGAGCTGGGGACCAGGGTGTGGGCTGGAGTTAACATGGTTCACTCTCAAATGCTCATGCAGGGCCTCCAGTCCAAGTGCACCACTGCATGTTGGTGGCGCTTAAGACCGTAGGATGACAATGAATGTGGGGAGTGAGGTGTGGAATGGGCCCCACCGCACCCACATTGAAAGATTGACAGAGAAAAGAAAAAGACACACATCCACACTCACTAACCCACCTCTTCCCCACACACCTCACGCACGAAGGCCACCATCAAAGACTTCCCATCATACTCAGAATAAAGCCTGCCCTCCTCCATAGCCTCGGCAGCCCTGCCCCAAGACCCCACCGCTCCTCCCTCAGGCCCCATCTGGGGCCACGTGGCCACCCTGCTGCTCCTCCACCCCGCAGAGACGTCCCCCCTCAGGGCCTTTGTACTTGCTGTCCTGTCTTCTGGGGCGGTCTTCCCCTGGCAGTCATGTGGCTCTCTCCCCCTCACTTTATTAGCAAGCATTTCTGGCTTCAGCTGTCTTCTCAGAGAGGACTTCTCTGATCATATTATTCAAAATACCACCTGGTGTTAACCCTCTATCCCCTCATGCCATTTTATTGTGCCCTAGTACCTGAAATTGTGTTATCTGTGTATTTATCTGTCTGCTATCTATCTCCTCCACCAGATGTCATCCCTCTGAGGGCAGGCACGTGGTCTTCTCTGCTGTATCATCAGTATTTGACACATCATAAAGGCTCAAAATATATTTGGGGAGCAGCTGAACCCAGGAATGAGTGAATGGGAAGACAGATACAGTGGGAGCATCTGTGTATGCCACGGCGAGACCAGGTTTCACAAGAGAGGGAGTGTCATGATGCAAAATACATTTCAGATGGATCGAGGCTGTAAAAGGGAAAAACAAAGCTATAAAACCACTGGATGAAAAGAGAGGAGAATATTTTCATGGTCTTGGAGGAGGGAAAGCCATCCTAAGACACGAAATCCAGAAGCTGTAAAAGAAAAGCCTGACAGATTTGACTACATAAAAATAAAAAACTTATGCATGGCAAATACACAGTAAACAAAGTTAAAAGATGTTTGACTGCCTGAGAGAAAATATTTAAAACATGTGCAACAGACAACAGATTAATATCACAACATATAATGAGATTTCATGAGCCAATAAGTAAGACACAAACAGCCCAGTAGAAAATAAAATGGGTAAAGGAGAGGAGTAGGTAATTTATGGAATAAGAAATACTCGTGGACTGTGAACAGCTGAATAGTTGCTCACCAGTCACCAGCAAGAACTCATCGGGGGTCAACATCAGAAGGAGGGGTAATGCTGTCCGGGTGGAGGGTCCTGGTGCCTGCCTGTACGTAGGTTGGGTGTGGTCCCTGCAGACAGTGGGAGGGCAAGCTGGGCAGCCTTAGTGACATTCACAGTGCACGCTCCTTGTGACCCAAAAATTCCACTGTTAGGAGGCTGTCTTTGCAAAATGCCTGAGATGTTCAATGCCTCATGGTTTGTTCTGGCACAGGAAGAGAGGGGAGCCATTTCATTGCTCTATGGCAGGGTGGTGGTTGCACGGAGGAGAACTATGGCCCCATTAACAAGACTCCGGCATTGAGAAATGTTCCCAACTTATCAAGTGAAAATAAAAATGAGACACACAACCACAGGAGTGGCTGGGTGCCATTTGTATTGTCTAAAGTTCTGTATGTGCAGTCCCCCAGATGTATACACACACCTGCATGGAGAATGGTCCAGAGAGATTTACAGTTGCCAACAGGAGGGAGCTCTGGGGAGTGACTTTGCATTTCTTATTTCTTTATCATAGAACTTTAGCAACTAATATTTTACTACTGTAATTTTTAATAATGAAAATATAAATGCATCAAAGGAGGCTACAGCTGGGGTGTGTGGTGCCATTGGGTCAAGATCGGGAGGCTTGAAAATCTGGTCCAGTTCCAGGGCTCGGAGACTCCAAGCCAGGCAGTAGAAGCCATGCAGTGCAGGGGGCAGGGGTGGGTTGGCCCTGCTCCAGGGCTCCCCACATGTGTTAGAGATGAAATCCAGAGTCTCTCAGTGCAAGGCACGGAGCCAGGCTGACCCCACCATGGAAACAGTGACGCCTCTCCTTGCATGATCAGGGCACTGGGAACCCTAGCAACATGACATGGCAGAACCCCAGCTCCAGCTGAGTCACCTTTCAGCTCAGCATTCATTGATGGAGTAAGCTCTCCCTGTGCAGTCTCCTTCCACCCCCCAATGATTTCAGGGTTCCTTTCCTATGAGAAAAGGGCCCCTTCTTCTCATGGAAGTCTCCACAGTGCAAGGCCCATCCCCAGGTGGTCAGGAGCTCAGTTTTGGATGCATTCATGGAAAGATGGGGATGAGACTTCTAGGCAGATGTCATGGTAACAGAGGGATATGAGCATCTGGAGTTCAAGGGAAAAGCCCCTGTGGTAGGACCTAGTCATGAGCTGGTGTAGAGAAGGGCTGTGGGCCCAGGATGAAGCCCTACGTTCCTACACAGAGGAGACGGCAATAATCACGGTAACCATCGTGACAGTCACTGCCGTGTTGAGCCCCAAGGGACGGGGCTCAGGGAGGTGAAGGGGCTTGCCCGTGGCCATGCAGGTAGCACCTAGGTCTGCTCTCTGGCATCTCCCTGATGGTTCTACTCACTGTTTCTCTGTCAGACCTAATACCTCTCCACAGCAGCTAATGGGGTGATTTAAGATAGTTAAGCTGTTTCGTCTCTATTTCTGCCTCTGGCCTTGGTCCTTGAGTTCAGGGAGCTGATCCGCTAGAGGACTGAGAAGTAGGAAGGAAGTGGGAATAGCTGAGAGGCCAGAAATGGGAGGTGCCCAGTGGGTAGACTCACTTGGTGGTCCATGGTCATGCTAGTGCTCCCTGAAGAACAGAGCCAGTGACAGTCATACCCATTCATACAGTAGGGCTTGGGTGGGGGTGGGGGGACACTCTGACACAGAGAAAGGATGCACGTACCCCTGAGCTAGCAGGAACATCAATGGTATGTCCTCTTCCTCCAGGGAGCATGCTTCATTCCACCCTCACAGCCCCACAAGGTGGGCACCATGGCTCTCTTGCTCTCTACAGGGATCAAGAACACACACTGGCAGGAAGTGTGGGGCCAGGCCTGTCCGATGTCACATTTCAACCTTACAACCACATGTGTTGAGGTTCGTGTTAGAAGCTCCCCATGTATGCTCAGTGTCTACACTTACATTTTTATCTACATGTCTTCACTTAGGCCTCACAGTGACTCTATGAGTTGGGTATGATTGGCTCCATTTCACAGGCAAGAACAGAAGCCCAGGAAGGCCAATTAAGGTCACCTAGCCAGGAGGCTCCAGATCTTCCATTCCAAGCCCGGTCACTCCCAGACTGCTACCGCTGGGCACAGCCCAGTCAGCCACCTGGGAAGGGGCACAGGAACTGACACCCACAAGTAGGTCTCTCCTCAAGATGGCACCTGCCCTCTTCCCTTGTTTGACCAATGGCCTCTGAGATGACATTTTGGCACCTTTGAAATCTAGGTATATGTTATAATCTTTGCTAGGCCAGGCAGCTGTTGTCACTTTTTTTTGTCTTTTCCCAGCTCTCACATCAATATTTGCAGGATGGGTGTCCATGGCTTGGGAGAAAATGCCGCAGCCAGTAGTGGAGCACACTTAGAAGAGAGGTGCTAAATTGCTGTGCATTTGATGGTGTAGAGGACAAGGCCATGCAGAAAACCCTCTTCAATAACCCTGAGTCATAGAGATTCTAAAGAGTTGGGCTGCTTATCGAGCAATTCTGGGGCTACTTGATTCAAGGGGTCTCCATCTATATCTCACAGAGGGCTGTGTGTGTTCATAGCTCCCTGGGTCTCCTGCGTGGTGACAGTCCTAGGAGACACACACTGGAAACCACATAGCTGGTGTGCAAGCATGTCCTCCCAGTTGCTCGTGTTCTGTCTCAAAGGAGGCAGGGAAGACGTGCTCTCACCTACCTGGGTGCCCACAAGTGGCAATGTGGGTAAGGTGGATGGTTGGCCTGATGGTCTGAAGGGCGGATGATGGGCACCACCTGACTCTGACCCAAACAAGAGCCCTGAACCTGTGTCCCCTGCTAAGCTGGTAACCACAGCCCTTCAAGGCCCACTCGTCCTTAGGGCCTTGCCCAGAGCCCAGCACACCACACACTCAATCAGTGTTTGCTGGGTGAACGGAAACTGCACATGGCTTTAGGGCCCCTACAGCACAGGTTTGAATTATGCATCTGCCACTCCTCTGAGCCTGTTTTCTCATCTGCAAAATGGAGATAAGATGCCTTCCTGATTGGGTTATTAAGAAGATAAATGAGATGATGCATATAAAGTGCTGGGCTTGATGGCCAATAATTGGCTGATGGGAGTAGTGAGAAATATCTGTGGGGAGACTAGTTATCATGATTTTTTTTTTTTTCCGTGATGGCCTCAGGCACAGCCCTAATCCCAGCTCTTGGTCATAAGAATGAGGGAAAGCACGAATCACTCAGTGCAAATCCAGCCTCATCACAGGGACAACTGCCGCAGTTGTGCCCTGCAGCTGTGCACAGGGACTTCTCACCAGCTCTGGGCTTGATGGAAGCTACACTGGTCTTACTCCGGGGAGTGTCCTGAGCAACCAGTGTCTGAGGTCTGTCTGTGGCCCCCCATCGGGGCTCCTCCAGGGCAGGGTCTTGGCTTATTTACCTCTTGACAGATGGTACACAGCAGGTGCTCAACATGTTTTTGATGAATAAATGAGCCCTTGTGTTTGAGAGCAGGCCCCCAGAGGATGGGCGTGTTCTCTCTCCCCCCCTCGTACATATGTGTGCATGCTCAGGCACAAAGAGCACACACACACACACATACCCATGCAAACACATAGGCTCACTCACCTGGCTGAAGTCTTTTTGCAGGTCTGGGGCTCATAATGTCACCTGTCTTCCCACAGCCAGCCATATACGCCGCCTCTGCATTTTCCCCAGCAGCGAGCACAGAAAATGCTCAGGAATCATTAAGCAGATAGCTGGACGAAAGAATGAAACTGATTTGGGGTAACTGATATGAAGGACTTCCACACAAGTTGATGATAACCACGCGGACTAGTTAGAATATAGGCTGAGTATTGCTGTAAAATACAGGTTTGCTGTAAGAATGCCAAAGTAACCTGATCTATGTTTACTGTTCCTCATGATGAGCTGGTTATAAGCATGATGAACTGTGATGGCACCTCCATGGTGTCAAGGACCCAGGCTCTACTAATCATAAGAAAGTGCTTTTATCTCAAGGTTTAATGTGGTTGCTTCAGCTCCTGCCATCACATCCACCTTCCTACCAGCAGGAAGTGGGAAGAGGAAGTGGAAGGAATCCCTTTTCCTTTAAGGACATTACCTAGAAGTTGCTTCAATGGCATTCACTCACATCTGCTTGGCCAGAACTTAGTCCCAGAGCCACTCGTTGAGGCAAGGGAAGCTGGGTAAACTGGTCTTTGTGCCCAGCTTAAACTTGGTGGGTTATTTACTAAAGCAAGACAAGAAGAATGGATATTGGGGCAATTTGTTTACTCGGCCTCACCTCTTTTTGAAAACATGGAGTGGCCTGTTCATTGGTCATGCATGTGTGGTCGTGTAGAGGGGCCACACCAGCTTTGAGTGTGAATCTGGGGGAAATGGTGGGACACGCAGAGACAGAGAGGCATTGCCTTGAGTGGATGGATGCTACTGAGGGGTTCAAGGTTGTATGGGGTCTCACAGGTATAGAGTGAAGAGGCCAAGAGCCTCTGAGAGGCACAAAGAGGAGAATGTAGCAGGGATAGCCAGTCTGCAGTCTGCCCAGGTGGCCTGTCTCCTAGCCCAGACACATAGACTGCGGCCACAGATGGGGGGCAGGGGTGAAAGGGGAACCAGGCTCGCAACCCCATAAACAGCAACTGGGTTTCACGTAACCCTAAGCACGGGAGTTAAACAGTGTTGTCGGTAAATGTGAATCAGCTACCAGCACTTACAAAATAATGAGTTTTCCCATTCCCCTTAAAATGTCAGAGGCTCAGAGAGGCTGCGCTGACGCTCACTGAGCCGACAGTTGGCGAGCCCTGGGCAGCGGCTGTGGGCTCTGGCTCGTGAGCTCCTACTACCCGCTTCTAGGCCCTTCTCCTTTATACCCCTGCCTGCTGGTGTGCAAACAGAAGTGAATGACCTTTTCCTCACCACTGAGAGGCCCCGTTATGTCACCCAGGGCCTGGCAAGGCATACCCATCCCTAGAGGACAAATGTCTATCTCCTAGTGGCTGTAGTTCATTTCCATGCACTCTGTGCCAGGCCTTGGGCCCAGAATGAGGGTCAGAGACTATGTAAGCAAAGCCTCAGCCTCTGAGTGGCCAAACGTCCATCTCACACTCAGATTTGCCCCCAGACCTGAAGCCCCAACATGACCTTGACTCATGCTCTGCGCCTCGCTTCCCCACTGGCTGTCTAACACAGCACCGATCTCAGAAAATTCCAGATACCCAGTAGCCACCATTTACCTTCAAGGGTTCTTACCACTAGATAGACCTGGCCTTCTTTTGTTAGTCCTCAGGGCTGGTTGTGGGTGTGATTTGGCTCATGCTGAGTGTACCGATGGGACACTGCGGTCTGCTCTGGACCCCAGGCCAGTGGCGACAGTGTCTCTGCAGTGGAGGGGACTGAGTAATGCAGGGGGGACTGAGTAATGCAGGGGCCGCCCCTGGGGGTGCAAGAGCTGCTCCCAGAGGCAGAGGAACCCTCAAATAAAAACAATTTGATTTCACCTAGCAACTGGTTACTCATTAGCTCCATTGTTTTCAACATCACCCTTGGCCAGAACTCAAAAGTGGCTTTATTTTGCAAGTGGCTTTGTGTGTGGAGACACATCCGGGGTTGATAATGCGACAGCCTGGGATATTTTGGTTCTTCCTTATTTAAAGGGAAGATCTGCTGCCACCCGGCCCCACCTCACCCTCCGGATCGGAAACTATGTGACCCTCGCACGGGGGTTTCAATTGGACACCTCGGGCCAGATTTCTGAGCCGAAAGGAACACAGGGCCGTGCTGAGGCCAAACACACGCTCTGGACAGCTGGGTATGATGTTTTGTCCTCTCCCTTAAAAACAAAGCTTAAACTGAGCAAAGAATTGCTTTCAAATCAATTATTTGTTGGAACATGACTTTTAGAAAACATGTTTTTTTGTTTTAAAATTAGATTTCCCTGGAAAGAACAATGGCAGAATCAAAGGAGACAAGTGTTTGGTGCGGCAGCAAATGCTTTTGCCCAAAGAGTCTTGAGGTTTGATGGGACCCAAGCCCCGTGCGGGGCCTGGCCCCCGACCTGGGTCAGAGGGCAGGGCTCACAGCTTGTTGAGAACCGCACCTTTGCCACCTGAGTCCCCTGGAGACCCCGATGCAAAGCATTCTGGGAACAGTCTTCCAGATAGAGTCAACCTCTGTTTCTGCCTGGCTATGGCCCTCCCTGAGTGTGCCCCAAGATTGGAAATCTCTGGGGTGATACTGGGTGAGAGGGATTCTGAGAATACACCCCCGTGGGCACAGGATTACGCGCTGCCTTGGTGCTGCCCTGCTGGGCGCCAGCACCTCCGTGCAACCCGGGCTCTGGCCACAGCTGGGAGACCAGACTTAGGGCTTTGACTTAGGGCAGCTGTCGGCAGCCTAGCCTGAAAGCCTGGCCCAGAGCCCAGTGTCTGTCCAGACAAACAGATGCTCCCTCTTGGGGCTTTTGGGTGCAAAACACACAGAGAGAGGCCCAGAGAGGTTTGCTGTGAGCAGGTAGTTCGAAGAGGCCATGGAAAAGATGCCATGAAGCAGCCATGGAGGGGCGACCCCAATCCTTCAGGGCAAGGAGGGTGTGGAGGGCGGGGGAGCAGGAAGAGCAAGGAGCTGAGACACAGTAGTGGGAGCTGGAACCCAGAGACACATGGAACTGTGGCCCGGACCCCAGCTGCCATCTGGCAGCCAGAGATGCCACCCTTGGAAAACAGCTCCTGCATCCCCTCCCTTGGACAGGCTGAACCCCATGCCCTGAGCTCCACGCTCAGGTATAACTCTCTTTGTGCTTGAGGGGACAATTTCAGGAACTGAGCTCTGAACAAGGGGCGTGAGCGAGCAGCATGTACACCAAGGACCGCTCATTCCCTCTGGACTTGTTGTCCCTTCCCCATCTCCTCTGGCCACCTCTCTACTTACAATCCTCAGCTTTTTCCCTCCACAGAACTGGCCCCTAAGGGTTTCCAGCCTCCTGCTGTAGCTAACTCTCCATCTTTGTGCTCCATGCCCCTCCCTGGTCAAAAGCCCCCAAAGGTAGGGACTGCTCTGGGCATCTGTGAGCCCCCGCAGCATGAACCAGAGGCCTGGAACGTGGCTGAGGCTCAGTATGTACTGGCAGTGGGCGGGGGGATTCACCTGCACAGCCCATGTGTGGGTCCCACCTGCAGACAGCGCCGCCTGTGCCCCCACATAGGAACACCACAAAGGCTTCTAGGACAGAGATGAGAGTTCTCTGCAGACGTTGCTCTTGGCAGAGTTGGAGGGCAGGCATGCAGCCCTGGCCTTAGGACTGCAGGCAGGTGGCTGAGCCCAGCTGGTGAGTGCGCTGGTATTTCGCAGTGAGCCAGATGCACAGGCCAGGGCTCGAGGCTGGGCGCACTCGGAAAGGCAGGGAAACTTTTCCACTTCTTTTCTTGTAGCTCAGTTTGTTCTTCCCATGGCTATCTGCCCCCTTGGCCATTAACTAGGACATTCTGTAAGAGAAAAGGCCTTGGAGGACAGGGAGCTGGAGACGATAGTTCAGGAGTGGACAAGCTGCAGGCCCCCACCCTGCCTGGACCTGCCTCTCTCTGCGTGCCTTGCTTTGCTCCCCATTCTGCCTTACCCATCCACCATGGATGCAGCTCCCCCACGGCATGGCCTGAGATTGATCCCCCGAGTTTTCACAGGCACACCCCACTCCTGGGCAGGACACCTGCAGACTGAAAAAAAAGCTACCCCTTTCTCCTCTACACACACACACACACACACACACACACACACACACTTCCCGAGAGAGTCAATTAGGCTGAGAAAAGTATTTCTCAGGAGCCTTCCCTTTGGGTGGGAAGAGCTTGAGCAAAGGTGAGGAGCCCTGACTATACATCCAATAAGGAGGGGCAGCGAGGGCTGGCCCTGATGCCACACAGGAAATCACCATCCCTGGGCTGCGAGTCAGACGACAGCTTGGAAAAGCAGGCTTTGTTATGCTTAATAGTCAGATGTATGGTCTACAGTAGTGGCTCAGAAACTTGTAGTTAGGAATTCTCACAACAGGCACATTTGTAAGTATTCCTAGGCCCCTTTTACAGATGAGCGAACTGAGGTCGAGAGAAGTAACCAATCTTCCCTGAGCTTAGAAGCTGATAAGTGTGGAGGCAGAGATTGGCACTCAGGGTGGGGAATTCCAAAGCCTGTGCTCTCCCCACCCAGGTCTCAGCCCATTCTGCAAAACGACTGCCAACAGGACACAGAGCTAGGCCGGGCTTGTGACCACCGGGGCTGCAAACCCTCCTCCCCACCCCCACCCCCTGGCTTTGGAGTCGCGACCGCCCAGTAGACTGATCCACTCAAGCTCTCTCAGGCCAGAGGGACTTGCCTGTTCTCCCAATGGGTCCCCTCAGGTCAGGCCTCAAGGATGTAAAGTCAGTGTCCTTTTACATTTCTGTCTTCTTAATTGGGGTGCGGGGGGCAAGGAATGAAAAATGAACACGAAAAGCAACTGCAAAGCCCCAGTGACAGGTGGAGGGGTCACTTGGAAGCCCTTCGGCTGTAGTGAGCTGGCCCTGGGAGTGTCTTGTTGCTGGGACCATCTGCATTTAACCTGACACAATCCCAGCTGACTGCAGGCCCCCACGTGACAAAGGACAAGACACCAACAGACGTGCGTGTGGTGAGGCTCTGTCACTGAGACACTCCCCTTTCCTGGCCTCATCAGAGGGAAATGATTGTACCTGGCCCCGTGTAAAGCTGCTGTCAGAGTAGGGTGATATGCAGTCCTGAGAGCCTCCCTCTCGCCCATGATACAAGCCACAGCTGTCCATGTGCAGGCCTTGGAGAGTGGGACTGTCATGGCAGAAAAGGCGGAGAGAAAGGCAGCTCAGCTTTGGAAGATCCTAGTGCCACCCATGATTTCAAGAGATAAAGCTTTCAGAATTGCAGGGTTCTGGCCATTCTCAGTCCTAGGAACCAATGTCACTACCTGTCATCAACAGAAGATCGGGAGGAGACTGAGTGAGTGGCCATCTACTCCGGAGAGCACATAACGGGTTGTTCAGGTTCTGGGTATGTGAGATAGGGAACACTGACCAGGGTGATCAGGTAGGGACCTAAGTGGCAGCACCCACAGGGTCGGGATCTCAGGCACTGCCAGGGTGCAGGGCGGTGACCAGAGTCAGGGTGTGACGAAGTTGAAGAGTGAGGCCCTACTGTGGAGTGTGGCCTGGCCACACTGAGGCTGAGGAGCCCTCACACCAGCCTCCCACTGCTGGACCTTTTGTCAGCAGCAGTGTGGTGACGGGTCTGTCCCTTGTGTGTGCCCAAGACTTCTGCCACGCACGAGCCGTGCCTGCATGCACATCCAAATTCTTGATAGCCCAGGGCAACCATATGTCCCAAGACTGAAAGCCTGCTCTTAAAGATGGTGTCAGGAAGGCTGAAGTACTGTAGCACAGAGACCCCAAAATCTGGCAGCTTAAACCCAAGAGACATGTATCATTTTTCATGGCACAGTCCAGGGTGGAGCTCCTAGGTTGGCGTGGGCTTCGCGCCACACAGCCCGTTAGGGATCCAGGCTGACTTAGCTCTGTGATCTGTAACAGGGGGCTTCAAGGCCACCCGGGGTGTTGGCAGCCTGGTCACAAAAAAGAGCTCGGGGTGGGGCTTCGGGGAAAGTGTTCAGGGACCGGGACTGGAGGTGGCATAACTCACCTCTGCTCACATGGCTTTGCCTAGGACTCAAGCTGGCAGGAAGCAGTGAGTTGACAACAGCTCTGGTCCTATGATAAAGAGGCGGGTAGGTGCTCAGAGGGGTGGCATGGAAGGAAGGCCTGGTCCTGCCTTCTCGCCGTGAGGGAGATGAGGTAGAAGGAGCCCCAAATACCACTGCTGTGGGGAGAGTAGGCAGGGCTCTGGCCGCCTGGGTCATGGCTGCACACTTTGGGCCAGCCCCATGCTTTGCCTTGGCCAGGGTGGCTGCCATGTGCTGTCCCACACCCCTGGGGAACACGGAAATTGAGTTCTTATCTTCCTTAACTGGGCACTGGCTCGGTTTCATCTGGCTCAAATATCCAGTCTACAAAGCCGTGGGCACCTGCCTTGGCCCAAAGCCTGTGCCAGCCCTGCGTGGTGGTCACAGGGGTACTGAGGGGAAA